>CM053627.1:207226486-207253839 GCA_028646595.1 Phalanger gymnotis
GCCAAACCACAAACTCTATCCCAGTCCCCAGCAGCTTTTCCCACTAACCTACTCCGTTGTCTTTGGTGTTTGTGGGTTGAGAAGTCTGGTAACTGCTGCAGCTCACTGATTCAGGGAGCTAGGGCACGCTCCACCCGGCTCCTGGTCTGCTTGGTGCGCACGCCCATACTGAGCTCTGCTCCGCTCCCCTCAGCTCCCCTCCACTCCCAGCTCTGTGCGGGATAGACCTTACCCAGAGACTATCCAGGCTGTCCTGGACTACAGCCCTGCTTCCCTCTGCTACCCTGTGGGTCCTGCAGTTCTAGAATTGGTTCAGAGCCATTTTTTATAGGTTTTTGGAGGCACTTGACGGGGAGCTCACGCTAGTCCCTGCTTTCCAGCCTCCATCTTGGCTCCACCCTCCCTCAAATTATATTTGACTGAAAAAAAAAAAAACTCATGATGAGTTCTCTTTCGAAATCCAACTTCAAATCATACCCTATTCTCACTTCCTTGGCTCTATATCAGATGCAAATGTGGCTTTTCTCTTTGCTAATAACAATCCTGCTACTCATGCCCTTCATCCTGTCTCTCCCCATCTCCTTCAGAAGTTTGTTCCTCTGGTCATCCACCTTCTCTAATTTTCTTACTAAATTTCTCTCCCTATTTCCCTTCTATTAGCTCTTTCCCTATTGCTTACAAATATGGCCAGATTTTATTTCTCATTTTCAAATCCAAAATTCTAGAAAAAGCTACCTACTCATTTCTCAGTCCCTTGTGATCTGACTTTTGCCCCACCTCTTGAATGAAACTTCCTTCTTCAATGCCACTAATGATCTCTCTGCAGCTGAATCCACTAGTCTCTCCTTAGCTTTCATTTTTCTAGGATTCTCTGCAGCATGAGACACTCTTGTTCATGCTCTCTCCTGCATACTCTTCTATTTGAGTTTCTGTCACACTGTTTATTCTCTTTAGGTTTTCCTTCAACCTCTTTGACAGCTCCCTTTCAGAATCATTATCTACAGCTCTTCCTCTTGCTAATGTATAGGTACAGCTTTGCATTGGCTCCTGTCACCCAGTAATGCCATCAGTTTCTATGGGTTCACACTATGCAGACAACAACTACTCCAGTTCTGTGCCTCCACAGGCATCTTGTAAACACCGCCCATCCAAAGAACTCATTATCTTTCCCCAAAATTCTTCCCAGTGCCTTCCCTGTTTCTGTCAAGGACATCACCATCCATCCTGACATCCAGATACGAAAGAGTAGCTATGTTTGACTTTGCATTCACACTCACATTCCTTCCATCCAGTGAGTCGCCAAGTATTGTCAACTGTTCCTCCATTAACTCTCAAATCTAACCCTACTTCTCTGCACTTACACACAAACCACCTCAGTTCTTGTAAGGGTTCATTATCACTCTCCTAAATTACCAGAATTACCTGTCTCCCTAACTGTCCTCTCCCCTCTTCATTCTGTCCTCCACACAACTGCCAAATCAGTATTCATAAAGCATGAGTCTGAGCACATCATTCCCCTATCTTGAGGCCATTCAATGGCTACCTAGAACCTCTAGAATAAAATACAAATGCATCTTAAAATATCTGTTAGAAATCTGAGAGCTTTCTCAGTCTACTGATACTCAATGTTTCTAGGCTGATTACACATTACCCACATCTATACACTATTCTCCAGCTCAGCTGGCATACTTAATGTTCTGTGTATCGATAGTGTATCACCTGATTCTGTGCCTTTGTGTAAGCACCATGTCCCTCATGCCTGGAATGTTCTCCTTTCTCACCACCAAATCCTGGAATACGACATTCCCTTCACTGAGGAGGAAAGCATCCAGCTGGACAAGGTAATCAATGCCTTCAAAGGCTGCTGCATTTCTCAGGATCCTTACTTTTCTTGAAGGTTCAATTCGGTTGCTACTCTCTCCAAGAATCCCTCCCTGATTCTTCCCCCTCACCTCCCAGGTGTTGTACTTGCTCTGATCTCAATAGCCCTTATTGATATGCATGTCATATAATTCCAATAGAATTTAGTTTCACAAAGCAGAAGTCCTTAACCCAAGCCTACACACATACCTGTGAAAGGATTTCAGGCACCTAGTGAAAAATGTAGGGTTGCCACTGCGCTCTCTCCTGTTTGTCACTGAACCCAGGCAACCAACCATCGTCAATCTGTTTAACCTATCTGTGGCCAAAAGAAGTTTATAAGTTGTGCAGGTCTGCCTTAACCATTTTGTGTGGTATTCATCCCTTCTTACAATAAAGTTTTTAAATGTACAAAATACAGAGAATCACAAAGGAACCCAATTACATTGAAATAAAATCTATGTTAAAAAGACAAGTAAGTTCATAGACCCCAGCTTAAGAACTGTTTTAGAGTAGATTGGGCAGCGAGCTGACAGTAGATAGAGTGCTGGGCCTGGAATCAGGAACTCATCTTCCTGAGTCCAAATCTAGCCTCTGTCACTTATTAACTGTGTTACCCTAGGCAAATCACTTATCCCTGTTTGCCCCAGTTTCCTCATCTGTAAATGAGCTGGAGAAAGAAATGACAAATCACTCCAGTATCTTTGCCAAGAAATGAGGCAATGAAGAGTTAGACACAACAGAATAGAGTAGATACTGCCTTTTTTCTTTAAATCTCTAGTGCCTGGCAAAATTCCTTGCATGTCTTTGAAGTGAATTAAATTGTAGTGATTTTCTTCACTTCATAATCTCCAAATTCTGATTCCATCCCATGACCTATGTAAGACTGCTAACATTTCCATTTCTAAACACCTGACCCCCAGGGCTGCTAGTAGGCATGTGGCCTGTCTTTACAATTCATTTTACAATTCACTTTACAATTCACTTCCCCTCCGCCATTCAGTAATCAGACTCATGCTACCTCTTCTCCCTCATCCCCCTCACATTTCCAAATAAAGGCTTCATGACCCTCATGTTTTACTTCTCAATCCAGACACTTTCTCTCCTGTAACCCAAGAATTCTACCCTCTCATTACTCTCTATCGCTAGTTCCTCTCTTCTCAAATCTGCATGCTAGTCTCCCTCTGCAACTCAAGAAGTTCTCTTTCCCATTCTCTAGGTCTGGAATTTACAACCAATAAAGCAAAGGATAGGATTAAATTAAACTGAAATCAACAAATATTTACTTCGTACTTACTATGTGCCAGGCACTGTGCTAGGCACTAGGAGCTACAAATATAAAAAACAAAATTTACATTCTACTGGAGAGATAAAGTATATACACAAATATGGAAAGCAAGAAAAATTGAGGTATGGGAGAGCACTAGCACCCGGGGTAAATCAGGGAATGCTTTCAAAAGATGGTATTTGGGGGCAGCTAGGTGGCACAATGAGTAGAGCACCAGCCCTGGAGTCAGGAAGACCTGAGTTCAAATCTGACCTCAGACACTTGACACACTTACTAGCTGTGTGACCTTGGGCATATCACTTAACCCTAATTGTCCTGCCTTCCCCCGTCAAAAAAAAAAAAGACGATATCAGATTCTTAAAGGAATATAAAAATTCTTAGAGGTGGTGATGTGGAAGAAGTGCATTCCAGGCATAGAGACCAGCGTTAGGAGATAGAGTATTGAGTTTTAAGAAACTGCTAGTAATTTAGTTCAGTTAGAATGTAGAGTTAGAGATGAGGAGGATGAAATAGAACTGGAAAAGCAGGCAGGAGGAAGAGTGTGGAAGATTTTAAATGACCTGACACCGTAACCTTAAAACTTAGCTGCTTCACCCAATGTCTCCTTCCTTCTGGAGTCACAGAAGTATCCCTGTTCTTCATCGAGGCTAATAATCCTTGTACCTGTACCCTTTATTCCATTTGTGCTTGCCTACTCCAGAAAATTCTTCGGTAGTCATTCCCTCTCTCACATACATCTTCTACCTCTTCCTATTCACTGGCTCCTTCCTATCTATTTACAAACATGCCTAGGTCTCCCCTATAAATTCTATAAAAACTTTTCATTTGATCCTACTACCCCCATCTAGCTACCAGCCCATCCCTCTTCTCCCCTTCATTGCTAAACTTCAGGGGGAAAGTTGTCCTCACCTCATTTTTCTCCTTAGGACTTTGGAAGCATACTGAGCCCTAGTCACTTGCCTTCTCTCTTTAGGGTATAAAATACAAAATAATATTAGGACAATCTTTTAGTGCCCCAAACAGAATGAAAAATCTCATCAGGCTTTATCAGGTTCCCAAAACTGCTCTTCACTAAAGACTTTTTACATCATTCTTACTGAGGACTTAACCAGTTTCTACCAGGAAAGGCCAGATTTGATTAATTTGGTTAATAGAAGTAGCTCAAGTTCACCTTTGATCAGGCAGAAAGAAGAATTCTTGGAGGACTAGTTAAAGACAGATTGAATGGTTTTAGAAAATGATTCTCCAGGGTGTACAGATTGTTTTATTTGATAAGGCAAAATGTTAGCTGAACTTTCACCTGAGCTCTGAAAATATGTTTTATCTCACTGAGCAATTGTATCTCTGGGAATTCTATAAACAGTAACTTCAAAATGGCTTAAGAGCTTCTCAAAGACAGGATAGAGTTCTGTCTTTCTAGATTTTCTCCCTCTCTAAGCAGATATGCTTAAAATTAAAATATTTTAATTAACAAATTAATCTCTGTCAAACTTGTGGCCAAAAAACAGTATATGGTATTTTTTTCCCACCACCTCCTCTTTGTCCCCTATAGAGACAGCACAGGACCCTAAACTGAAGAACTGTGGGTATACTAATGTTCCCCATACCTCCAATGCCACTTCCAGCCTGGACACCACAACCAATCATTACTGAAGAGTACAATCACTGTCAAGAGCGGGCCTATCAACCACTGACCAGCTGCCATCAAAAGTCCAAGGAGTGGCAGTAGCCCCAGACTGCTTATGCTTCCAGTCCAGCCCTCACAGCCATCATCGCAGAAAGCAATCTTTGTGGAGATGTTACCAAGAAACTGCTTCTGTTAGTACCGTACAACTCCTACCTCCTTCAGCAACCAAATCTAGTGAAGACTCAGAAAAGAAAATTTTTGCCACCAAGTCCTTAGCGCCGTCAAAGAGTTCAACAACAGAAAGGGATATGATTTTCTCCATGTAAGATACATTAAAGAAGTTACATTAATAACTTCTTTGCTTCTGTACTATCAGGTCTGTGGGACTTTTTCATATGACTTGCAACCAAAACTACCTATATGTATTGTTTTCCCCATTAGAATGTGAACTCATTGACACACTTTTAGATCTGTAACCCCAGACCTTAGCACTGTGCTTTGCATACAGTAAGTGCTTAATAAGTGCTTTTTCATTTATTCAGTCACTTCAAATGTGCAACCTGGCTTTCACTTCCACCAGACTGATGAAACCACTCTCTAAAAAGTCACCAGTGACTTCCTAATCACCAAATCCTAAAATGTTTTGTTGTTTCCAATTCACATCCTCCTTACTCTCTGCAGCTTTGAGAGAACTGACCACCAGACCTAAAAGATAGTTATTCCTCCCTCAAATTCAGAGATATCTCCTAGTTTTTCTTTTAATTCTCTAATGTCTCCTTCGCTATCCCTTTCCCTGGTCCTTCAATCCTTTCCCCAAAGGTCAGTCCTTCCCCTGTCAATCTCATTTACTCCCACGACAGCTTCAACCTCCTCAATGCAACTTACTCCTGAATCTACAGATCTATTCCTGACCTCATGAACTCTAGACCTACTTCTCCAACTGCATACAAGACAGCTCCACAAGAATATCCCACTGGCACCTCAAATTGAGCCTTCTTTTCTTTCCTCCCAAACGTGCTTTTTATAACATTTCTTTTTGTTGCACCACCATTCACCCTAGGCCCTTGTTCAAAACCTTATGTTAGTCTTTGACTTTTCCCTCTCAATTCTAGTTACTAATAAGTTATCAAGCCCTACTGGCTTCACTTCTATGCCATCTCTCACATCTGAACCCCTCTCTCTATTCCCACTGCCTAGTACAGACAGGCTCTACTCCAACAGCCTTTTAAGAGGTATTACTGATGCTATCGTCTCTTTTTTGGTACCCATTATTCATAGCATTGCCTGAATAATCTCCTTTAAAATCTTCAGCAGCCCCCTAACAAATAAAAATGAAACTCCTGCTGTGGACTTCTCACACACATGTCCGCTGAATGAAACAACTAGCTAAGAGTTAAAGTGTACAAAGCTTTTGTGTGATATGCCATCACTTTTCCAATATCCCAACCCCCACTAAATCATGCTGAATATATTGACTCCCAATCTAATCTGACTTAATCTCCCTCTCCCCCATAAGATATCAGCTACTAAACTAACAGAAAAGAAAGCTATCATATATTAATATGATACAGGCCCTTTTCCTGAAGGCCTATTTGTCTAACAGAGAAGACAACTGTTTCTAAATCCAACAGATTCCAGGGTTTATTCAGAAAAAGGAAGAGCCAAATTGAATACAGGCTTTTAATTATAGGATAACCTCCAAAATGTTAAAGTAACAACAACGAAAAAAAGAGTCTGAAAACTCAGATTTCTTCTCTTAAGAATTCAACACAGTATCATATTTACTAGAGGAATAAAGAGAGGACGTAGAATTTCATTCCATAGGGAACTCCCAGGTGAGAGAACGCTCTTTACCAATGCAAGCCAGCACTTCGTAACTCAGTCTTGGTTGCCTAAAGCACAGTGGGATTAAGTGATCTGTCTAGTGTCACATTATGTGTCAGAGGCAGGTCTTGAACCCAGATCTAATTACCTTCCTTGCCACCTATTCCACACTGTCTCTCCTCACATTTATTAATAACAATACATTTGTATATCACTTTTTAGTTATTAAGGTGCTTTATGTATATTATTTCACTTGACTCCATGAGGCCGGTGGGATAGGTATAGCTGGTCTCACTGTATAAATAATATAAACTAGTTTTAGAAGTTAAGCAACTTGCCTACAGTCATAAAACTGATTACAGAGAGAATGGTAGGAGATGTATATAACCTGACTCCTAGTGAAGGGTCCTAATTTTTCTACCATCCCATCACACTTCACAAGTTTAGAATCCACAGAGGAAAGGACCTGTAGTTGACCTCTAAACCCAGTGCCACACAATCATACTTTTTCAAAAATATGTTTCCCCTCCTATTAAACCTCTATAGACAGCTCCTGATTTTTCAATGGTCTCATTCTACAGTGGTGGTAGTAGAAGAATTCCTAAGACTTCTTACCTAAATCTTTCCCACTGCCCATTCTCACCTTGTCCTGACTGGTGAAGAAAATGAGACTCAATTGTTCTTCACTTTCTGAAGGCTCTTCTGCCTGAGTGGAAGGGGAAATTAAAGTGGAATATACTAGAGAACTGGAAACCACTTTCTAGTTGTGTCCATTGCTTACAAAGCTAAAGGTTAACCAGGAACATAGGTATAACCCCTCCAGGAGAACTATACCAGTACAAAGTCCCCACACAGACTTCTAGACCCAATGTAGGTTGCCACTTCTTTGGAATCAGGGACATCAAGACCCCATGAGGAAAAGGAGATAGCATCTTACCACTCTTCTCTTCTCTCAGTGGCACACCTTTCCAATGGGCATCACCAATCCCATTTCAAAGCTTTAGATGAGAGCCCCAAATCCAAACCCACAAAAATAAAGTGCAGTTCCCTCTCCTTTGGTCTTAGTTCAAAGTCCAGAGAGCAGAGGAATGCAAGGTGTGTTGTGGAGAGAGGGCAAATAGGAGGGGAAGAGGGAAGGGAGGAGCTTAGGGGGGAAGGGGTGTATCCAAGCCCCTCCCCCCAGCCTCTGATTTCAGTGTCTTTCCCAGAGGTCAGTATTATGAGTTCAACAGGCATCTTAAATTTTTCGTCCAGTGAGCTGATAGTATTGAGGCATTATCCCATCTCCTATTCCAGAGCAGGGGTATCTTCTGCTGGATGAAGAATGATGTCTGTCTTCTCCCCAGGGGCATCAGAAGAGGTAGGCTTCAGAGCTAGCACACACTAAAGAGCTGAGATAGGTTGCTGATACCTGTGGGGCATTTAAACAAGATCAGACTCCTCTTCTTGTTCCAAAGTTTAATTAGGACAAATCAACATGGCACCTATTTCCTACATCCCTACCTCCGCCTCCCTCCATTCCCTAGAATATTACTATACATTTACACAAAATTCCTGTTTGTTTGGTTTTTTAGTCCAAGTCTATGTGTTAGCTCAGTTGGTAACTAGATAGTGAAGTGGATAGAGCTCAGCACCGGAAGTTAGGAAAACCTGAGTTCAAATCCCTCCTCTGAAACTTTCTAACCGGATGACCCTGGGCAAATCATTTAACCCATTTGCCTCAGTTCCCTCATCTGTAAAACAGGGATAATAACAGCGCATTGCCTTCCAGGGTTGCAGTGAGGATCGAATGAAATAATAAGCATAAAGAGTACCTTAACACAGTGCCTGGTAGATCTACATGTTAACCATGATTATTATTTTTATTCAAACACTTTAAAGAATCTAGTGTCTCACCTCTATTTAGCTAGGCTACTTCTGGGAGACAGTTACCTAGTCACAGACTACAAACTAAAACAACAAATACTGATTAAGCACATAATAAATGCCATTTTATGACTATCTGATTCAGATTAAAAAGGGGACTGACTTCAGCATAACTATCTCCAGAAAAAGAGGCAATAGATTAGAAATCAAATGGCTCAAATCCTAGCTTTGCTATTTATTTACCTATGGGACCTTGAACAGCCACTCACCTCTGGGCCTCGGTTTCCTCATCTTTAAAATAAGAGGGTCAGCTTAGCTGTCCTCAAAAGTCCACTGACACTTTGTGACACTCTAAAATCCAGTTTTAAAAATCTACAATCCTATAATACTATCCAACATAGGTTTCTTTTCCCATTTTTCCCCCACCTGATTTCCTTAGGATCATCAATTTAAAAGATAGAGACCTTAGCTGTCACGTATGTAGTCTGATCCCCAAAACTCACAAACGAAACTGAGGTCCAAAGAAGTTCTGACTTGCCCAAAGTCCAACAGGTAGTTAAGTGGCTTCAGTTTTTTGGGATACAAGGAAACTCCTGTAAGTCTCCAGAGGGAGAACTAGGATCAAATCTTGGCTCTATCGACAGCTTCTTTTGTGTCCTGAGCCATCAGTTAACCATTCCTGGCTTGTCTCCTCTTATGCTCTTTGGTCAATGTTAAGAGCCTTAGATTTGAAATCAGAGGTTCAAGGCCCAGGTTTGCCCCCTGTGGGACTATGGGCAAGTCAGTTTTACTGGGATTGTTTCCTGATGAATAAAATTAGGTTGGACTAAACAAATTATACTATCCCTTGATTCATTCACTGAACAAATTATCTAAAATCCTAAGGCAGTAATGACCTTCAACGTCCCTCCCAGCTCTAACATTCTAGGACTGGTGAAGAAAATAGTTATCTGTATTGGAAAAATCTAACCCCTTCCCATGGGATAATACCGTCTGACATCTCTTCTTCAGATGTTTTCGTCAACATTTTTTCCTGTGACACAGGGCTCTAGTTTCCCTTTATAACTCCATAACATAACTCCAGCCTGAGCTCCTTTTTCCTTCCCTCTCCCTTCAAGATTATGAGGAAACCCTTCCTCTCTCGCCAACCTAGGACCAAAAGTCTTTCTGTGACACTATCCCAGGCACCTTTTCTCTTATTATATACGCTAAAAATTCATTTCACCTCCCCTCCCCAGTTGTCATTTTCCTTTTAATATCTAACTTTTTATATGTCACTCTTGTGATACAACTCCTTCGCCTAGGATATGTTACAAATGATTCTTTCCATGTTTATATGCATATAGTTATACATTTACTCCCATTTGCCCCTCCAGTGATCAAAAATCCCAGCCCAAGTACACAACGCCCTATTATCTCCCCGCATCGGATCATTACCTGGTCCCTGCCCCTCCCCTAGCTCCAAGCCAGGCTCTCAGGCCCCTCGAGATCTTCTTAAGCTCCGGGTCCTGGCCCCTCCAATCCTGGCCCGTGGCCCCCGGCCACCCCTCCCCGCCCCCCCAAGAGGCCCTGCCCTCGCCTTCCTCTCCCCCTCCCACCATGCCCACCGCCACTTCCGCCCGGGTCCGCCGGAAGTGAATCCAGGGCAACTGCAGCGGCCCGGAGCCCCGCCTCTTCATGTTCCCTCGGTCCGGACTCCGACAGGCTAGTAGCTGACCGACTTTCCTCCCCCCCCACCTCAGGGCCTGGGGAGTGGGGTGTGGGGAGGGGGAGGTGGGCAAGGGGGGTGAGTGGGAGGTAGAGAGTGGGAAGTGGGGAATAGAAAGCGGGGACAGACAAGTTGGCGGGAGGCGGCGAGAAAGCAAAGGGCCGAGAGCGTAAACAACTGCGCAAGTCCGGCCGCGTTTGAAAAGGAGCGCATGCGCTCCCCCCGAAAAACCGAGGGAGGTTGGGGTAGCGAATGGGACTGTTAGGCCGAGTGTGGTGGGCTTGTGGAAGAGCGCATGCGTGGGTCTTTGCAGAAGCGGTGTGAACAGGGTGTTGTGTCTCTGGTGTTAGGCTTTTTTTTTTTTTAACTTTTTAAAGATTTTTCTTTTTATTGTGAACTTAACTAGCGGCCTGGAAATTTCCCAGGAGGCCTTTCTGAGTTCATTTCGCTTCCTTCCGCGGGTTGCACAGTAGGCCTCTTTTTTTTTTAAAGTACTGGACAATTTACGCCAGTAAATGAAGAATTTGCCTATTAAGGGAAATCCGAGTGGCCTTTTTTTTTGGTGGAGGGAAGATCTTAGATGATTGGCTCAAACTTTTGGTTGTTTTTTGCTTTTGCCCGTAAGGGTGACTCTACTGTTAAAAAAATAGTACCTGTTAAGGGAGCGAGAGGTTGTGGTTATTAAGTTTTGCATAGGTGCCTGCTTACTTGTCCCTTGAGTATAGGTGAGCGTAGGAGTCAGATCCTACGATAAAACCTCCACTTCCTTCTACCCCAGGAAGGAGGAAACAGGCCCTAGAGAGGCACGTGATTTTAGGCAGAACAGGCGCTAGAAGTCAGTTCTACGAGCCAAGGACGGCGTTTTTTTTTTCTAAAGTATGTATGCATTACTTTCCTTGATCTGCTTGCTTCAGTTTGCATCGGTTCATATAAGCTGGGGTGGGGATCCTGCGGCCTCGAGGCCACGTGTGGCCTCCCATGTCCTTGGGTGTGGCTTTTTGACTCAGTCCAAGTTTTACAGAACAAATCCTTTTATTAAGGGGATTTGTTGTGTGAAGTTTGGACTCAAAGTTTGTGGGTACTCATAGTCACCATTTCTTACAGCACAATAGTATTCCATTACGTTCACATACCAGTGAGCCAGTCTTCAATCACTAGGTATCTACTTGCTTTCTAGTTCTTTACTACTACAAAAAGTGCTGCTAGAAATATTTTGGTGTATGTGGGAATTTCTTTTTTATTCGTGACCCCTAGGATGGGGTATACAGTTCACCGTGAAATCTCTGAATCAGTCAGTCAGAAAGCATTTATTAAACACACTGTAGAACAGGTTTGTATAAGTGCTGGGTATACAAAGAAAGGTATACAAAACATTGCCTCTGCCCTCAAGCTGCCAAGTGGAGCCAGAGGACGGTATGTAAATACGAAGGTGCATGGTACTATAGAGGAGGTTAAGGCATTACTAACTGGAGAGGGTGAGAGGGACCTGAAACCTCCTGCCAAAAGTGATTTCAGCTGAGTCTTGAAGTAAGCCAGGGAAACAAGTCAGAAGCGAGGAGAGAGCATGTTAGGCCTTGAGGACAGCCAGAGAGACAGAAGGAACAACCTGTGTGCCAGCACAGCTATATTGTAGATTGTGTGAAGGGAAGTGATGTGTAAGACTAGAAAAGGAGAAAGGAGCCAAGTTAGAGGAGGCTTGTTTTTGTTTTTAATTCCCGAAATAATAGGGAGCTGCTGGAGTTTATTGAGTATAAAGGAAGGGTGGTATGGTCAGACCTAGTTCTAGGTTACCAGGAATCTTGGTTGCTGAATGGAGAATGATTTGGAGCAGGAAGAGGTTTGAGACAGGAAGACCAATAGGCAGGCTATTGCAGAGAGGTGAAAGATGCTGAGGGCCTGAATTAAGAGGGGTGGCCGTGTGAATGAAAAGAAGAGAGTATTTGAGACATGTTGTAAGGGTAGAAACAGCAAGATTTGGCAATTAATTGAATATGTGGATATGAGTGAGAGCAAGTCAAAGACTGAATATTTTACAGACTGTTGTAGTAGGAGGCATGTAGATGACTGTCATTCCTCTGTTCAAAAAACACTGGTGCTTCCCTCTTGGCTAGTAAGTAAAATAAAGACTCCTGGCTTTTAAAAGCCCTTCCGAACTGCTAAATAACATAGTTTTTCAAGCTTATTGCACATGTACTAGTATTATCCCCTAGGGTGCCCGCTACATAGGTTCGGCCACTTTCTTCTAAGCCCTGCCATTTAGGCTAGCTTTTCCTAAGCTGTTACCAACAGGCAACTAGGTGGCATGGTGGATAGAGCTCTGGGTTTGGAGCCAGGAAGACCTGACACTAGCTATCTGACCGTGGGCAAGTCACTTAACTCTGCCTCAGTTTCCTCATGTGTAAAATGAGCTGGAGAAGGGAATGGCAAACCAGTCCAGTAGCTTTGCCAAGAAAACTCCAAAATGGAGTCACAAAGAGTCAGATATGACTGAAACGACTGAACCACAACCATACAACAAATGTTAAGCAAGTTTTTCCTTAAAAGATAATTAAAACTGTGCAAGATTTTTATTTCATTTGCCCGGGAAACCAAGAATTGAACCATTGAGAAGTCAGGAGCTCCTTCCCTAGACTTGAAACTGATGGATCACCAAGGCACAGACAGAGCAGGGATTAGTGCTGTGTGTCTGTCGAATATCTTTTTCCATGACATGGTTAAGTAAATTTTTTTTGTTGTTTTTGGGTGGTCTACTAGAAATCTCATGTCTTTTTAGTCCTAAACCTGAACCACTGGACCTGAGTCAAGCCTGGCCTACAGTAGCCCCTCTGACTAGTCTCCTTCAGGCACTATAGACGTTCAAAGGACAGAGAAATCATTAGATTCATCTCATAAGATGCAGATCTTGTGCTAATCTAGTGATTAAAATGTGGAGAGAGATTTGAGAGGGGAAGGTAGAAGAAAGAGGAGTATACCAAACTTGGAGAGTATCACATGCCAAGGTTTGGAGGTAGGAATTGACAAGACTTTTTAATGTATTTTTAATTTTATTTTGTGGCAAGGGACACAGTAAATAGATCAGGCTATCTAGAGCAAAGTATTCCTGGAGGATGTGATAGTTCTGATATTGTGTTTAGCAGCATTTTCCTAAAATCTTGCCCCTTCCTTCTCTTCCCCCTCGTCCCATAACGTGGGATAAGCCTAAACCCCTTCTCTTCCCACCTTTGTCAGGTATTGTTGTTAAAGTCATTTATTAATTCTGAGTCTTCGAGACCTCATGGACCATATTGTCCTTGCGGGTTTTTTGGCAAAGATACTGGAGTGATTTGCCATTTCCTTTTCCAGTGTGTTAAGGCCAACTGACGTTATATGACTTGCCCAAAACCACAGAATTAGTAAGTATGTGTCAGATTTGAACTTCCTCACTCCAGCCTAGATGGCTGCCCCTTTTTTCCCTAAAAGGAGTCAAAGTTGTCCCAAGAACCTGATTGGCCCTGACTTCTTGGTGTTCACCTAAAGGTATAAAATGCTCTAGCCACTACCCCACTCTGATTTGGTAGATTTCTAAAGACCTTGTGAATCACATGTCCTTCACATCCTGCCTTGATGAACAGACATGTTTCTATATGGAGTTGGGGGAGGTGGAGGTGACAATGTTCCCCTAAGCTAGTGCCACTGTATCCTTGCTGTGTTAGGCAAAGTAAACCTTTTAAATAGAGCTGTGAAATAATGAAAATCTTGTTTAAGATTACTATGTCAACAGTATTCAAGATAAATTGAAGTGAGAAGAAACTGGAGTCAGGGAGATCAATTGTTATTGCTGTTGTAATAGTCATATTGTGAGATGGTAAGTTTCAGACCTGTCATGGAATTTCAGAGTTGGAAGAGACCTAAACAGTTCAACCCATGCCCCTAAAAAGAATGCCCACTACAGCGCATCCAGTACATGACCATCTACCTTTTACTTGAAGACCTCCAGAAAGGAAGAATCCCCTTCCCTTTCAGGGAGTCCGTTCCACTTTTGAACTGCTCTAAATTTCCCTTTTTGCAGTTTCTACCCATTGTTCCAAATTCTGCCCCTTGGGACCACATAGAACAAGTCTGATCCATCTTGCACATGAAAACTTATTAAGTATTTTAAAATAACTGTTCTCTCTCTCTTTCCCCTCCCCACCCCCCATCTTCAGACTAAGCATCCCCATTTCCTGCACCAGACTCTTACATGGCATGAATTTGAGGCCCTTCACTAGTCTGATTGCACTCTCCTGGACACCCTCAGTTTACCAGTGCTCCCTCTAAACATGGTTCCCTCAACTACACACAAAAATCTAGATGTGGAGCAGAGCAGTTTATCGCGTTCTTATTCCTAGAAGCTACGCTCTCTTCCTGCATACCTTGGTCATTTTAGTTTTCTTGATTGCCGTGTCATATTATTGAGTCACTGAGCTCATGCACGAAGAATCCAGATTTTTTTTTTAAAGGAAAATTTGTCTAACCACACCTTCCCATCTTGTACCTGTGACAATGATTTTTTGGAAATAAGTCTAAGATTTTACATTTATCCATATTAACTTTCATCTTACTAGATTTAATCCCATGTTCTAGCCAGTCAAGAACCATTTAGCGAGTCTGAATCTGACATCCCACCCAACTTTGTGTCATCTACAGATTTCTCCTGTTCCTGTCTGCTGTGAGCTAGGTCTCCTAAGGCCTCATAGGACACAACATCATCACCTGCCACCAGGTCCAGGGAAGACTTGAACAATCTAATCATGTACATCCCAGAATAAACTTCTCTCCAACCACTGATGTTTCGCACTCCTGAGTGGTTAACACACTTTTACTTCCTTACACTCTTTCCATCCTAGTGATTCTAAACCCCAGCTGAAATTCATAAACCTTGTTCTCTATCCCTAACTGCCTGCTCTCTTAACTCCCATCTACCAGAACCCTAATCCCCCTGTGTTCCATTCCAAATCTTCCCACCCCTTCTATACTTACCAGAATACCTGCCCTGTAATTAGCAACCTTCCTTTGGCAGCTAGGTGGTCCAGTGGATAAAGCACTGGGCTACAAGTCAGGAAAGCCCAAGTTCAATCCAGTTTCAGACACCTACTAGTTGTGTGACCCTGGACAAATCAACTTTGTGTCCGTTTGCCTAAATTTCCTCATCTGTAAAGTGGGGACAATAATAGCAGCTACTTCCCAGAGTTGTGGTGAGGATAAAATGAGGTGATATTTATAGAGCACTTTGCAAACCTTAAACCATTATATAAATACTGGCTATTGTTATTGGCAGGAACAATAATCTGGCCTGAAGGAGAGGCTGGTTTTCTTTCAAAAGATATTGAAACCATTCTTGGTACGTAATATACTGAGAGGTCTAAGGAATGAGTGATTGGCATAGTTTTCTGGTAACATAAGTGAAAAAGCCAGTCCATTTGGGGTCAAGAGTTGTATTCTCTCTCAGATTTAATTGTAGCAACACAGACAGAGAAGCTGAATTTCAGGGAATACTGAAATTGCTCAGTACTGTGTCCTTGCTAAGTAAGACAAAATGAATGTCTTGTTTTGTTCCAGTTCTAAACCAGAAACCTCAAACAAGCCTGACTTTAAACCAGATGCTATCTACAACTACATCCAACTTGTTTCCCTATTAAGTCTGATATAATTCTTCACCAAACTGTGTGTATTCAGTCCTCCTTTATCCATTTATTTAAGTTCATCACTACCCTTTGAAAACATTAAGGTTTTAAAAGGACACTTGTTTCTTCTATACTTACTAGAATGTTTGAATTACATCTTTTCATACAACTCCTTTACTTGCTCAAATAAACTTAGCTTTCTAGATTTCTTTTAATTCTTGTGTTTGTATTTCAAAGCTCTTAATTTACCTACTAGTCAGTAATAGAAAAATTCTCCCCTTCAGAGCCATATCAGGAGTAGAAGATTTCTCTCTTCCTCAAACCTATCACTTAGCTTCCAGGGAAGAAAACATTCCTTCACCCTTAGCTATATCCACGTTGGTATGACTAGTGACAGAAGGCTATTAACTGTAATATTCCCATCAACAGAAGGCCTTGGACTTCCCCCAACCTCATCTGTACTGGCCAAGGATAAAAGACAGAGGTCTTCTACAGTACTTTTAGTCCCCAGCCAGGTGAGTGGAACTAAGAAAAGGAGGTGAAGTAAAGATCTGCCAGTGACCAGCCTCAGAGGGAACTGGGTTCCAGTGATGGAGTTTGCAGTGTGCTTTAAAGAATTTTGAAAACTATGTAAGGCTAACATTTTTTTCTGAACAGGATGCTTCCAAGGAAATCTCATTTAATTCCATAATGTTTTTTCTTGAAAACAATTAGACTTATACTCTAAGGTTGTTCTGGGTTTTATTTTTGCCTCTGCTATAGTGTTAATGTAGATCTGCATGGAAAGGGAGATGGGATTTTGGTATTCCCAGGAAGAGTTTAGAATTTCTAGTGGTGTGGGAGACAAGATCAGGATGAGATTTGAGTCTCACCAAAGGGATATAGGACATTGACTTGTAATTTATAATTCTTGTATTTCACCAAGTGGAGAGGAGGGAATAACTCTAGTAGAGGTGATGTCCTTCCATTCTTCATGAAAAGAAGACAAGGTTTGCTGCAGTGATTATATATGCACATTGTAGACGAAGAACTCAAAACTGGTGATTCTTTTTATCTGGTAAATTTAAGTTACTTTTAAAATAGGATCTTTCTGCCTCCCTTCACCTATAAAGATCTGTAGTTGTAAAGCAACCTTATCCCATCCAACTTGTGGAAAATCCACCAAGCAGACAAGTGGACTCAGTTTTTGTATATTTTTAACCTCCATTTCTCTCTCAAACTTCTCCCATAAGGCTTCCCCTCTCCCTTTTACCTTCTTTATTTTGTTTGTGGGCAGCTGTGGTGGCACAGTAGGTAGTGCCAGGGCCTCGAGTCAGGAAGACTTGTATTCCTGAGTTCAAATCTAGCCTCAGACACTTACTAGTTGTATGACCCTGGACAAGTCACTTAACTTTGCCTCATTTTCCTCATTCGGTAAAATGAGCTGAAAAAGGAAATGGCGAGCTACTCCAGTATCTTTACCAAAAAAAACCCTAAATGGGGTCACAGAGTCAGACACAACTGAAAATGGCTGACTTATTTTGTCTGTCTCATTTCTTTCGTTGGAATTCCATCATTTGTTCTTGACTCTCTTCAGACGTGAAATCTGCTTCCTTCGGCAGCTTCTTGGAAGTGGGAAAGGAAGTTTTTACTAAAAAATTGAAAGCCCACTTTACCCCACCCTAACTTCCTTTTCCTATTTCCTTCTTTAGTTTTCTGCCTTTTTCTGGCAAAGGCTGTATTGTCATAAGGACAAACCACCCAGGGTAAAGGTTAGGGAGGAATTCTGCATGAGAGTGTAGGCTTTTTTTATAAACTTGTGAAAGAATCTGGCTAAAAGAGCCTGAAAGAAAAATGTAAGTGTCAGTGCTAAGTGATGCTGCCTTAAAAACTGAGGTGTTAATTTGAGGATTTGATTGAAGAGATTTGAGATTACATTCCTGCCATGGATATAGTCTCAATTTGGAGTATTTGTGTCTCATCTGGCATGTAGAAGGGGTGGTCCTATAATGACTGACTCCCGACTGACTTCATTTGCTAAGATAGCTAGAAAGACAGCTGTTTCTTGGAGGGAAATTTTGGCTGTTAAAGTCCCATGATGTGGCCCATAATTGGGAACAGACCACAGGAGCACAGCTCATAGGATTGTATTCCAGTGTTGCTTCAGGAAGCATGGATTTCCTGTACATATTTGGACTCCAGAAGCCATGGAGGAATAGAATTTAGGGTGCTCACCAGCTATGGCCCTAATGCTAGGATGAGAGCAAATCCAGCCTATGAAAAACAAAGTAAGTTTCCATCCTAGCATTTATATTCAACTTTTGACCACTGGTCAATATGAATTATTTTGGAAAAGATAAATATTTCCTCTGAAACATAGATCTGGGGAGCATGGTTAAATGTGAGTTTGTGGTTTGCAAGTCCTATGTGAGTCAGTGGTGTGATGTGGTAACTGAAAAGCTAATAGGATCTTGAGCAGCGTTAAGAGACAGAGGGAGGTGCTGGTCTTGCTGGCTCTGCCTTGGTCAGACCACATCTGGAGTATTGTGTTCAGTTTTCAGTACCACAGTTTAAGGATATTGATCATCTAGAGAGAGTTGAGAGAAGAGCAGTCAGAATGGTGAAAGACTATGAGGATACATTGAAAGAATTAAGATTATTTGGCCTGGACAGTTGAGGACTTGAAAGAAACAGGTTAGCTTTCTTCAAGAATGTGAAGGGTTATTGTGCAAGAGAGAATAAGACTACTTTTCTTTGGGCCAAGAAGGCAGAACCAGGGGTAAGAATTGCAAAGAGACAGATTTAAACTTGACATCAGGAAAAATTTTGCAGTATGAAAAGTCCAAAAGTAGCATGGGCTTCCTCAAGAGATAGCAGTTTCTCCGTCCTTTGAGGTCTTTACAGAGATGCTAGATGACCACTTGTTGAATACCTTTAGGAATTCCTTTCGGTACAGTCTGTGATTAGACAGCCCCAGCGGTCCTTTCCAACTATGAAATTTTTAATTCTTTTGACTGGAAGTAGATGACAAGTAGACTAATGAGGAAGATACCATAACTTGGCATGGTTTTCTCCTGTGCTTTTACTGTATTTGGTCTCCAGGAGCTATGGAGACAGGTAATGCAGGAGGTTAATTCTTTCTAAAGGTGGAGCCTTAGTGCTCCAGCCATAGCACATCCAACTACAGAAAAATACAGCAGGTCTCTATGCCTGCACTTTTAACCATTAGTCATGTGATTTATCCTGAATAAATTGGCGTCTTTACTTTTGCGTGTCCAAGGTTTAGTGATTTTCTCACCTTTGCAGATCTAGGAGGACTTGTTTTCCCTCCACATAGGCTGGATCAAACAGGCATTAGAGTATAATCCCTAGGTACCAGAGATTGTACCTATGGGGAGGGAGGAGGAAGCTGAGGCTAATTCTATAATCTGATTATTTTCCCTTGTCATTTACCTTGCCATTTAGTTTTAAGTGAATATGTGATTTGATGTTTGGCTCTTTCCTGGTTTGTTTATAGTGATCCTGTGCTGAATGGGGCTCAAACCGTGATTTACATTATTAAAATTATCAAAATTCTGTCATTGGATCCAAGGCAGCTAGGGGTCTCAAGAGTTTGAAAGAGTGGGGGAGGGTTCACCTTTACAGTTATAAAGCAGATAACATAATGTTTATGGATTTTTAGACGTTTGGAGTTAAACCAAGTATATTTATTCGTACTGGCCTTCAATCCCTTGGAAATTTTTTGGAGTCTGCTGCATTGATGATACTTACACCACTCACTCACTACCCAGAAATGAGTCAGTTATATACATTGATAACCTCCATGCTTGCTTGCTTGCTACATGTAGGGTTTGGGGGGGGTATCATTTTTAAACTTAAGGATTTGGCAGTAATTTGACAATAGATTTTTAGGGAAAACTCCAGCAAATAGATTCAAATCACCATTGTACTGCTGTTTTTAAAGTATTATCAAATATCTAATGAAAGAGTTGTTAGACTCTTGGAAGTCTTATTGTAAATTAGTATTGTAAGTTAGGCTACTTGGAAGTCTTATTGTAAATCTTATAAAAAGAAGTGACATTGTCAAACTTTCATTGTACTGTGCAAATTTGAACACTGATGAATAACTATATCTACTCAGTTGTTTGAAAACTAGCTGTTAGTGGTGAGATTAGACTTTCATCAAAGACTGATTTGAGGGATACTCACTGAATGATGAAGATATTTTAAAGATATACCATTCTGATCTTTGGGAGAATATAAGTTCTGAGCAAATATAAAGTATAGGAAGGAAGACAAGTCTGTTACAGCATTAGTTGAGCTGTTTGAAACTGATAATATTCTCAAAAATTAATTAGTGGCCACCTCTTTCTGTTATCACACATACATATACTACTTAACATTGATTGTTGAATGAGTTTAAGGGTCTCCTGGTAAGAACAGAATGAACCAATAAAAATGTAAAGGGCTTGGGGGGGGGGCGGGAGGTGAGAAATGCTTTCTTCAGTAGCCATACAGACAGTATCAGGGTTAGTTTGGGGGGGCAGATTGTTGTATCATTATGATAGACTCAACATTGAAAACATTGTTTTTCAGGAGGATATCCCAACATCACGAGTGCAACACACTTGAGTCCTGACCAGGATGTACCTGGAAGGTAATGCAGGATTTGGAGGGGAGGAATTCAAAGAAACCTAGGAAATTAAGGGAAAACCTTAGGGGATCTACCTTTATCTTGTATGCCTTATTATGCTGTAACAGTATTAGTTAGAATAATTAGCTCATTGTAAGCCTATGGGGCAAAATAATGGCCCCTAAGTTCATTTGCTTCCTTCCTATTCAGATTTAGGGAGTTTAAATGAAAAGTTCTGATTTTAGCTCAGAGTAACCACTTGGGAAAATTTCTCTCACCTAAGCTGATCCTCACCACCACCTCTTAGAATCCTTTTTTAAAGCTTACCTCAAGTGCCACTGTCTTCCAAAAGCCTTTCCTGTTTCCCCACAGTTGTGAGTGCCGTCTGTCCCAAAATTATCTTGTACGAATTCCTATGTATTCCTGCATATGAATGCATTGTTTCCCTTCCCTAGATTGTAGGGTCTCAAGATCAAGGGCTCTTTCACTTTTGTCTTTGAATTCTCAGCGCCCTGCACAGTCCCTGGCACAGAGAGGGTACTCAGTAAGTACCTGTTGATTAATCGCCATGCTCCTTGAACATACAGTTTCTTGCAGCTATGGAACTCAGATATTTGCAGAGGCTGGACAGCGACTGATGGTATGGCAACTCGATGAAGTTTCTTAATACTATCCCATACAATGGGAGGAGAGAGGTCCTGATTCAGAGAGCAGTGATGAAAATGGGCAATACTTGTGGACAGCTTGGATCTTGGTAGACAGAAGAGAGATAAAGGGAATGAGCTGAGTAGGTGAAATTAGCAATATGTGTATGCAAAAGGTGCCCTTCAGGCATGCAGAGTGGATATGGTTAGTCAGAAACTACAGGAATGGAGAGAGTAGGCAAAAGCTAAAACACTTGTCCATGCACATTACAAGGTTTCTCCTCAGGGAGGCTAACTCAGATCTGTTAGATCATGCTGAAAAAAAGTTGGATCTAGCCTGCCGGATAATGGACCAGTGGGTGGAGCCCTCCTCCTGAAACACTGTAAAGAGACTTGGAACCAGAGGCGAGGACACATTACTTTGGGAACATCACTAACACAGCATGGCCAAAAAGGCCAGGACAAGATGGCCGTTGCTGGGGGAATTAATAGAGAATCCAGTTCCAGCATAGATTTTCCAGAAGCTGAAATTTACCATACTAGCTTCCAGAAAGGTAGATGGAGTTGGAGGCCACTCTGGCTACAAAAAACTTAGTTCCTACCTCACTAATTTTTCCTGGGTCCATTCTAACTTTCTTCCTTATAGCAGTGACAGTGAGGATTGAAAATGCAGTGCTCTGCTCTAATGAATGGTGTTTAATGCACAGACTTCCTATTAAAAAAAAATGTGACAGAAGTTCCAAAGTTTCTTATGCAATGAAATTTGAACTATTTGTCTTTGATAATAAAGTTGACAATAAAAAAAGAAAATTAAAATTTTTAAGCTTCATATTATAATTTTCAAAAAGAAATATAAGTGGTCTTTAAGGACTTGTTCATATAAACCATTGTTCTGTTTTATAGATCCAAGAAAACACTTTATGATGACACTAGCTTAGGTGATTTGGGAGCTTCAGTTATATACCATGAGAGCATTGGGTATCAAAGCCTATTGCTGCTTAATGGTAGAGGACTCCCTGACAATTAAATTGAGCATCCTGTCTCAATTATAATTCTTTTATTTGAAGCAGGCTACCACTGATAAGTTCTGAGAATATGGTTTGTAAAATGAGAATAAAAATGGCACCTAGCTCATAGGATTGTTGAAAGGATCAAATGAGATAACATGTGGGAGCATGCCCATGTAGGCTATGGGTTTGTTCACATGGGTCTGTCTAAATGTAGTTCACAGGGAGACTTGAATTGGTATCTCCGGCATCTCACCCACTCTCTAGGGGAGATGCTAGGTGGTACCTGAGTTCAAATCCAGCTTCATACACTTACTAGCTGTGAGACCCTGGGCAAGTCACCTAACCTATGTCTGCCTCAGTTTCCTCATCTGTAAAATGAGGATCATTATGAGACCTACTTTTAAAAATACTCTTTACTGAGGATAAGATGATATAATATTTATAAAGGGCTTAGCAAACCTTAAAGAGCTATAGGAATGCTAACTATTATCATTCCTGCCTTGAGGGGAACAGGAGATTGAGGCCACTAAGCTGACTGCTTAGGTCTCAGAGAGGATGTCTTAGACTAGAGCTCTATATATTGTGTGTGTGTGTGTGTGTGTAATCTATCTACCTGCTGCCCCTTCTCTCCACCCTAGTAGTTGAGGGAAAATAACTACCTGTGTTCAAGTTGCTTCTTTGGTTCTTAAAAAGGAAAGGGTATATATAGCTAGGGATAAATTGGTAAATGTCCAACAACTGGCTTTCTGGGGAAATTTTTTTTTTAAGTTTAACCTGCATTATTAACATTTTCTTGATCACTTTCTTGAATGTATTTCAGTCAACAAAACAGTAAACCAAGCCCTGATTTTGCTTTTGCTGATTTCTGAGGTGTGAATACTCACTTTGACAGTTTAACCATAGGCTCTCACAAGCCTGTGTGAGCTTGCTTCAACACACCCCTGGGCTAACTTACACCCCAAGGCTTGGTTCCTTCCTGCCAAATGCCAGTTACTACCAAAGATGATCAGAAGTTTGAATGGTGAATAAACTAATTCATCTGAGCAGATAATAAACAAATCAAATAAATTATACAGATTAGAATACACCAGACTATGTGCATAGTGAGTGACGCCTCTTCCTGGGAGAGAAATAGCTCAGTGGTGAAGTAGGGGAAAGGAAGGAATCTCTGATCTCGCCCAAGAGGAAATTCCCCCAAATCTCTAGAAAGGCAAGCTAGAAATCATGTTAGAAAAACATGTTAAAGAGCTGGCTCTTCTATAAAACCTGCTTTTCCTTAAGCCTTTTCTGTCTTTCACCTCAAAAAGAACAGATGGAAGCATGTATCCTATCTCGAAGAAGGAAAAAGGTCCCTCTCCCCCAAAGCTCTCGTTCCACTTCTGCCCCTCCCTTCTGCAACATCAATTCATCATCCTACACACCAAAAGATTAGTGTCCTATGAAAGTAATCCAGGCTTGAATCCAAGTTTGCGTATGTTAAGAACTTGTATTATTGCTATTTTTATATGCACAGAACTCAATTCCAGTCATAGACAAATAATAATTAACTCTGTCGTTCTGGCAAGTACTAACAAGCAGCCTGAGTTTGATTATCAGTGCTTGACAACTATCCTTGCTTGCATTACCATTCAGGAAAGACCAAACAAAGTGTATACACACACCCAATCCTGTAGACCCTGGACATTAAAAATAATAGAAGTGTGATGGTGACCTATGTGACACACAGGAACCTAGACAGTATATTAAACAAGTGCAGTTGAGAGTCTCAGACTTCCCTTGAATAATATGCCATCAACAGGAGTAAATGTTATAAAATTAGACTTAAGTTATTAGGCTTCAATTTTCATTGGAAGATTAGTGGTGAAAAATAGCTGTAGAATGAAGGCAGTCTGTAAGAAATTATATAGGCCAGGAAGGGGGTGGGAGGAGAAAAATCCCAGGGGGACTCAATCTTAGATCTTTAGAGGGTAGAGAGTACCCTGTTATTGAGACTGTGGCAGGAGTTGGAATTCCAAAATGGAAGTCTTGTGCCGAATCATAAAGTTTAACAATGAAAGGTACAAGAAGCAAGCCTTCCAAGAAGATTGTGGACACTTAGACTATGAAAGAACTTTGGAGCTGTAATGGAATATATTCTACTGGCTGAAGATAATGATGACAAATCCTTAATGTAAGGAGTATATTTAAAGGTGCTCCTGATTCTTACTCTTTACCTGGAAAGCACGAGTACCAGAAATCTTTGGAGTTAGTGTGCTTAGACTTGGGGATAGAAATAACATCCTAAAAGCAATAAAACATTTCATCTAGTGTACGCAGGCCAATCCAGAAAGGAGCCACAAAGCTTCTAAGGTAGCCAGAGTGATAGGAGAAAAAGTATTTTTCAGAGTTTGGCTTCCCTAACAGAATTTATTTTAAGTTTTTATTGTTGCTCATATTTTCTCAATACTATCCTTATTACTCCTTTGTAATAGAAAAAATAATTCTTTAAACAGAACCAGTAAACAAATTGACTGCATCTGTATACCACATTCCATGTCTGTAGCCCTCCACCTCTTTTCTGAGAGGAGGCTATGTTTCATCTTCATTTCACCAGGACTGAGATAAGTAATTACGATTAAGCAGCATTCAGTGGCCTTTTAGGGTTGTTTTTCTTTATGTAGCACCTGAGGGTACTGTTACACACACGCACACATGCATGTACACACATCCAATCAGTGTATTCCCAAGATAAATCTACCCTAGGTACACCGTATTCTTTGAGCACAAGTTTTCTCATGAGCCCCCACTGATGGGCTGAATTTTCCTGGTAAGAAGACACAAGCAGTTCCTAGCTAAGTGTTCTCTTCCCATATCCTCATTTAGACGTTGTTGTTTTGCACAACTGTCTAAATTTAAACACAGGTCTTCAGAATCCAAATCCGGCGCTCCTTCCCTTTAGATCCTTTTGTACATGGTGTGTTTGGAAGGACTTTGTCTTATGATTATTTCGAGCTAGTCATTTCCTGGTCTGTCTTCTATAAATGCTAGTTATTTGATTTGTGGCATCAGTGTCTGTTAATAAAGAGTGTCCAGTCAGAGGGGTGGGGGTTAAAATATGATTCGCTTAATTAGAATTCTAAGAAGACTCCTACTGAACCCATGGTAGCTGGGGTAGGAGAGGTTACACACATTTCATTTTTATATTTTTAAAATTTTCCTTTTTATTTAATATCATGTAATTATGCATTTCTTTCTAACTAGAGAAAATTTCCTAAAGGCCATACATGTATCCTTTTAAAATTACAGAATCATGAAACTTAAAGAGATAAAATGGAGCCTGAGCTATAATTCCATTCAGTTCAATAAACATTGAATACTTGGTACGTGTAAATTTTCAGGATATAAAGGTAAAAATGGCAGCTGTGTGTCTTATGCAGTTTATAGTTTAAAGGACTAGAGGAAGAATGCAAATAACTATGATACAAAAGAGAATGAGATAAATGCAAAGGAGACTTTCGAGGTAGAAAAGTGCTATAAGAAACTGAAAGAGGGCAAGATCATTCTCATCTCAGAAGGAAGTGAAAGAGATGGCACCTAAATTAGGCTGTAAGGAAGAGAGATTTCAATAAATGGAAATGGAAAGAGACCCTTCCGGACATGGAGAATGGTATAAACAGATAATGGGGTAGAAGACAATTCAAGAATGATCTCATTTGGCTGAAACATAAAATAAATGAGAAAGACTAGGATAAGGAGTGGGGTGTTAATTGCAGAAACCTTAGTTTGGTGGGCCCCTCAATCAATTTAATGAAATTATGTAGCGTAAACCTTTGTCTGGATAGTTGCCTCCTATGGAGGCAGGCGTCAACCCTGTCCCCTTATTGAGGAGACTGAAGGAACCGCTCTGGTGGGCTCTTATTCTTGTAGATGTGACTCCACTCACCCTATAAAAACAACCTGTGGACAGGGTTGAGTTTTCTTGTTGCAGGCTTTCCCTCCCTTGGGTTTCCAGTCTGGAATTCTTCAAGGTGAGAGGGAAGAATTTCTACCAGGAGCAAAAATGATGGGAGGAACACATGGAAAGCCCAAATGGGAATCTTTTAGACCTCTAGTTCCTAAATACTTTCTTTTGATTTTCTGTTTTCTTTTCTTAGAATAAGTCAGAGTTTGGAATTCCCAAGAATGGAATTTCTCAACCTTGGAAATTATCTCCTGGGTAATCCTGAGTTTGAAAGTTCGCAAGTTTAAGAGTTCTTCAGGCACCAGTCTCATAAAAATAATATTTCCTCTACATTGTTCCCCCTGAAGAAGGAAGAGGACTCCCACTAGTTGCTGGAACCACCCAGTGGAGGCGAGCCATAACTCAGTCAGACTAGGTTATTAGAAAGTGTAGTGAGCACAAAAGCCAGGCACCATGTCATGCTATGGGAGGTATGGAGGAGAAACCAAAGTATATGTTGGCAACCTGGAAACTGGTGCTGGCAAAGGAGAGTTAGAAAGAGCCTTTAGTTATTATGGTCCCTTAAGAACCGTGTGGATTGCCAGAAATCCTCCAGGATTTGCCTTTGTGGAGTTTGAAGATCCAAGAGATGCAGAAGATGCAGTCCAAGGACTAGATGGAAAGGTGATTTGTGGTTCCCGTGTAAGAGTTGAATTGTCAACAGGCCTGCCTCGAAGATCTCGTTATGACAGACCGCCTGCACGCTGCCCATTCGATCCTAACGACCGATGTTACGAGTGTGGGGAGAAAGGTCATTATGCTTATGATTGTCACCGCTACAGCCGGCGAAGGAGAAGCAGGTCACGATCTAGATCTCACTCGAGATCCCGGGGAAGGAGATATTCTCGCTCACGAAGCAGGAGCCGTGGAAGGAGGTCACGATCCGCATCTCCTCGGAGACCAAGATCCGCCTCTCTGCGTAGATCTAGATCTGCTTCAATCCAGTCTCGATCGGGTTCTTTAAAAAGATCGAGATCATCCCGTTCAAGATCCCGATCCAGATCTCCGTCAAGACCTAGAAGCAGCCAATCAAAGTCCAGATCACCGTCTCCAAAGAGAAGCCGCTCACCTTCTGGAAGTCCTCGCAGGAGTGCAAGTCCTGAAAGAATGGACTAAAGTGGAAGAAAAAAAATTGCATTTTAGGAAAGAAGTTATTTTGTTTACTTTATTATAAGAGATTTTGTGATGTCTGTTCATTGTAACCTAGAAGGGTATTTGAATCATCTAATAATCAGAATGGATCTGGATATTTTAAGAGTTCTGTAAACCTACATCAACAAAGTAGTATTTTAC
>CM053627.1:207254339-207282682 GCA_028646595.1 Phalanger gymnotis
AAAAAAATAGGAAAAAGAGAGATTCTCTAAGATAGAGGTAAGGAGGAATTCATTCTAGGCATGTGTAACAGTCAGTACAAAAACACGGAGATAAGAAATAGGATTTCATATGTGGGGAACAGAGAAAGCCAGTTTGGCCACCATACAAAGGATGAAAACAGGTTGATCCGAGAGGTGACCGAACTAAGCTGAGTGATGAAATGGAATCAGATATGAAAGATCTTATGAAGGTCAAAATGCCAGGCTATGGCAACTGATTGGATATATAAGGTGAGGGAGAGCAAAGAGTCCAGGATAATGCTGAGACTAGGAACCTTGAAGACTGAAAGGATGGTGTTATCTTTTACTATGAATGTTAAATGGTATACTTTGCTTGAGGATGTCATGAATGTTATGCTTTTAAGGACGTCATGAATTGTTATGCTAAACAGTGTTTAGTTTATTGATGGATAAATAGAGTTCTTTATACTATGTGATTAGACCCCTGAAATTAGTCACAGTAGCATTCCTTAAGTGTGCTTCTGTTGGTTGGCTTTACATTTTGGTGATGAGGATGGGATCACAAAGCATAGTGCCTCTAGTTATTCCAGGATCCATGGCCATTTAGATTGTAAGGTCAAGGATCCTGGAGGGGTGGAATGTAAGGGCAAACAAAGTGGGACTTTTTACTCTTCTTTCTTTTGGAGTTCTAGTTCTTCTCAGCACTAAGGCAATCAAGTGTCTTTGATTGAGTCTTGCCTTTGATTAAATCAATAGTCTGATGACCTGCTTAAGTCACAAGAAGGCCTCAGTCACATGAGTTTGAGTCACACGAGCCTGGGTCATGAAGGTTGTGCTGCCTTCTGACCCTGAAGAAGTGTGCATATACTCTGAGGTTAGCATTCTGCTTTGGGTGCTCACTCATGGGAAGAGTGTTTGTGTGATTTAGCCAGATGAGACTCTGGGTAGCCATTAAGGAACCCCCCCTGGCTTTGAAAACCCCCATGTTGGGGCTTCTCTCTCTGGCAATTATGTATGTATGTAATGGTGACAGCTAGAAGCTCTGTCTGTTGATTTGTGCTATTTCCTCTGCTTTAATGGGGCTCACTCAAGGGAAGTGTCCATGTGATGTAGCCAAATGAGACTCTGTGTAGCCGGTAAGGAGCCACTCTGGCTTTGAAAACCCAAATGCTGGTGTTTCTCTCTCTGGTAACTATATTTGTATTGTCTTGGTCAGACAGTCTATTGATTTGTATTTATTTTCTCCATTTATAATTTCTGCTTGTAATTTCTGTTTGTATTTTCTCCAAAGTTCAGGTTGCTGACTTTTCCCCCTGAACTAAGTTAATGATATATGTATGTTTAATTAAAATAAGATTGTTAACCTCTTAAAGTTGCTTTCCTTTAGAAAAGCAGATCAAAGAATCTGTGCTAGCAGCCCTTATGTGTGCTGGCATTATTGGTCTTATACCCGAACAGCAGCTGCTAGCAAAATTGTTGTTACAGACTCCAAGTCCAAAGCTCTTTTTTCTTTATTTGTGTTATATTTGTATCCTCAGGACTTGGTATAGCGCTTGGCATTGTAAGCACTTAGTATGTGTTTATTGATTGATTGTGTGGTAAGACAGAAATAGCACTGGCATGAGAATCTGTAAAATCTGGGTTCTAGACCTAGTTCTTTCACTAACTAGTTGTGTGACCTTGGGCAATTTGCTTTCTTCTCTTGGCTTCAGTTTTCCATGTGCAAAAGAAGGATGATCTCTAAGATCTCTTCTCCATCTAACAGCCTATAATTTTCTGCATCATTGATGGACACATACAGCATACTGTAGAGGGAACTCTTTCAGCTATGGCTTGTCTCAGATAGCCCAATACTCAGATTCTGATTCTGATACCTCTTTGTGTCTAAGTTCCAATACTTCCTAGTTGTGTAAGTCACTCCTATCTATACATAACACCCCAGATGTTATATTCAGCTTGTTAACACTTATGGAGTTCAGGTCCGTTCAACCGCTCTTCTCAAGTCCCAGTTATTTTTTTCCTCTGTGTTTCCTCAGCCCAGTCAGAAATTAGTCACATGATTTTATAATGCAGCAGTGAAAAAGGACAATTTACTTGAAATAAAAATCAAAGAAATGATGTATTAAGTGCCTACTATGTGCCAGGTACTGTGCTAAATGCTGGGATTAGGGAAAAAACAAAAAAAGACAATCCCTGCCCTTAAGAAATGCCCTAACGAGGGATGACAACACTCAAAACAAATCTGAAAAATGGAGTTACCAGAAGGCTGTGTTGTTGTTCAGTCATGTCCAACTCTTCATGACTCCATTTGGGGTTTTCTTGGCAAAGATAATGGAGTGGTTTGCCATTTCCTGCAGTTCATTTTACAGATGAGGAAACTGAGGCCAACAAGGTTAAGTGACTTGCCCAAGTCTGAGGCCAGATTTGAACTCAGATCTTAGTGACTCCAGATCTAGCACTGTACCCACTATGTCACCTAGCTGCCCAGGAAGGTTGTGACCCCTCTAAAAAGGAAAAATTTAGGAGGAATTTATTGTTCTGCCCTCCAGCCCTCCACTCAGAAGGGAGAGACAACTGAGTGAGTTGAGAAAGTGTAGAATATCAAAACCCAAATCATTCTTCATGGTGATTAGATTTCAGGCAATTGGCTTATCTTGGGGGGAGGGGGGCAGTCAGGGGTAGTGGGGAAAGAAGAGCAAGTTGTCTCCTGGAATCAAAGCCAAACCGAGGAGCTGATGGAAAACAACAACAACAAAGAAAACTGCTGCCATCTCACCATTCATTTTCCAAAATACCATCTTCCCACACCATGGTTCCCAGCTCAGAAGGGAGGTTGGTCCAGTCTGACTCTTCATGACTCCATTTGGGGTTTTCTTGGAAAAACTCCTGGAGTGGTTTGCCATTTTCTTCTCCAGGTCATTTTACAAATGAGGAACCTGGGTAAAGTGACTTGCCCAAGGTCACATAGCTACTAAGTGTCTGAGGCCAGATTTGAAATCAGGAAGATGAAGTCTTCCTGACTGCAGGCCCAGTGCTCTATCCACGGTACCACATAGCTACTGCTAAAGTAGTAGTCCCACCGTAAATTGATCCCCTGTAAACCCATTGATTTTCTTTGTTGGGACAAAAAAAAAAAACCAATAGTGTTTCCTTGAAGCATCTTCTTTCCTCCCACCCATGAAATAGGGAGGCTTTACTTAAAAGTTACCCCTGGGATCCGATTGGCCCCTGCTTCCTCGATGTCACCTAGGGGCATCAAAAGTCCCAGTCACTCGGAGTGAAGGCCTCTCAGACTTGCATACATATATACATCCCTAAAAACCTGCTGATCAGACATGTTTCCTTGAGGAGAAAAGGAAGGCCTTGTCTAACAAAGCTGAAGAGAAGTCTCACTTCTATTCCTATTGCATATCTTTGCTGCATTAAAGCAAAGTTAGTTGTTGTTCAGTTGTTTTCAGTCATGTCCAACTCTTTGTGACCCTATTTGGAGTTGTTTTGATTGAAATTTACCAGAAGGATAAACTGAGGCAAATCTCTGCGCTAGATACCTGATAATGAAGGGTAGGTCTAATGGCCCTGCCTCTGGCCAAGAGACTCCTAATTGAGGGTACAATACGTTTTTATAAGCATAGGACAAAGAACAAAACAAATCATCCACCTGGTAGCATCACAGAGATGAAAGATCAGATGCATCAAAGGAAGTAGATATAGCCCCCACTTGTCATGAGGACCTTCTCTCTCTATCTCTAAGGAATACCTTTGTAAATGAGGTTCCTGATAAGGGCAGACTTACTTAGTGGTGACCGGAGAGTTAGATAAAACCACCTTAATTGTTAAAGATGGGACAAAGTCAGTGTCCTAGCTTCTCAGGGATACCCCCAAAACCTTGCAGGAAATGCTGAGATCATGTTTTATGACAGTATCGAGAAGAGAGTTCTTCTTTTACTAGAAGCAATCAATCCTTGGCATCTCTCTTCAGAGAGGAGGAAGCTGAACTTTAGCACACATATACTTCTCTATTCAAGCCTCAGAGAAGAGACTTTAGGTTTGACAGAAAATTGTTATAGTGAAAAATACAAAATACAGGATAAAAAATTAATTCACTCAGGGTTTTCTTGGCAAAGATATTAGAGTAGTTTGCCATTTCCTTCTTACAGACAAGGAACTGAGGTAAACAGGGTCAAGCAATTTGCCCAGGGACACACAGCTAGTAAGTATCCGAGGTCAGATTTGAACTCAAGAAGATGAGTGTTCTCGCCTCCAGGTCTAGCACTTTATCCACTGTGTCACCTAGCTGCCCCCCCCAAGCAAAAAATACAATCAAAACAAAGAAAACTTTTTGTTAAATGCTGGATGACTTATGAGGACATGGTGGCAGCTAGATGTCACAAGAAGACCTGAGTTCAAATTTTACCTCAGACTAGCTGTGTGAACTTGGGTAAGTCACCTAATCTCTGCCTCAATTTCCTCAACTATGCAAACGGTTGTTATGAGGATCAAATGAGACAATATTTGTAAAATGCTTATGTAGTAGATGATACATAAATGTTTATTCCCTTCCCATCTAGCATGGTTTCTTTTCCCCTCATATCCCTGAAGGCTATTTTATTTCTTCTGTGACTTGAGACCATAACAACCCGCATAGTCTGGTGACCAGAGAATTCCTTCAGCATTTAAGTATGTGCTTTGAATCGCTTTTCCTCATTTGCCACTCAGACCCTCTCAGTTTAAAGTTTTGAGTTATGGTAAGAACATTTATACGGCAAGTAGGTGACACTGTGGATAGAACGCCAGACTTGGAATCAAGAAGACTAGAGTTCAAATGTGACCTCTGACATTTACTAGCTATGTGACCCTGGGCAAGTCACCTAACCCTGTTTGCCCCAGTTTCCTCATCTGTAAAATGGAGCAAAATGTAAAATGTAGTAAGAAATGGCAAACCACTTTAGTATCTTTGTCAAGAAAACCCCAAATGGAATCATTAAGAGTCAGACACAACTGAACAACACCAAAGAACATCATTTTAACTCTTATCATACTTAGGTCACTAGCCTGAGTCCCTGCAAATCATCCCGTGAGTAGAACTGAAAGGAGTTATGTGGCTGTGCTAAAGAAATTCCTTCTCCAAGGACCTGTGTTTAAACCTCTGACAGAAATTGTACAGAGATTGGCTGATAAATGCTGCTGCGAATCACATTTACCAACATGTAAAACTAGTTTATTATATGCTTGAAGAATAGACCCATGGTATACAAAACCCAATAGATCCTGAGCAACAGTTGTAAGCTACATTTTATAGGTTTTGCTTCCATCAGCAGGAAGGATACAATGTAAGTTTACAGACGGTAATGATTAATAAATCAAAGAACAGATAGCAGAAGGAGAAGATCTACATTGGGTAAAATAATAAACTGGACAGTAAATCTTGAGGATATAGTTGGAATTTTCAGACTAATCATTAACACTAGAGCTATACCTAGTTATGTGACACCCCTGTCTTAAGAAAATGACTGTAATAAAGCTGGACTAGAAATTTTCTTATGACAAATCTTCCTCAATTACTTGTATGATCTCAAACAAGTCACCTGCACCTCAGTTTCCAAATCTGTGAAATGAAGAGGTTTGACAAGATGGCCTCTGAATTCCTTCCAGCTCTAAATCTATGATCTTATGATTCTAATATCATGGAAGAATGACCATACAGAAAGAATGACCTGGAGCACATACAGTATGCTCTGTTTTCTGGCAATCAGTGGAGCCAGCTTGCAGAACTTCATGATGGTTTATAATTATAAACCATATTATGAGCCCATACCCAGAATTCAGAGCATGTATGAGTATTCTGTGACTCTGCCCTTTTGGCTTGCTGAGTGGTGATGAAGAACTTTTTAACTGGCTGTTGGAGTCAGAACTGAGGATATATTGAATGTGTACCCCCCCCTTTTCTGGGTGGATTTCATGTGAGGAGGAAGAAATGCTGTAAATTCTTCAAATAGGGGAACGCCTCCCCACCAGATAGCACCTAGCCAAGAACAAATGATGTTTCTATTTCTTCTGTCCTTGTTGTGTCTATTCTTTCTTAATTTTAGGTGAAATGAGTTAGCAAGACCAGGTTACAAACCTGTGAGCTTAGAAAAGTTGGAAGAACCACCCAGGAGCTGGAGTACTTAGTAGTTTCTCCATAGCCACTGCAGAGCCTGAGCCAGAACTAAGGACCAACCTCTTTGACCTAGCCGAGCAATGAATTTACCTAACCACCGAAATATGATGTCCTGAAAGCCAGGAATCAACTCATCCATATTCTGTGGCATACCCAGAAGTGAATTTTGTGGCAGGAATATGTGAAGTATTCACTATTAAGTTTGAGCCCACTCTGCCCAGGGACTTAAGTGGTCGATGAGAGTAAGTTCCCAATTTGGGAGGTATTGTACGTCCACTCCTGCTACATTTTTTCTGAGGAAACATCCTTTTGTAAAAACTAATTGATGTCAACTGTTTATTAATGATATTGAGGAGATAACTGATCAGTTGCTACCAGGGCAGCATAAACCAGTTAGATGATATCGAGATGGTAACTGGACAAATGATATTGGGAGAATATCCTGAATGGGAGTTCATGAGCTATAAAATAAGAGAAAGACAATGCCAACTCCTTAGGCGGTACCTCTAGAACTCTGAGGTGATGTAACCAGTAAAGCTGTGGGGCCTTGACCCATCAGTCCGAGTGGGGGTTGGGAGAATGAGTCCAGACCCTATATATGCTATATTATGAATCCCATCATAGTTCTTGTTTCTATCTTGAGTCTATTCAAACCCCCAGGTATAAGACTGAAAGGGTATGGGTAAACTTACGTTGAAACTGACAGCCTTTGCTCTCCTTTTGGAGCCTGTGGTTTTTCTTCTGCTTCTGCTCTGCAACAAAATCCCTGTGCTCTCCATATCTGCAAACAGCATTTCTCCTAGAACTGGACTGATGAAACCTCAGGCTCCTATATTAAAGGAAGTAAAATTTCACTGAAATGCTTTAAGTTGAGTCTTGAAGAAGGGAAAACATTCTAGGCATGGAGGACAAGCAGTGCAAAAGCATGGAGATGTGAGATACAGACTATTGTATGTGAGGGAAAGCAAATAGACCAGTATGGCTGGATTGTAGAGGAGGACAGAGAATACGTTGGGAAGGACCTGGTATTTCTGTTGAGGGTACCAGCATCCTTCCAGTCTCCCAGATTCATAACCTCTTCATCACTCTCCTTCACCCTACATATCCAGTCAGTTACCAAATCTTACCGTATCTTTCTCCACATCTCTTGTATCTGGCCCCTTCTCTCCACTCACATAGCTACCACCTAAGCTCAGGCCCTCATCACTCTTTGCCTAAATTGCTCTTCTGATCTCATGTTGTTTATGCCTCCAATCCATCCTATACACTATGCCAAAATAATTTTCCTTAAGCACTGAACTATGTGATTTTCTTACTCAATTAACTCTAGTGGCTTCCTATTATCTACAGGCTGAGATATAAAGTCCTCTGCTTTGCTTTTAAAGTTCTACACAACCAGTCCCCAAACTAGCTCTCTGGACATGACACCCACTTCCACATTTTGTGATCCAGCCAAACTGCCCTTCTATCTGTTCCTCATACATGACGTTGTTTGTCCTTCCTCCTTTCAAGAGGACCATGACATCAGGTGACTTGCACGTGAATGGGATTTAAGTGAAGGAGGGCTGTGCAAAGTCACCAGTCTCACTCTCTTCTCTGGAGCCATCTGGGTCCAGTGGCAAGATATAGATAAGAATGATTACAGATGGGCCTGGATGCGGTGGGAGACCTTGGCCTTTTTAAGTTATGGTCATTCCCAGGTCTCAGTCTGACTGAGGCAATTCCCATTCAGTAATTAGGGCTAGCAAACATGACATACTCAATGTCTTGTCTCCTCGCTATTGCACTGGCTTTGCCGTATGTCTGAAATGCATCCTCTTCTTATTCCTTCCTCATAAAATCTTTCTCTTCCTTTACCATGCTCAGGCTCCATTTTCTACCTGAAGTCTTTCCTGATTGCCCCCAACTGCAAGTGCTCTCTCTCCCAAAGTATCTTGTATTTAACTACTTTGCATATGTTGGTATTTATTAACTTTATATGTGTTGTATACATCTGTATATATACTTGCTATCTTCCCCAGTTGAGTATAAGCACATTGCAAGCAAGATTGTTTCAATGTTTTTACTTGTATCCCCGTTACTTAGCACAGTGCTGGCACACAGGAGGTGCTTAATAAATACTTGTTGCTTTCAGTCCTTCATGCTGAGTGGAGAAGGATCACCGAAGAGTCTGCTCCCACCATGTCGAAGTCAGAGTCCCCCAAGAAACCCAAGCGGCTTTCACTAGAGGCTTGAACTTCAAGATGACAGATGAGGATCTTACGGAGCCATTTTGAGCCAGGGTGGGACCAGGTGGGAATGAGAGATCTAAATGCCAAGTGTTCCAAGGGCTTTGTTTTTGTTACATATCCCACAGTGCTTCCACTGGTAGATGCAGCCATGAATGCAAGACCTTACAAAGTTGATAGCAGAGTTGTTGAACTAAAGAGAGGTGTTTCCAGAGAGTCTCTCAAGCACCAGGTGGCCATTTAACTTTGAAAAAAGATCTTTGAGTGGCATTAAGAAAGACACTAAGGAGCAGCCATCACATAAGAGACTACTTTAAACAATACAGGAAAATAGAAGTGATTGAAATCATGACTAACTAAGCTAGGGGGGGAGTTGGCGGCGGGGGGGGGGGAGCGGGGGGGGGGGAGGGGGGGTGGGGGGGCAGTATTGCTTTTGCATATTTGATGATCACGACCGTGGATAAGATTTTCATTTAAAAATACCATACTTTGAAGGACCCCAATTGTGAAATAAGGAAATCCTTATCTAAGCAAGAAATCGCCAGTGATTCATCTAGTCCAAGAGGTCAAAGTGGTTCTGGAAACTTTAGTGGTAGCCATGAAAGTGGCTTTCATGGAAATGATAACCTCGGCTGTGATGGAAACTTCAGTGGTTGTGGTGATTTTTGTCAGCAGGTGAGGTGGTGGAGGCCATAGTGGAAGTGGAGGCAGCTACAATGGACTTGGCAATGATGGAAACAGCTTTGGAGGTGGTAGAAGCTACAGTAATTTTGGAAACTACGATAATGTTTTCAAATTTTGGTCCCATGAAGGAAGAAACTTTGGAGGCAAGAGCTCCAGCCCTTTTGGTGGAGTGCCAATACTTTGCCAAACCATCTAGCCAATGTGGCCAGTGGCGGGATTCAGATAAATTAACAACCAGTTCTCTGCCCTAATGACCGTTGAGTGAATGTTGGTAAATGTGTATGAATGTGTGTGTGTGTGTGTGTATGAGAATATGTATGATCTGTGAGTGTGTGTCAGTTTCTGTGTGTGAGTGTGTGTGGATGTGTATTAGTGTGTAAGTGAATATGTGTGAATGTATATGAGTCCATGACTATGTGGATGTGTATTTGTGACTGTGTATGAATGTGTATAAGTGTATGAGTGAATGTTGGTGAATGTGTATGAATATGTGTGTATGTGTGTGTGTTTGTGATAAGACACTGGACCAGCTCAGAAGAATAATCTTGTGTTGGGTTGTATACATGGAGTTGTTTTACCCATGGACTCACAGCCTGACTTCTCCCAGGAGTCAGCCAACACCATCCTGAGATCTGGAGACATCAGGACTAAGGTGAGTTCAAGGCCAGGGAAAAGGTCGGAATTTCTCTTGAATAGCTTTAGTTACACTAAAAGGCCAAGGCTGAGGCACCAAGGACAATATGACTTTTTAGCATGTCTTCTCCCACCCCACTCCTCCTGCCCACCATGGAACACTCCCTCTGAGCCCTTGGCATCCTTGATTTCCATGACACAAGGGTCCCTCAGTCATCAAGATCAGATGGGACCAGCTCTGGTCAGGGCTCAGGCCCAGGGAGAAAGAGGCAGGCTGATTATAAGAATGGGAGAGGGTGCTGGCGGAGGGGGTACAGTTGGTAAGGGCTGGGCGGGGTGTGTAAGGGCCAGGTGTGCCCTGGGAGGAAGCCCAAAGTAACTGCTTGCTTTTTCGTCCAGGCCTCTAGCTTCACTGCTGGCCCCTGGAGGCTCGGCTTGGGGGGTGATTCATTCAGGAGCTGATAGAGAGGGAGGGAGTAGGGCAGGGGGAAGGGCCTAAGCCCATCCAAGCCTCCCCTGCGACTGCTATCACCCCGCCCACACACACACCGTGTTCCCTTCCCCCAGCAGTAGTAGCTTCTGCTGGGTGTAGCCAGCCCTCCCATCCCAGACCTGGCTCTCCCCTTCCATGCTGCCACCTCATTACTGCATTCCTGCTTTCCCCTGTGCCTCCATCCCGGACCCCATTCCCAGGCTGGGACACAACACTGCCTTGGGAAGGGGGCAGAGAATACGTATTTGTGATTTCCACATTGGGCGGCTGCCCAAGCACCCCCTCTTAGAGAGAAACCCCTAATGCCTGCCTGTTGAAATCTTAAGTATCTTTCCAAGTACGAACTGAAATGACATCTCTTTTATTGCAGCCTTTTCTTTTCTCCCAAGCTGAGACGTGATTTCCCCAAGACTCGTTAAACTCACATCTGTTGTGCAATTCTGTTTTAGGATTTGGGGTTTTGTTTTGTTTGTTTTTTTTGCATATCTTATCTCATCTACTAGGTAGTAAATCTCCTTGCAGGTAGTCATTATAGAAACTCACATACAATGACTCCCATTAATAAGTTTATAAAGTGTTTCCTTCCTGGCAACCCATGGCAGATAATGAAAGTATTAATATCCTCCTGATATAGATAAGGATACTGAGGTTCAGACCAATTAAATTATTTGCCAATAATAATGAAGCTATTGTGTCACAACTGAACCTGAGTCTCTTACTTGCTTCCAATATATTACTTTTTCCACTTCATTACATTTTCTTACAACTTTATTTTCCTTGTAGTTCCAGGCCTTGAATGTACATATCAAGTGTCCAGGGAATGTGTTTGTTTCCTTAAAGTGAAAGCTTTTTGTTACAGATTAGGGACCCCTGTTTTTTATTTTCATAAAGCATTAAATCCTGATATGAGGCATTTGGGGGATTTTGCCTTGTGATGTTTTCTGCTGTTTTAGCCCCTACCCCTGATTTTTGGTGCTGCTCGACCCAGGCCCATTAAAAACCCAGTCCGCTTAACCTGTGTTGACAGCCTACGTCTATCCAAGTCTCCAACAGACTGCCCTGTGTCCATCCTCCCTGACTGCCCCGGCACTGTCCTTCTCTCTCAGATCTCGTCTTGATGGTGGCAGCCTCTCCTTAGGAAGCATGAGCCAGGTGTGACAAATGATTGGCAGCCCTACCTATGACCAAAGTCTTTTACTTAGAAAGCAAAGGCTGAAATCAGAAGCATGTGCCTGAAACCGGGGCTGTGACTAGGGAACCCTGCCACCAAGCCAGATACCCCTTGGGCTTTTCCTCTTGCTAACTGGAGTGGCAGATAAGGGAAGTTGCCACCTTTCCTTGTACTGAGACTGCTTTGTTTTGAACATCCCTAAGTTTGTAGGAAGACATAAGCCGTTATTTCTCCATATAACAGCTTATCTCTATGGATCAAGATTCTCAGTCCTATTCTTAATCAAATTTAAAGAACAAAGTGGAAGCTGGATATATATGGGTATCTGTTCCAAAAAGTACTCTGAGAAGAAAACTACTGGATCACAAGAAAAAGAATTAAGGGTCTCTCTAGTCTATTTGTGTACTGATAAACATTCAACAAGGTTTTGACACTCAAAATGTTATTTGTATCAAATAGTTTTCTTTGTGAAAAAATCTATTTTATTTCTTTTGTGCATTTTTGTGCGTCAGCCTAGCAGTGGAGACAGAGAAAGTGTTCCTCTGAACTAGAAAGGCCAAGGTTCAAGTCTTACCATTTGACAAAAGTGGCTGGGCCAGTTGTTGACTTCTCAGAGGTAGCTAGGTGATGCAATGGATAGAGCTCAAGAAGACCTGAGTTCAAATGCAGGCTTAGATGCTTTCTAATTGTGTGCCCACGGACAAGTCATTTAACCTGTGTTTGCCTCAGTTTCCCCAATTGTAAAATGTAGATAATAATAGCACCTACCTTGCAGGATTGTTGTGAGGATCAAATGAGATAATATTTGTAAAGCCCCGAGCAGGCGCCGAATATAAATGTTTATTCCCTTCCCACCCCACCAACCCGGGGCAACCTCTGAAACTACACATTTCAGATCTGCATTGGTAAAGGAAGTTGCCTTTACTCATAAAATCACATTTCCAACGATTCTCTATTCTTCCTTCTTTCCTTCCTTCTTTCCTTCCTTCCTTCCTTCCTTCCTTCCTTCCTTCCTTCCTTCCTTCCTTCCTTCCTTCCTTCCTTCCTTCCTTCCTTCCTTTCTTTCTTTCTTTCTTTCTTTCTTTCTTTCTTTCTTTCTTTCTTTCTTTCTTTCTTTCTTTCTTTCTTTCTTTCTCTCTGTCTGTCTACATTTGCGTATATTCCCTCTATGCAGGGATGTACTAGAACCAGATCCAATTTGAGCTGATTTTTAAATTTTTAGTTAATTTCTTACCTTGGAAATAAATAGCCAAACACTGCAAATCCAGGCTTGGTTTATTACTGCGTGGATTGTCTAGACTTAGGAAAGTGACCAAAAAAATGTTAATGCTGACAATGCTGCTTAAACTTAAAACTGTCAAGCTTTTTTCTTTCTTTTTTTTTTTTTCTGAGAGCCTGTGGTTAAACCATTTTTACCAGCACACCGCGGCACATACTTGCTAAACGCTACAGTTTATTTCCTTTCATATTCACTAAGGGGGAACAAGAAAGATGTGGTGAAAGCGGAGGGGTGTGTGTGTATGGGGCGGGGGTGCTTTAATAGGCTGGGGATCTGTGCTTTAAAGATTCATCCACCGTGAGCCCAAACGCTGTAGAACAGAACCAGCGAGATGAAGAGTCCGGGTTTGGAATGTTAGACGAGCTTCCACACTCTCTCCATGGTCCTCAGGTCCGGTGAGTGCCTGAGATAAGTCACAGGCTATTTAGGGGGCGTAAGCGTGCCTCTGCCCCCTCCCCAACCCTTTCGTCGACCCCTCCCCGCCCCTAACCCCGCCCCCAGCAGGGCCGAAGACTGACAGCTCCTTCTGGGAGGGAGCCAAGCACATGCTCGCTGCACCCACAACATGGAGAGGGGCCTTCTGAGTATCCCCGCCTCACAGGAGCCGGGACCCTCAACATCTCCTTGTCCCTTTCCTCAGTTTATCTTCTTCTCCTCCTCCAACCTCGAAACATTCTTCTTATAGATGGCTCTATAGATAGATTGATCGATAGATCGATGGATCTAGCTTAACCCTCCCCTTTCACTTCACCTTCCTCTCACACTTGACAATAGCTATAGAAGATTTTGTGTGGGTCCTTTTCAAAAAAAAAAAAAAACAACTTCCTGACCCTCCATTTAGCTCATCTGCCAAATGGAGACAGTAATCTCTCACCCCAAGTTTGCAAAGGTGTTGATTGTTAATGTCACTGCTGTTGTTAATTCTATTCCTCATAAAAATAAGAGACCCGCCTAGATCAAGAGAGGTAAGAGAAAAATTTAAGGATGGGTATATTCTTATGTACTTACATTCTTATTCAGAGAGAGACACTGGACCTGAAGTCGGAAAGATTTGAGTTCAAATCTTCAAATATCTTCAAATCAGATACTTACTAGCTGGGTGACCCTGAGGAAAACACATACCCTCTGTCTTCCCTCATTTTCCTCATTTGTAAAATGGGAATGATAACATCCCAGAGGTTCAGATAGGTTGAGGAAATCCACTCAAATGTTCCATGGAGAGTTCTACCTTTGGCTGGGCAGTTCTGGACCCTTAGCTCTGTGGGACACTTTCCCTTCTCACAGAAAGTGTCTGGGATCACATTGTAAGTCACCCTATATGGGAGTAGGGGTTTTCTGATAATCATTTAGGCCTTGGGTATCTTAGGTATGAAGTGAGTTTTTTATATTCCTCTGAGGCACTTTGTCAATACATCAAAGATAATTTTCTTAATCTATAACACTCTGCTCCAAAGATACCCCAAAGGAGTGTAACAGAGAGGAATGAGTCTGTGTGCTTGCTTGCTCATTGGGAAGAAATGGCCTCAAAACAGTTGAAACGTAGATGATGACATATTGCTTGTCTTCCTTCACTGGCTAGTCTGTAGTTTCTTCTAAGCTATGTCTGTCTACTTGTTGTTCAGTCATTTTCAGTTGTATCTGGCTCTTTGTGATGCCATTTGGGGTTTTCTTGGCAAAGATACTGGAGTGGTTTGCCATATCTTCCTGCTCATTTTATTAGATGAGGAAATTATTCAGGCTATGCCTTTTGAAACTGAATGAAACCTTGATTTTTTCCCCCCTTTGTCATCTTTTTTTTTTTCCAGGATGAATTTAATTCTATATCTCTTGTGATTTCATGACATTTCTCCACTGGCCAACCTTCTCCACCTTTTTTTTTTCTTTTGCCCTGTAGGCAGGGCAATTGGGGTTAAGTGACTTGTCCAAGGTCACACAGCTAGTAAGTGTGTCAGGTCCTCCTGACTCCAGGGTCAGTGCTCTCTCACTGCGCCACCTTTCTCACATCTTTTCTAACCTTCTTCCATGATGCTTCTTGTTTCCAGGCTCACAAAGAACTCAGAGATCATCCTGGGAACAGCAAGAGAATTACCCAGTAGCCAGCTCCATCTCATGGAACCTCCACCTGAGAATTCATTTCTAAAGGATCATCCAGGCAAAAAGAGCTCTTTTCACATTATCCATGGGACAAAGTGAAAGACATAATTAGAGTCATGGCTAAAGTTAGAAAGGGTTCTCTGTGATGGAGAATATTCCCCACAGGAATACTGTGATGTGCAGTAAGGGCGATGGGATGGAGAGGGAGAAGTGGGGAATCAGAGTTGGAGTCTGATACTGGCTCTGCTTCTCACTACTAGTGTAGCCTTTTTAAAAAAGTCACTCTACCTCTCTGAGGCGCTGGTGGTGTAGTGGATAGTGTGCTAGGCCTGGATTTAGGAAGATCTGAGTTCAAATCCTGCCTCTGGTACTTATTAGCTGTGTGACCTAGGGCAAGTCACAAGCACAGTTTGCCTGAGATTTTTCAATATAAGATGGAGATAATGGCAGCACCTCCCTTGTAGAGTGGATATGAGAGTCAAATGAGACAGTATTTGTAAAACTCAGCACAGTGCCTGGCATATGTAAATAAATGTTTATTCTCTTCCCTCCCCCTCCCTGCCATCCCAGTTTGCTCACAATGAACAAGACTAACTTGACTGGAACAAAGGGGTGATGATGACAGTAATAATAGCTAACATTTATATGATGCTTACTGCATGCCTGCCTGTGTGCTAAGCGCTTTAAAGTCATCATCTCATTTGATCCTCATAAAAATCCTGGGAGGTAGGTGCTTTTATTATTCCCACTTTACAGATGAGGAAACTGAGGTAAATAAGTGTCAAGTGATTTGTCCAGAAAAGCTAGCATCTGAGGCTGAATTTCAACTCAGGTCTTCCTGAGTGCGTCATCCGGCGGCCCGTATTGTAATGGTAACAGTGTGACGTGATGAAAAATTAATTTGGGAAATATGGAGGGAGCAGGTTTCAGCGTGGGGAGGCCGTAGATCCAGAAGTGAGAATCGGCCCTTACTACAGATAGGTAGAGTCTCCTCTTTGAGAAAATGTAAAGTTGAGAGTCAGAATCCTGGGAGAAGCTAGTCTCAACTTCGACCCACTTTTCCCCCTCAGATCAACTTGTTCCCCAGGATCCTGTATTGATCCAGGAGGGGAAACGAGGATGCCAGTCAAAAGCAGTTTCCTGGGCCCCAGTGAGCTGTGGTTTCTTCTTTCTTTCTTCGGATATGTATGATACATGCTGGTTAGCGTTGCCTACCAGGATTCCCTTTTAAGTATTTTCCTGTCCCCTAGAAAATACATAGGTCCTGGGCCTCTTCTGTGTTTACTTTTACCCAAAGTGAATGCACAGACATAGGCAATGCCTTTGCCTTGTCTTTGTCTTTGAGAGAGATGGAGCTATCGCCGGAATAGCAGGAACATGTTGTTTCAGGGGTCACTGATGTTTGTTGAGGTAGCTGTTTACTAAGAGGGAATGGCAGCATCTGTCCCCTGCTCAGAGGGACCTCCACATATATATGATGCTGCTGTGGTCTCACTAGGTAAGGACCTTTTAGCGTTGATTCCCAAACTGCCCGGCTTCTCAGACACTAAGTTGGGCTCTAGCATTTCTTCTATCATTCTAGGTAATGAGAGTCTTGGTGTTTCTTGGATATAAAGGCAACATATCTCTGGTCCTTGCTCCCTTTTCCAGGGGAGGTAAGCTCTGCAGCTTCCTCACTTGATTCCTTATCATTCCTGCCCTTAGTTCTTTTTACTAGACAATATTTAGCTCTCCCTGGTCTGAGGCTTTCCTCCAGAGTCCCAGTGCAGATGATCCACTGGAGGCAGTTTCCTGTTCTCCCGATGAGAAAAACCTAGTATATATCTGTGACTGCACTGGCCTAAATCACTGATTTTGTCAGTGCCTGTACAGCACACTAGGGAACAGTATTAAACTGTCTACAGATTGCCCTTGCCCACCTCCTAACAGGTTATCTATAGATACTTCCCATTCCTATGTGCCCTACCAACATGGCAAGAAGTTAAGTGTTAAAAACGGCTGTGTATCTTCCTGTCTCAGGTCTTTCATACAAATAGGATTCTCATTTCCCCAAACTGTTGTGATCTCTCAGCTGGTGCAAGGAGAAGAACCCTGTGTTCAGAACTTGCAGGAAGCTAGCGTACCCAGAGAAATTTCTGGCAAGGCGAGTGAGGCCCTTCCCTTTTCTCCTTTATCTTTTCAGAACGCTTACACAGAAATACAGTGTTGCGAATTTTATTTTTTAAGCTAGCTAGAAGGAAAGTTTCTGTCATTCTAAATAAAGAATAGAAACATGCATCCTTATGATCATGAATATATATGTGTATATGTATCCTTATTATTCAGCATAATAATAATATCACACTTTGCAAAACACTCTCTATATATGCTCTGATTTGATCTTTACAACAACCCTGTGAGGTAGATGCTATTATTAACTCCATTTATATAAGTAAAGCAAAATTCATGACCTCGGAGAGGACCATGACCATGCCTGAATGGTTCAGTATTGCAAAGTATAATAAATTCTCTAGGTAGAAGGCAGAGGAAGTATAACATTTATTTAGACTCCGAAGGATCAGACTCAAGGACCCCAATTCGACATTATGGCAATAACATTCCAAAACTGATAAGCCTACCTCACTATAGTAACGAGATCATAATAAAATGTTATAGCAGGAAACCAAACCATACTTATGCTTCCCCTCGATGCTAGGGCTCTCCTATAAGATCACTCACAAATCTTAACTCCCTGCTTGGCGCTCTCTCCTGCAGCTTCACTGACTCCAAGTTCTGCAGCCACCCCTTATGCTCAGCACTCTTCACACACTCTGGAAGCTGGCCCTTGGCTTCTGAATCCTGCTACTCTCTGCTCTGCTTCTTCCGTCTCCATTGTGTCCAGTTCCACTCTCAGTCCTCAGTTCTGCTCCTTCTAGTCCTCAGTTTCTGCTGTTTCCAAGTTCTGTTCTCTCTTTTTCATACAGTCCTTAGACATCATCTGATTGACTAGAACTCAGGCACATACCATTGGCTCTGGTCTTAGCAACTCCCCTTAGGGCCCTGCGGGCTTCACACCTCTCTCAAACTAGCAGACTAGTTTGCTAACTAGCCTGGGGCCTCATACCTAATCAGTGAAAGGGTGTAGGCCTGTCTCTAATCAGACCTCCCTTTGTTGGCCCCACCTGAAGCCTATTCAATGGGGTGGGGGGGGGGGGGAAGATCTTTCCCATACTGATTGGCTTCACACCATTTTATAGATGAGGAAACTGAGGCTGACAAGAGATTTCTTGACTTGTCCAGGGTTACAAAATAAGTGTTTGAGGTAAGATTTGAACTCGAGTCTTTTTCACTCAAAGCCCAACACTTGCTCCACCTTGCCTCAGACCTGCCATTATGTATGGAGTCTGTGGCCCAGACCAGACAGGAATGATATGAACGTTCTTTTCTTCCCTTTAGTTATGCCAGTGCTGGGGAACATCCACACTTCTGTTTTCCTAGGCGATTCCCAAGTTATCTTTTCTACTTAGGTGATAACCCCATTTCCTACCTATCTCCTGTCCCTAGTATCAGTACTGTGCCTTAGTTCCTCTATGATGTCATCTCAAGAACATACTCTTGTATTCAGTGCACTGATATAGCCACTCTGGGAAAAAAGAAATTTTTAAGTCGTTATTGTTGCCATCAGGGAGATTGTAATCTTGAATTGTCTCTTTCTGGATGCTTGCAGTATTTTCTCCTTGACCTAGGAGCTCTGGAATTTAGCTATAAGATTCTTGGGCATTTTCAACATGGCATCTCTTTCTGGAGGTGATTAGTGGATTCTTTGAATTTCTATTTTACTGTAATAATAGCAGTTCTAGAATTTCTTGAAATATTGTGTCTATACTCTTTTCTTTGATCATGGCTTTCAAGTAGTCCAATACTTATATTATCTCTCCCTGATCTACTTTCCAGGTCAGTTGTTTTTCCAATGAAATATTTCACATTTTTTCTACTTTTCTCATTCTTTTGATTTTGTTTTATTGTTTCTTGATGTTTTGTGGAGTAATTAGTTTTAATTTTCCCAATTCTAATTTTTAAGGAATTACTTTCTTCATTGAGCTTTTGTACCTCCTTTTCCATTTGGTCAATTCAGTTTGCTTAAGTAGTTCTTCTTTTCAGTGAATTTTCACACATCTTTTTCCATTTGGTCTTTTCTGATTTGTTAAGGTGTTGTTTTCTTCAGTATTTTTGTGCCTTCTTTACTGAGCCATTGATTCTTTTTTTCATTATTTTCTTGTATCATTCTTATTTCTTTTCCTAATTTCCCTCTTATTTGATTTTTTTTATTCAATGAATGTTTATTCAGGCCTGGAGGGGTCCACAAGAACCTGTACCATACCAACAGTTTCACCAAGGTAGATCCAGCAACTATTCCCTGCAGCTTCCCAGACAGGCGCTTGACCAAGTTATAAGGAAAGGAGCTACTGATGCTGGTGTTCAAAATAAGTTATTTAGGAAAAGAATGGGGCAAAGCAGAGTATTGGGAAGGAGCCACCTCCATCCCTGGACCCTGTACTGAGGGTACCACTCTTTAGTTCGTTCTGTAAGCTGTCCCAACTGTAATCCTTAGCTAGGCCAAGGCAACAGAAGAGCTTCAGGTCCAAAATGGGTTCAACCAAAGCCAAGAAGCTCTTTCTAACCAAAGCAAATCTCAAGGACCAAATGAACTCATTTGAGCCAGAATGGATAAACATTTATCTCCAGTGTGTCAATGGCATATGCAAAATAAAACTGTAGTGCGACCAAAAAAAAAAAAACCACGTGAAGTGAAAACCTCTAAGATCAATGGTTGTCCTTAGCTTCCAGGTAGGTTTTAAGTGAGCAACTCCTCTGAGAGGGGGCCCGGGTCTTCCCGGTGAGCCCAAACAACTAAGCTTCCTTACAAACCTCAAAAATTGAGAGTCCTAGCTTTGAAATAGAACACATTGAAACCTAAGTAAAAGGAAAGTTCAAATAACCTATTTTGTAAAATTATTTCTACTCATAAATCCTACTTGGTTGTCCCTGTGCTAGAACTGAAGGAGTGGGGTAGGGGGTGGAGGTGAAGGAGTCTGTGTCTTAACTGTTCTTTCTCCTGTAATTCTGTCAACATTGCTGTCAGACACAGACTGTGCCCCCTCAAACAAATGGTTCATGTTAATGGGTAGGCCTCATCTTGTGGCAGAACTGCTGCAAGCCCAAGAATGGGAAAGGATTCTCCAGCTCAGTACCAAGTTGCCATCAACAAAATAGGGTCCTGAGCAAGTGTGGGATGGGCACTGTCGCTTGGCAGGCTCTCCGAAGTCAGTTCCTGGGCTAGGCTTTGAAGGAGAGCAAGATGGGAGTCTTCACTTGGTGGAGCACTTGGTCCTGTTTGTCAGGCAGGCCACACCAGTCTTGACTGTTGCTTCTCTCTGGTTTGTCGATGGCTCGGGCACTTAGAGCAACCTCCTGTACACCAAGGTATCTGCCCCTCAGAAGAACTTGGGAGTTCAAGATAGCAAGACTGGGTTTCTCAGCTCTTTTGGCTGCCCAGCTAGGAGAAGAAGAGCGGACGGGGCCACGGACGACCGGCTTGGTGGATGCGCACAGTGCAGGGAGACCGCCACACTTTAACGGTATTATTATCACTGGCACTCAGCAACAGCTTTTGTTCCAGCAGGCTAAAGGCCACAGAGTTGACCACATCCTCGTGCTGGAGCTTGGCCAAGCAGATGTTGTAGTGTCGGTCCCATACATAGCCATGTTGGTCTTCTGCACCACTGGCAACAAAACCCCTGCTGACGTCAAGGAAAATGAAGAAGCATTCATCATTGGGGGTATAGGCACGGTGGGCCCTGAGGGCCTTCTTCATTTCCTTCATAGTCTTAAGGTCAAACACGTGTAAGTCAATCTCTTTAGCAATAGGTGGTGGTTGCATGGGATCTGACACCACTGAGCCACTGGGTCATGAGCGGCTGTTGACATACAGGTACCTGTGGTCAGGTGACAGGCCCATCCCAATGATGTGTCCATGAATGTTGATCACATGATCCATTGAATCAAAAAACTCATCTGAATGTCACTCCTCTCCCAGCACTGGCCCTGCTGTTGTCACCTGGTGAGGCAGGATCTGCTTAATCCCTATTTGATGTGGGGAATAGGTGAGGCAGCCAGTGGTGAAGATCAAATATTTCTTCTTGTCATTGCCGTCTCTGTTGGCCTCTGGGGCTTTGGTCTGGCTCTGGACCGGAGATTCTGCAACTTTGCTCTCCAGCTCCCGCTCTGACATGATGGGTTGTACCCACCCTTCCATGATATCATCTAGGAATCGCTGCAGTCCTTCCTCAGGGCCCTGCTGGGGCTGGATCTCTGGTGGGAGTAGGACCCAGCCTTCATCTTCCTCATTATCACTGCCCAGGTCAAAATCCAAGCAAGGGGAGGTGTCAGCAGCAGCTGGCTGGGATCCAGCGTCCAGTAGGTCAGGGCTGTCATAGCGACTGCAATCAGCCACTATCACAGTGCAGATTGTGCTGGCATTAAGGTTCTGGATTTTGAAGAGCCGCTTCACCACATTAACATTCTCTGACTTGACATCCTGAAAGGCATTGTTGAGCTAGAGCACAGAGCAGGATGTGATGTCTCCAATCCGGTATAGATTCCCAGAGATCAGGTTGGTTTCACTGAGTCAGCATCCAAACACATCATATGGCTTGTTTCACACTGGTGAGAGAAGAGCAAAATTTTCCAAGCTGATGACAGCAGTCTCTCCTGATGAAAAGTTGTGGGGCCCCAGGAGAACTCCTGACACAAGGAGCAGTGTGTCATCCTGGTTGAACTGGGAAAACTGGGTATAGCTCCAGTTGTAAGGTCTCATGTTGGAACTATGCAAGAGTGAGATGGCCAGGTCATTGTTCCAGATCTTTACAGTACAGTCCTTGGAACAGTATGCAAACAGGTATCCTGTGTGTGAAAAGCTGAGGTGGAGGACCTGATCAGTGTGTTCTCTCAGGGTCGGTACTTCCACATAGGGGATGGTGTCATAGAGCCTCTGAAACTCCTCGTACCAGGAGACAGCAGCTAGATGACAGCAGCACTTGGGCCACCTGGCAGTATCAGTAAAACAGCTCTTTCCACAGGAACTCATCTCAAAATACTGCCTGCCACTGGTGGCACACCAACCCTGCAGTTAGCACATCTTCATGGCTCAGGCTCAAGAAGATCTGCTAAATAATACTGTCTGGAAGGAAGGGGTTGCCCCCACCATCCGTCGTGTCATTCTGTCCTCAAGGACTCCTGTGGGAGCCTCCTCAGGGAGTCGGAGCTGGGGCTGGGTGGAGGAGGGGGGTGGGGCTCAAGGGGTGAGGTGAGAGAAGCCCCACCTCTTATTTAATTTTAAACTCCTTTTTGAGCTCCTCCAGTAATTCTTTTGGAGCCTGAGACCAATTCACATTTTGCTTTGAGGCTTCAGATGTAACAATTTTGACTTTTTTGACCTCTTCCGAGTATGATCTTCTTTGTCATCATAGTAACTTTATATGGTAAGTTTCTTGTTTTTTGCTCTTTTTCCAGTCTATTTCTTGGCTTTTAACTTTATGTTAAAATTGGGCTCTGCTGCTGGGGGAGAGGGGCACTATCTCAAGCTCCAGATTTTTTGTGCTGCTATTTCTATATATAGTTCTTGGAGTCTGTAAGTTTTCAGTTCTTCCATGGTGGTGTGATCTAAGGAGAGGTGTGTACTGCTTTCTTGGCCCGCGCTCTGGTCCTGGAGTGACCACAAGTACTCTTTCCCACCCTGGAATTGTGACCAGGGTCTCCACTCCCCTGTGGCTACATGCTCTAGTATGTTAGTACTTCTCTTCACCATAGGATTGTGACCCAAAACAATGTATGGGAGATTCAAGAGTCCTGCTTCCAGTGCCAGCAATTATCCAACCTCTTTATAGTTTGTGGACTTACAGTTTGAGAGCTCCAGAAGCTACTGCTGCTGATTCAGTCATTCCTAAGGCCAGCTACTGGCTTGCTCGGGTGCAGCCTGCACTGGAATGAGTTCTACTCTCACCCCAGTGAGACAGAACTTTCCTGTTGACCATCTAAGTTGTATTGGGCTAGAAAATTGTTTCACTCCCTCCTTTTGTTAGTTTTGCTGCTCCAGAATTCATTTTGAGGCATATTTTAAAGTTGTTTGGAGGGAAATTTGGGAGACCTCAGGTAAGTCCCTGCCCTTTCTACTCCATCTTGGCTCCATCCCCCAACCCCTTCATCTTACAGATATGGAAACTCAGGTCAACTTGTTCAAAGTCACATGGCGTTAGGCGGCAAGACCAAAATTTTAATTTAGATCCTCCGATTTTAAATTCATTATTCTTTCCTCTGCATGCTTCTTCTGCTTTCCTTCATCAAGCTTGCTTCTGCCTCTGCCATTTCCACCTGTGCTCTGCCCTCTGGCACCAGATTAAAAAAATGCTTATCATTCTTCTACATGCTCTTTACTTAAAAGATGTCTGCTATTTCTACCTCAGTCTTCACCTGTGTGAACATGCCTACTTTCTTCCTCAAATGGTTTGATATCAGAAGTTGTCTGCTATACTTCTTACTCTCCTCTTGCAATCTCTAACTTATCATTACTCTTCTCTACCTCCCTTGGAATTATACTGAAAAATTGCCATCCTTCAGATTTCATTTCTTCCATAAAATATTAACAGATTAATATCCAAAACTTTTATAAGACTTTTGTTAAGTCTGGGTGCAAATAGACTGAAAAATCCCTTCCAATGATAAGTCTGTGATTGCCCACAGTAGGTATTTAATATTGTCTAAACTGAAAAATAGGAGTTTTAAACTGTTTTATGTGGTACCATATTTTTCCTCCTAAGGTTTTTGCTCTTTTTTGAAGGAACAGATTTTGCTCTGAAACACATTAACCTCTGTGTCATTCATTTTTGAGATTTGAAATGTAAGAATTGATGTCCTTCTTCCCCCTCTTCCCCCCCTTCCCCAAACCTTATAGGGTTTGGCCATACTTTCTCTGCCTGGCCACCCTTTCTCTTACCCTCAAAGGTAAAGGTTTCTCTTTGAACTCAAAACAAATTTAATAACAATCAGGGCCTTCCCACATCAAAATTTTAATAGTCATACAAAATAGGGTGCAATTGAAAGAGATTTAGATTCGGAAGCCCAGGCTCTGCTACTCTGCCAGTGTAACCCTTGGTAAACCACTTGACCAATCTGTGCTTCAGACTCTTCATCTGTAAAATAAAGGGGTTTGACTAATTCAGCACTAAATTTAGTAACCAATTCACATCTGGGTGGCATGCAAGTTGTGTTCTGCCAGAAAAGAGATGTTTTTCAAAGAAAATAAAAATGTATTTTTTATTATGAACTTAACAATTAACAAAAAAAATGCAAAGAATTAACAATGCTTGTATATGAAACTGTGAAGAGAAGCACTTGATTTCCAGTGTTCATTAATTCAATAATTTCCTCACTCCAAGTGAACTGTGTGCTCCAAGTCACATCCTCCTAATTCAATCTAGTACAGCACACTAAGATATGGTGTCACATTTTATGTAGGGATTGGAGGTTTTGTAAGGCATTTCCCCAACATCCCCTAAGGTAGGTGGCACCAGTATTATTCTTCTCACTTTGTAAAGTCTCAGAAAATGAGGCTCAGAATTTTGCATGATTTGTCTAGGCCAGGGTACCCATGTCGCTAATGTCAGAAATGATTTAAATTCAGGGCTCCTGACTCCCAGTCTTTACCACATCCTACTTGCTCTGTTGACTTTCTCTTGAAGCAATATGAGGATGAAATTAAAAACATTCCCAATTTGCTCTAAATTCTTTTAAGGTTTATACCCTCCTCACAAAGCTGCTGACTGGTGGCAAAAAGTATCATCAACCTATTAGAGGCAGCAATGTGGCCCAATTGGGCCTGGAGGGAGGAAGACCTGAGTTTGAATTTTGCCTCAGACACTTAATAGCTATGTGACCCAGGGTATGTCACTCAACCTCTTATAGCTTTCAGTTTCCTTATCTGTAAAATGGGAAAATAATAGAACCTACCTCACACAGTTGTGAGGATTAAAATGACACATCAAGCACTCTGAAAACCCTGAAGCACTATACAAATGCTATTATTGTATGTCTTCATTTTATTTTATTTTTAAATTTTTTAAATTAAGATTTTTTATTTTCAGTTTATAACACTCAGTTCCGCATGATTTTGAGTTCCGGATTTTCTTCCTCCTGCTCCCCCAAGTCCACATGGAATCCGATATATCTTATACATATAACTTTGCATTAAACTTACACAATAGTCAAGTTGTAAACAATTATTACCACCAATGGAATGCATCATGAAAAAGAAGAAATAAAACCAAAACCAAAAAAAAAAAAAAAAGGAGAGCAAACAGTGTGCCTCAATCTGCATTCAGACTCCATAGTTCTTTCTCTGGATGTAGATAGCTGTCTCTATCGCAACTCCTTTGGAGTTGTCTCTGAACCTTGTATTGCTGAGAAGTTGTGTCTTCATTTTAGAGAAGAGAAAACTGAGGCTCAGAGTTGAAAGAACAGAAAGAATGAATAGTAATAACAGAAAGCAAAGCCTCTTATCTCTTACCTTGCTTAACATCCTCCACCAGGGACAATGGTCTTCAGACTAGAAAGGACAAAGAAGTATTGCTAATAAGGAGTTGATACCCAAGATTAAGTAAGGATAGGAGCACCTAGTTGCATTTGATGAATTCAAGTCATATTTTAAGGGACTGAGAGAATTGGCAGATATGAAATACTGAATCTGTTAGTGATTTAGAAAATATGTGGAAAGCTGAGGAAACAGCACAGATTGGCAAAAGAGCAAACATCCTGATTTTTTTTAAGTGGAGGGGAGGGGTAGAGAATGGAGTCGGAAAACCAGACTGCTTAACTTTAATTTCTGCCAAAACTGAAGTGTTATTAGAATGCTTCTGGTGCTTACCAGCTCAGTGACCTTGGGCAAGGCAAATTACCTAACCTGTTTCCTAATAAGTAAAGTGATAACCAACACTACTTGCATTATCTACCTCACAGGGTAGTGGGTCCCAAAGGGGATACTGTATGTAAAAGTGTGCTACAAACCTTGTAGCTCTATGTAATGTCAGTTATTAATACCTAAAAAAAAAGGAAGCAGTGACCACTGAGGGCAACATGGGCTCATCAAGAACAGGTCATGCCATAGGAGGTTTATGATAAAAGGAAAGGCTCCAAATACTCTACCATATTTAGAGCAGCACTTTTTGCAGCAAGAAAGAACTGTGCTCATTAATTGTGTAGTATGCGAATATAATAGAATATGACTGTGTTGCAAGAAATGGTGACTGTGATGAATAAATATGAAAAAGAACCCTAGTTTCTTTGTGGAGGTGGGGGATAAAGAGTGCTGAGTACAAAATATGTCAAATTTTCCTAAGTTGCTAAATTTTGCTAAACTGTTTTCTCTGGGAGGAAAGATAATTGGGAAATGTATGATGTAAAAACTATCAGTTAACATTATTTGTGTCAAAAATATATTTTAGAATTAAAAAAATAAGTCATGCCACCAGACTAACTCCATTTCCTTTCTTGAAAGTTTCATTAACCTGATAGGGGAATGTTGCAGATCTAGTTTACCTAGATTTTAGCAAAGTATTTGATAAAAGTCTCACATGCTATCCTTGTGGAGGTCAAAGACAGAAAGGTTCTATATATGTGAAAACATTTGCTGTAGCACATTTTGGGGGTAGCAACAAACCTGGAAAAAAAGTGAGTGTCTATTGTTGCAGAAAGACAAGCATAGTAATATACAACTGCTGAAGCTGTTCAGTCATTCTGAAAACCAATTATACTAAAAAGGACTAAAATAGCCATGCCCTTTGACCCGTTTTTCCAGTTCCACAGAGTAAAGACTTCAACCAAGGTCTTCTGAATTCAATGCCCTTTCTAATATACTATGGTGCCTGGTTTGGTTGATTTTAACTACAAAAGTACACTCAGGCAAAGCCTGGCACTGATAACAGTTCTCCTTCTTATGTTTCAATTCAAAATCATGTCCTTTTTGTATCTGAAACTTGCTTTATTAGATGTCCGTCTTCTTAACTCAATACAACTATTCGTCCTCAAGGCAGAGTGTTTAGAACAAAGATCAACACTTTTTACATCATAACATTTATATATCTAGTATATCATTAATAGCACATTTGATTATAATCAAATTGATATAATCAAACTCATGAAACACAATATTCTTACCTATCTTTTCTTCTTGGTCTTTTTACAAACAGACTTCTACCTCCTAAAACTTTTAAGGTGCATTTTAGAACTGTCCCAAAGTTATAACAATCTATTGTTTATGTTAAGGAAGGCCTCTCCTTTCTACTAAATATATATATATCCCAGTAAGTCCCCTGTCCCTGAATCTGCCTACTGCAGCCCACTGTGGACTCTTTGACTGATGTAGGAAACTTGTTTATGACTGACATACACAGCTGTACCTTTATTTTCCATATTTCTGTTTATCAGTTTTCACTTTGGTATGAAATGATACAGAGGAAACATAAACTCTAATTATAGAAGTTTCCACATTCAAGTTCATGAGATTTCTTCCCCATATGTTTTCTTTTTTTATGCACAGTCAGGTCTCCATTGACTCTAAAAGTTTTCCCACAGTCACTACATTGGTAAGGTTTCTCCCCTGTGTGGATTCTTTTATGCACAGTAAGGTGTGAACTATGACGGAAAGCTTTCCCACACTGACCACATTCATAGGGCTTTTCCCCAGTGTGGATTCTTTTATGTCCTGTGAGGTGTGAGCTCTGACTGAAGGCTTTGCCACACTCATTACATTTATATGGCTTCTCTCCACTGTGGACTATTTTGTGTTGTCTAAGGCCAGAGCTGTGGCTGAAGGCTGTCCCACACTCTTTACATTCATAGGGTTTCTTCCCAGTATGGATTCTTTGATGCTGTCTAAGATCTGACCGCCCACTGAAGGCTTTCCCACACCGGTCACACCTAAATGGTTTCTCCCCAGTGTGAATTCTTTTATGTTCTATGAGTCCTGAGCTTACTCTGAAGGCTTTTGCACAATTGTCACATCCATAAGGCTTTTCCCCAATGCGAATTCTTTTATGTTGCATAAGTATACAACTGTGACTGAAGGATTTTCCACACTCCTTACATTTGCAAATCTTCTCTCCAGTGTGGATTCTTTGATGTTCAATAAGGTAATACTTGCTGCTGAAGTCTTTTCCACATTTATACACACTTATAGGGTTTTTCTCCAGTGTGGGTCCTTTTATGCTTCTGAAGAGTTGGGCTCATATTACAGACTTTCTGATATTCATCATATTCATAGAATTTAAGCCTCTTGTGAATTCTCTTATGTTTCCTAAGGCCCAAGTTGTGCCTGAAGGATTTTCCACACTCCTTACATTCATAAGGTATCTCTTCAGTGTGCTTTTTCTGATGTAGTGGAAGTGGTGAACTGGAACTGTGGTCATATTTTTCACTTCTGTGTTGGAAGCCAGCATTCCATGCTGAGCCCCAGGCCCCTCAGAAAGATACGCACCGAACACCTGTTTCCAAGGACAGGCTTGCAGCAGTAC
>CM053627.1:207283182-207298963 GCA_028646595.1 Phalanger gymnotis
GAGGGAGGAAAGAAAGAAAGAAAGAAAGAAAGAAAGAAAGAAAGAAAGAAAGAAAGAAAGAAAGAAAGAAAGAAAGAAAGAAAGAAAGAAAGAAAGAAAGAAAGAAAGAAAGAAAGAAAGAAAGAAAGAAAGAAAGAAGTAGAACTTAAGCAAGAGAATAAAAAAGTTAGGCCAGAAAGAAACAGAGCAGGATAATTCTGATCATTATGTGCTGAATTATTGCAAATATGTTTTTTTTCTTTTTAAGGAACTGTCTATACTTAACAAGGAAAAGCAAGCTATGCACAATAGAGATCTACAGTTTTATGCACAACCCTATTTGTCTGTTTTGCTTTGTAGGTGGAAATGCTCATTTTACTTGCTGTTTGTTAAGTTTGCAATAAAAAATTTAAATTAAAACAAATTGTAAAAAAAGAAATAAGCAATATAAATAATAATAATACATATAATAGTAATACAAAATAATACAAAAGGTATCAATAAAAATAGTTTAAAAACCCCAAAATAGGTACCCTTGATGGCTGAATGGATGAACCAACTGTGGTAGTTGAATATATTAAAATATTACTGTGCCATAAAAATGATAAATGAGCGATATAGAGAAACATAGGAATATTTCTATGAACTGATATAGAGCAAAGAACACAAAATCAAGAGAAGACACACAATGACTAAAAATATGGACAAAAACAAAAAAAAAGGAATATCCAAACTAAAATTCTGTGACAGTCCACCACGACTTCCCATTTTCTCTCTATTCCCTGCCTAGCCACCTCACACTTTCCTTCTAAAAACAGAGATAATATTTGTACCACTTACTCAAAGGGCTGTTGTGAGGAAAGTCTTTGTGAAATTGATCTGTAAAGATGAGTTCCCTCTACCTATGCTAAGCGACTATAATTGAGGCTACAATTAAGAAGGAAGGAAAGAGACATAGCTCAGGGAATTTATTCAAATCTGGGCCTTATGCCAGGTGTCCTACCTTGCAAGACCTCTGCTATTGCATTTTCTTCAAATCTTTAAAATCCTGCTCAAAATTCCCTTTTTTCAGGAAGGCATCCCTATTTTAACAAGCACAACTCTAATCATTCTTTTACTCTGAATCCTTCCAGCAAATGAGTTACTCTGTCTATACCATTCTATATTATTCCATATATGCTCTGAAACTTTTCTACATAAATTTTATGGATTTAGTTTTGTTCCTACATCTTAACATGCATGATTACATCTAAGATGCAATATTCTACTTGTGTTATATTACTTGCCGAACCCAGAAAAGTATTCTGCAGAAATGATGTGCTCAATACGTGCTGTGAACAGCATAACTTGAGCATTAGGGATGGTGTCATTTTGGAAACTTTAGGCACATCATTGACATTTGGAATGAGAATGTGAGTGGGAAACAATACCTAGGGGCACATGGAGCTAGGAATACCACTTCTCTAACTCTGAGTCAAGAAAAACATACAAGGTCTGAGAAGAAAGAATTTACATGTATTACGAAGCTGCAATTATTCCACAAATACTGGCCAGCAAGGAGGAAGAGGAAGAAGAGATCTCAGGCCATGTTTGTCATGTATAAAGAACTCATGTTCTTATGGATCACTGGTGTAGGAGGGTGAATACTCTCATTTTTAGATTCTCTTTCTTAATATTAGGGATTTCTATAAAGCCCCACTTCTTGAGAGCTTCAATCCAACATAATTCAACGAGCATTTACCAAGCACCTACTAATTCCTAGGCACTGGGTACACAATGCCTATGAAATGAAAAACTGTCCCTGCCCTGAAGAAGATTATATTCTACCAGAGGAATACCAAATCCATACAGACAGACAAGTGCAAGATATCAAGAGGAGGGAGAGAATACCAACAGGTAGATAAAGAAAGGCTTCCTGTAGGAGGTGGCAATTGAACTGAGCCTTACAGGAAGCTAAGGAGCTAAGAAGCAAAGTGAAGAAGGCCCAGAATCCCAGCACATGGGATAGTTATGCACAAAGGCATCTGAGTAGAATGTAAGTTCCTTGCAGGGGCTGTTTCCCCCTTCCTTTTTTTTTTAAAACATTTAAATCAATTACTCTGACACAGAATTGGAACAGACTGCAACATGTGTGCTCATATGCCCGTACATCTAGTACAACCCTCTTATCTGGCAAAGAAGGAAACTGAAGTCCTGAGAAATCAAGTGACGTGGCCAAGGTCAGAAGATCACCAAGGGGCAAAATCGGCATTTGAACACAGATCCTGTAAAGGTAAAAAGAGAAATGAAGGACAATAGTGGAAGGAATACCAGGTTTTCTATTGCTTACCTGAGCAAAGATCTTTCTGGGCATCTTTCCTCTCAGTTTCCTGGAGATACTAAACAAAGGGCTCTTCCCCTTGCTCTAGGTGAGAGATCAGAGCAGGTTTGGAAAATGGGAATCCTGCTCATTGGGGAAGAAAAGGCACGAGATGGTGTGTTAAGTGACCCAGAAGTTGGTTAGAATATAGTCTCAGGCCCAAGGGAGCACGGTCAAGTTCCTTGATAAAGAGGTGGAAGAATGGGGACAGTAATGATATTTGTAAGCCACCTAGTTTCGCAGGGACAAGTTCCACAGAATTGGGGAAATCACTGGAAAACAAAACAAACTCCCTGACAGGCCCTGAGAGTGTAGAGGATGAGAACCATGATTGGTTGAGCCATTCTCAAGTGGCTGTCGTTGGAAACCCCAGAGGCAATGGCAAATAATGCAATAAAGAAACTCACAAAGGTAAGTGGAGAATTGAAGAAGCCTGAGTCCTTACCCACTGAGACCACATTTCCATAGTTCTCCAGCATCACATTCCTGTAGAGAATCCTGTGAGTGGGAATAAGAAGCTTCCATTCCTTTAAGGTGAAGTAAATAGGCACATCTTCAAATATCACCAACTCTTAAAATGACACTTTCTTGAGTATGTTAGTATTTGTGTTGAGTCATTTCAGTTGTGCCTGACTCTCTGTGATGCCATTTAGGGTTTTCCTGGCAAAGATAATGGAGTGGTTTGCCATTTCCTCCTCCAGCTCATTTTACAGATGAAGAACTGAGGTAAACAGGGTTAACTGACATGCCCGGGTTCACACAGCTACTAAGTGTCTGAGGCCAAATTTGAACTCAGTTCCTCCTGACTTCAGGGTGGGGCTCTATCCAGTGTGCCACCTAGCTGCCCCCTACATTCTACCTAAGGATAAGGTGCTGAGAGGAGGGATTTGAAAAGGTCAACCTCAGTGTTTGTTTTGGGAAAACAGAAATAGAGGGAAGGGCTATAAACTTAGGAATAATTTGTAAGGAGCCCGTCAAGATGATTTTAGTTTCTGAGGAAAGAGAACCTGGGAATGAGGCAACTAGATTGGAGGAGTCAAAAGTAGCTGTTGAACAAAATTTCCAGATGAGGGTTTTAATTACATAATAATAAGTGGCGATGATAAAAATCTCAGGACACTGCTCACCTGGACCTGGATGGGCAGGGATGTACCGGCTGCATCCTGGTTTCCTGGACTCCCCTTATAGGCAACAGCAAGCCCACGGGAAATAGGTGGAACTAAAGGAGAAAAAAGTCAAGAATGAAACCAGCTCTGTGTAAGATGGGACCTCTAAACCACCAATAAATTGTTGAATCTGTCACAACAATAGGTTCAGGGCCATCCATCTGAGTAAATGTCAGGTTAGCAGGAATAAGGTTATAGTTTGAGGTCAAATCGCAAAACTCAAACATTAAGAGCAATTAGTAGATAAATTCTGATACTAGTGTATTAGTATTAGTAAATTAGTAAAGGTATAACCCAGACAAAAGGACATCTATTACTGAGTCACTGGTTTAGCTGGCAGATTTCCGAAAAGGTGTTTCCACCATCTGGCTAGCAGCTGTTGTGGGGGTGAAAGCCCAACAGCAAGAACGCTACCAGCACGCTGCAAAAGCACTGGTTCTTTTGATCTGCTTAACTAAGGAAAGCTACGTTAAGGGATTGACAAGCTTACTTTAATTCAGCATACAAATATCATTCACTTAGTTCAGGGGAAAAGACCAGCACACTGACCTTCAGAGCAAATTACAAACAAATTACAAACATCGACACACAAACCTTGTCTGATTCAAATCCCAATACATAGTTACCAGAGTTTAACAAAGTCTCAGCATCCAGGTTACAAGCTGGAGGGCCCTTAGCTACAGCTGCCTGGAGTCTGGAGTCTCCGCATCAACACCATCTCGAGTGAGAGCCCTGCGCAACTGGCTCTGTCCTCTCTTCTTACAGGGCTTCAGCCGTCATCAAACGTCATCTGAATGACCAGAACTTAGGCAGCTATGACTGGCTCTTGAGTTAGTCCCTCCCCTTATGACCCTGAGAGGTTCACATCCACATAGGTTAGGTTAACACCTAATAGGGGTTAGAGCCTGGGGCTTAGCACTTAGTAAGACTCAAGACAGGCAGCTCTGGAGTTAGCACCTCCCCTTAGCCAGCCCCACCTCGGGCCCCACCCCAGTCACCAATCCACACCCACATAGGTCTTACGCCTAATAGGGGTTTGGGCCTGGGGCTTAGCACCTAGCAAGGCTCAATGAAATACACTGAATTACTCAAAGGAAACAAAGGCCAAGCTATTCAAGGGCGCTTGGTTGAACTAAGTGCTAAGGAGCCCATTTTGCTTACCAGCACAAAAGGTAAGTTTGGGTTTTTTATCCCAGTCTAGATCTTGGCTTGAGCATCTTTCACCTCTCCAGTCCATTTCTGCCTAGGTTAGTAACTTACAGATATGGACTGGTTAAGACTGGTTCACTGTATGAGATGAATTCAGTGTGAATTGGGAGTTGTTTTGGGAAAACAGAAATAGAGGGAAGGGCTATAAACTTAGGAATAATTTGTAAGGAGCCCGTCAAGATGATTTTAGTTTCTGAGGAAAGAGAACCTGGGAATGAGGCAATACTCCCAAATAAAAATACTCCCAATTCAAAGATTTCTTAGTGCTGAGAGGCGCTTCAAAACAAAGACAACAAAAAGTCCACTTTGCTTGCCATTATATTTGAAAGGCAAGACTCATCAAAGGTACTTGAGGGCCTTACTATTCCAAGACAGAAGAACAGTAAAAAAAGTCCCACTCTAATTACCATAACACAAACTACCCCAGAAAAGGGTGACTGGGATGGGAAGGGAGAGGACTATGGAATATATCATTCAAAGGAAGATGCAGTGAAGAAACAGACTGACCAAAATGGGAATAAAAGAAAGTCCAACTACTGTGACAAAGACTGAAGAAGAGCCGCAGCCTGAGCAGTGACTGGGGAAACCAAAGAGAAGACATGGTGGAGTGATTTTTCCAAGAAGGTCAGCACCAGGGGCTCATGGCAGAGGTTCAGCTAGGAAGGCCCAAACAGGGCTATGGAACAAGAATTAAGTGGGGCCTATGATTATATAGAGGGAAGGAGCAGCAGTAGGGGGAGCCAGCAGCTGGGGCACTCTGATCTCTGAGCAGGATTGTGTATCCAAGCAGAGACTAAGAAGATTTCAGCTGAGAACCTGGAAAGGTAGGATAGACCAAGAGTGACCCTGTAACTGTAAGATTCAGCCCAAAGACCTGGGCTAGAGCCTGAAACTGAGTAACTGGGGTAGGGGCAACTAGGTGGTGGGATGGAAAGACTGCTGAGCTGGAAGTCAGGAAGACTTCCTAGTTCAAGTCTATCCTCAGACACTTACTAGCTGTGTGACCCTGGGCAAGTCACTTCACATCTGTTTGCCTCAGTCTCCTCCTCTGTAAAATGGGGATAAGAACAGCACCTGCCTCCCAGGGTTGTTGTGACGACCAAATGACATAAAAACTTTAAAGCACTTAGCATAGTGCCTGGTACATAGTAAGTGCTATGCAAATGGTAGCTATTATTAATAATGATGATGATAATCAGGTGAACCTACAGGTATCACTCTAACCAAGGAAGGATCTGAAGCTAAGGAATGCAGACCAGAAAACCTACAGCTTTGTTGTTTTGATCCCAGAGGAATTAGGAGAGCCCCAGTAACTTTGAAAGACTGCTGAATTCCAACAGACATATGAAGTTGAACATTCTATCAAAGCAGCTGGGTAGAAATGTCCAGCATACAGCTGAGACTGCAGGACTGTGGTTCAGGTGAGAATTTAAGAGATATATAATATAGCTTTGGGAGTTATCAACCTAGAGGAGATGACTGAAACTGTGGGCCTATATCAGCTCTCTTGATGATGAAGATATATTAGAAGATATATGCTATGTAAGAAAATATATAAGAATGATGAAAACAGTGTTAGAAATGGCTTATGTTTAGGGGAAATAGGACTCAAGTGAAGGAGTAGTTAAACAGGAAAGAAAAGAACAGAGTAGTAGAGTACTATTAGAAGCTAAATAGCACAGAAAGAGTTCCAAGAAAATGTCAAATGCTATAAAGAGATCATAAAGAATGAAGACTGAGAAAAGGCCAGTGAATTTGGACATTAAGAGATGATCTGTGACCTTGAAAAAGACTGCATTCCAGTGGAGAAGCAAAAGGAAATACGCCTGAGGTAAGAGAGCTTATACAAAGTGAGAAAGCATAGAAAACCTGTATAAAGTAAGAAAATGGAGACAGCAGGTGTGGACAAGAGATGTGGCAGTGAAAGGAAGGCAAAAAAGAGTGGATGGAGGCAACAAAGTGAACTCAGATCAGGTGAAAGTATTTACATAAAAGAGACTTTAATATGATTAAAAGTGTAGTAAAGTGAGCCAACAGAGGATGAAGACCAACGAAAGACAAATTTGTCACAAGTCCTACTAATCAATACTCTGAACTGTTTCTAGGGTTCAGGATTGATTCTCCATTCTCACTGCACTTATCATCTCATGCACAGAATATTATGAGAGCTTCACACCAGGCCTCCCTGCTTCCACTCTCTCCCGTTTTAACATGACTAATAATGCATTGTCCTTGGACACCATTTTCATCAAGTTAGTCTCTGGATCAAGAACCTACAACTCCCTGCTGCCTCCTTTAAAGGTCCTAATCGCATCAAGTCTAAACTCCTCAGCCTGGCATTTGGGATCTTCCATAACGCCTTTCTTATCGAACCTATTCTCAGTACTCCCCCTTCCATTATAAGGACTGTCTCCCCCAGCATCCTCCAGTTATACCAATTGAATGTAGGGACATTCTCTACATTCTGTGTAGTAGAACAGAATTAAATTTGAGAGTCAGAAAACCCCAGTTGTGTTATTTGAAGCAAATCACTGACCCTTTGGGCCTGTTTCTTCATCTATAAAAGTTGGGGAATGGACTACATGATGGCTAAGATCCTTTCTAGAGCTAACATTCTGTGATTCAAAGCACAGAGCCAGGCACCTAATGATTACCTGATAAATGTTGATCCATTTTAGTGATTTCTCTCACGCAATTTTAGCCCATGAACTCACTCCCATCCCTTTTCCCTGCACTATCTGATCTAAAATAGGGTCAGTGTTATAATAGCAGCTGACATTTATAAAGCACTTTTAACAGTTTTTAAATACTTTATAAACATCACCTTGTTTCAGCCTTATAGCAACTCTAAGAGGTAGAATGTAGATAGAATATAAGTTCCTTGAGGGCAGAGATGGCTTCCTTTCTGTCTCTGTATCCCCAATGCTAACCACAGGGCTTGGCACACAGTAGTCACTTAATAACTGCTTTTGATTGAGATAGTAATCAATTTCCCTATTTTACCTATGAGGAAACCGAGGCTCAGAGAGGTTATATGACTTATCCAATGGCTCACAGCTAATAAGGCCAACTCCAAGTCCAGCACTCTAAATGCTCTAACAAACCCACTTTATCTAGAGTTTGTCATTGGTCCCCACAAATAACCTGAAACCAATTGCCTCTTCTATAATGATTTCCCATTCCTCACCACTTTCCTGAAGGAGCTGAGGTGGCACTGGCCAAAGATGGATGCTGAGTGATTCCTGGGCTGCTCCCCTGATCCATTCCTTTGAGGAAACTCCTTATGGGTGGCTGAGGACCTGGAGATAAAGAACGTAACTATGGGCAGAGGATGGGTTGAAAACAGGCTCACCGGGAAAAGAAGAGCCAAACTTCAAAAAGTAAAACTAATATAATCATCTCCCAAAGACATAAGGTGAGAAGAGTAATCAGGATTTCATAATATAATGGAAACACAGTAAAAAAAAAATCCCCAAACATAAGAACAGACATACAGGATTCCTGTAAATCCTCACTACAAGAGATACAAGATTACTTAAAATGACAAATCAGTCGATTTCTAAAGAGTGTGTCAGACTGACCTGAAGTTTGACTTGGATAATAGTCACCAGATGGTAATCCTATAACACACCATAAGAAAAGGGCAATAGAAGGAACAACCTAGGCTTTTCCTTCCCTCTTTCTTCTCCCTGTTAGCTAGATCATAAGCCCTTTATTTGATGTCTCTATTTAGTATGTTCTCTCTCACATTTTCCCTCTTCTCTTGAACATTCTCTTCCTCTCTGTGCCACCCCCCCTCCCCAATATTTCTCTGCTCTCCACAACACATACCGGGATCCAGTTCTGGATTTCCTGGGGCAGAGTGGTCAGGAACTGCTCTTTGGGGGACCTGAACACCTCAGAGCATGGGAACATGCTCATGTTGTGAGAGGTGTGCTGACCAAAAGCCCCATTTTGTTGCTTTGGGAGTTAATCAATGAGATAGATCGATAACAGTTCTGAGCTTCCTGGACATCATAAGCAACCCTCCTGGGAGGGGGATGCTCTTGCAGAGCTCAGACCTGGAAAATCCACTTTGGGTTTTTGGGTAATGTAAACTATCTAAGCTTAAGAAAAAAAAAGCAGAGATGAAGACAAAGAAAAAATATAACCATCTCCAACAAATGGAAACTATAAAATGACTTAAGCTTCAGTTTCCTCACCTGTAAAATGAGATAGCATACATGGTTTCTAAAGCCCTTTCCATGCGCTGGTTACTAACCAATCCAACTTTACGAGGTTATTTGCCTTTGAGTCCCTTGTCTTATTGCTGCTTACCCCTTTCCAAAACACAGCTATCAGCCTTCTCCACTTCCATCCAAATGCTGCTGAATGCCACTGCAAAACATCCCCCATTCTAGCCTACTAGGTCCATTACAAATTTATATAATCTAATTTCAACCGGGCCCTCATGGGAGCAAGGTTTACTTTACTTCTCTCCCTTAGTGCTTATCCCATTCTCCACAGACCAAACCTTCTCTTCCCTCCTCAAGCTTCCCATATTGCCCCTCCCTCCACCCTCTCAGAGGTCTCCCAATGCATCCTGGGCCATCTCCAGTCATCTTGGTGAATATCAGGTCATTGGGCCCATATGGTTCTGGAGGAGAAAGTGAGGCTGGTGGCAGAGCCCTCTCTCACTCAAATCAAAGTCAACTGCAAGTCATGTCATCATTTCCCTGAGGTCCTCTTCCAGAACGAAAGACAAACACAACAATCCTCACAGAAGACCTTGCTTTGTATTTTGTACTTCATCGAAAAACTTAGGGCCCTCCAGCATCCTCTTCTCCCCCTTTTTATACCTCAAATCCCAACACCATCCTGATTTTCTCCTCCTTTGCAAAAGGTGGCCTTCTCCTTGGCAATGACAACTCTTCTGTTTGTGCCCTTGAACCTCTCTCCCTTCCCTTCTTTCTCCCTAATTGTCAAACTACGTATCTACTGGCTTTCCCCTTGCTTTCTACAAACACTTTCAAATCTACCCATTCTTTTAAAAAAAAAAATCATTTTTTTTAAAACTAGGTTCAATCACTTAGTTTTGCTATCCAAGAGCCATATTCCAGTCACTATTTTCACTGATTGCCCATATTCAATCAATTGTCAACTCTTATCAATTTTACCTCCCCAACATCCCTCCTCTCCATTTACACTGTAACTACTAGAGTTCAGCCCTTCATTACCTCTTGTGTAGACTGTTGAAATAACCTCCTGATTGGTCATCTGTAGCCAGCCTGCCTCTCCCCTCTGTAATCCACCCTCTGCACATTTTGTGGAATGTTACTCCTAAAGTATAATCTGACCAGGTTATTGCCCTGTTCAAGAAATCTAAGTAGCTCCACAGAGACAGCTAGGTGGTACTAGGCCAGGAGTCAGGAGGATGTGAGTTCAAATCCATGTTCAGACACTTAAGAGCTGTGTGACCCTGTTTGTCTTTTTCCTCAACTGTAAAATAGAGATCATAATAGAGTCTGCCCCCTACCCCAGGGTTGCTGTGAGGATCAAATGAGATAAAATTTGTTAAGTACATAAGCGCCTGGCACATAATAGGTACTTTTTAAAAAATGCTTTTTCCTTCCTTCCTCCATACTGCCTGTAGGACAGGAGTTCTTAACCTTTTTTGTATCATGGACTCTTCTGGCTGTCTGGTACAGCCTATAGACCCTCTCTCTGAACAATGTTTTTAAATGCAGAAAACAAAATATAAAGGAAAAAAATTATTTTTTTAAAAAGTTCATGAACCCCAGATTAAGAACCCATACTCTGTTTGGCATTTCAAACTTTAAGCAGTGTGACCCCATCTTATCTCTCCAAGCTGCTTATTGCATCTGGCGCATTTTACTTGCTGTTCCCCATATCCCTCCTGCTTTGCACCCCCTAACTGTTCTTACTTATCTATGCTCCTTCAAACCCTTAGCTCCCTTCCAGATTCAGTCAACCTGTCACCCCCTATAAGAGGCCTTTCCTGTTTCCCCAGTTATTAGCCACACCTTCCTCCCACTGTCCATGTTTTACATTTACTTTTCTGGGTACCTACTGTTTCTCCCAGTAAAAAAAATGTTTAAAGGCAGGGGCTTTTTTTTTTTTGCCTTCATAGCTATAGCACCTAAAAGTGCCTGACATGTACTAGGTAATTAATAAATGTTTCTTACAATGAATTGAATTGAGTGGAAGAGGAAAGATATGAGAAAGAAATGGGAAAGGCAGGATTTAAGAAAAGGCCAAACGGGAGAAAGAAAAGGAGAACATATTGAATGAGACAAGGGAGGAAATATATATATATACACACACACACATATATATATATATATACATATACATAAATGCACACATACACACATATACAAGTATGTGTGTGTATACATGAAGAGGTTTAAAGAAAAATCAATGATTGTAGGGGAACTATAGGTTTCTAGGGCTGCTCGACACCCCAAAATACCGACAGGCTGGGTCCTGACGAAAGAATTCAACTCAAGCCTTCTCAGTCGAGGGAAAAGAGAAAGTTTATTAGGGATTCACCATAATGGGTAGTCTTAAGAAATCCCACCCTTTGTGACGCCTGTTTCCACAAGCGGGCCAGATTCAACCTACTGAATTATATTGAATCTGAGTGCTTTCACGGAGGCAAGATGGAGATTATATACACAAAGGTTGTAGGAGGGATTGAGGGGTCGTCTGGGGTGACGAGAGGAGGGCTTCAGGGAGGGTCTTGAGGACGAGTCTAAGGAGGATCAGATGAGGTCAGAGTCCAGGAACCAAGAGAATGGAATTAAGGGTTGGAAGAAGCTGAAGGCACGCATATCTATAGTAACAACAGAGAGCAAGGTTTAGGTAGAGATTTGGGCCTAATGATAAAGTGAGGCTTGTGGCCTTAGGGGAAGGCCAGATCTAATTGGAAGATTCAAGGACAGTTCAAGGGGCTCCCAGAGACTGTATTCCAGATTCAAGGGGGTTCCCAGAGACTGTGCCCTCATCATACACACATACACATATAATATAGATTTTTTTAAAACTGAAGGAAAGAATTAAAACCAGATTCTCCCCAGGAAAAAAACCAAACAAACCAATATCCTTTGAAGACAAGTGTTTCACGTATAAGGAACAAGATCACTATGGTCGGGCTAGACTGTACTGGAAAGACTGGAAAGGAAGGAAGGGGTCCAACTGTGGTGTTTTAAATGCCCAAGAGTTTATATTTGTTTCTAGGATAGAATTTGAGTAGGTAGGGTCATACGGTTAAACCTGTGCTTTAGGCAAATCATTTTGGCAGCTTCAAGAATGGATTGGAATATTCAGGGAAAAGACTTAGGCAAGGAGGCTTTAAATAAGGAAGCTGCTGTAACGATACAAATAAGAGAAGATGAGGCCCAGGACTAGGGTGGTGGTCGTGCGACTGGAAAAGGGGCCTTATGCCAGAGATGTTGTGAAGGTCTGACCGGTGATTTATCACATCTGGGCATCAAACTAAAGAGGGCTAGCCAATTGTTATAAGGAACAATTCAAAGGGAAAGGGGACGGCGTGGCACGCCACAAGCTTTGGATGCAGAGAACAGGGCCAGATTTAAATCTCTTGTTCTGCCACTTCCAAGTGCTTCATTCAACATCTCCACGGCCTCTGTGACCTCCTCTGAAGAAAGAAGTGGGGTAGGACTTGGGAAGCAGGGAGATGATGGAGGGATCTCTAGAGGGGAGGGTGAGGGAATAGGTTAAAGGGGGTATAGAAGGGTGTTTAGGTTCATGGGAATGGGAGGATGAGGGAGGGATCTCTGGAGGGCCTGGTAGGTTAAGTGACAGAAGGGCAAGGTATCAGGTAAAAGTAAAGCAGAGGAGTCAGGAAGAATAGGAAATAAGGGATATGCACAAACATAAAAACAATGATCGGGAGTAGAATTTGTCAGGGAAAGTATGTGTCTATGTATGTATGTATGTATATATGTATATGTTCATATATATCTATATATAAATATATCTGTGCTAAGCTGTAGCCTTCTGGGGGAGGGAGGAAGGGGGAAAAAAGAACAAAGTAAAAAGTGCACAGCAGAGAACAAAAAAAAAACTTACAAAGAAGCGAAAAAAAATGGAATGCTCTCAACACAACATGTAGTATTTATTAAAGATTTTCCAGAAATGGAAATTTATTGTTACATATTCTGAATTCTCTCTTATGTTCTGCTATCCACATGACACGCTCTTTTCTTACTTTGTATTTGTTTCGGTATTTAAGTTTATGTTTCTTTTCTGTTTCTCTATTATGTATTTAAGTTTTATTTAAGCCTAAAATAAAATTTTTTAAAGTGAGGGGGAAGGGAAAGAATGATAACCTCTTGCTTTCTCCCTGTGAGGTTTTAAAAGGTTCCAGAGACATAATTTCTAGGTAATTTAATCATTCTTATTAATAATGCCAGCATTTTAATAAATAATAAAAGGATGGTCATTTGGCCCGCTCATAGCCTATGTGCCCTTTTGGAGGAGTGGCAATCAACTCTCGTGCACAAAGAATGAGAATGAATATTACAATGGAGGGCTAGACCTGAACTTAGATTATGTCATCCATTTCTAAGTCCTTCCCCCCACCGCTACCCCCCAAACTTAAGCAATCTGTTCAGAGAATTTACGCTCCCCTCAAGCCTGAAGAGGGATACCAATGGCTACTACACCAGCGTGGCGTCTGAACATGAAAGTCCAATCTGATTATCAGTAAAATCTTTCAAGAGACTGAACTTTTTAAAATCAGGACTAGAAAAATGGAGGGGGGGCGACTCTGGAGCTCCCCAAATCATCGGTTATTAATAATCATTTCTCACATTTCCTACCAGTTCACAGTTAATATTCTTTGATGGTTTTTCTCTGCATGCTTAGTCTCTCGTTATATGGAATATACACACTGCGGGTAACATTTATTTAAAGTGGATTCGTTATTTCATAGGAGGGGAGGGGAGGGGACGAGAAGAGGAGATACGCTACGTTCTTGATACCTCCGCCGGGTCCTACATACTCACCTCCTAAGGGCCAACAGGTAGAGGAAACACGGAACGGATGGAGCCAGAAGCGGCTGGCCCCGCCCCTCCCCGCTCCGCCCCGCCCCCCGGGTCCCGGGTGCAGAGAGGGGGCGGTCTGGCACGGGTCTTCCTGGCTGTAGTTCCTCCCGCTGCTCTGCCCCCGGCCGCCTTAGGGATCCCCGATCCTCGACCAAGGGAGAAGAGGGACACCGATCCCGCGGCGTCCCCTGCGCGGGCAGAAGATCGGGAGCGCCCCTCGGAAGCCAGGCCAGCGGAGGAACCGAGGAAGGCCGGACGGGAAGTCTGGCCCTCCGCCTCACACTGTCCCCACGCGCAGCCTCTCCCCGTGACACTTCCCGTTACTCTCTAGGAGAACCGGAGGACTACTCCTCTCCCCGGGCGATGCTTCGGGTTCTCTGAAGCCCATGTGCAGCCGCTGCCTGGCCCTGGGGTGAGGGCCTCGGGGAGGCGCGGGAGATTCGAAGTCCTCCAGCCCACGTGAGCCCGTTAGCTTGTCACGGAAGAGCACCGTCAGCTACGTTTAGACTGACGGGGCGGTGGATTCGGCCCCAAATCCTGGCCTGCCGCTTTGGGAAAGTGTAGCCTTGGTCCATTAGATTGCAGATTCCTTGAGGGAGGGGTCAGCCTTCTGCCTCTTTGTATCGCTAATGCTAGGTGCTTAATAAGTGCTTATTTAACAAATAGGGTGAAGATGCTCGACAAGTAGAGGAAGAACCGGGAAGAGGCAACACAGTTTGAACACATGAAAATACTAATGGTGTGATGATCACCATACTAAATATTTGCTCAATGTTAAAATGATGATCTGTAAAATATTACCACAATATCTATAGTTTTTTCAGATAATTAAAATGATTAATTCTTAACCGGCATTATTATTCAGAAAATGGATAGGGTCTTGATGAATGATTTCATTGTGTGTGTGCTGGGGGAGGGGGTGGCCCATGATAGTGCAGGCCCCTCAGGGTTAAGTTTGAAGGGGAATGTTGACTTGCTGAAAGCCTCAAATTGTAAATGACCAAGTTACATGTCTTAGGCACTTCTTGCTTCGCTTGCAATGCACATAAGCCTTCCTGAAACTAGCACCCATCAAAGTAGACTGCTAAGAATGATAAGATTGTAAGCCCTGTGGTCAGGAATTGGTGGGGTTTGTGAAATTGTGGTTTTTTTGCTTTAAGAATTGTATGAAGGGACAAAGCCAGTGCTCCCCTGCTTTGCATGCCCGCCTTGCTGCTTGGAGGGACAACCCTTCCTCGAGGAAGTTAATCATCTCCTTGCTGGACTAATAGTCTCTGAGAAATCTTTATTTTGAGTAGGGGGCGAACCACACAATTGCTACAGGGAGTTGCTGCCTTCACCAATGTAGGTTAGCATCTTCTTTGAAACACTGTATTAGAGAGAACAATCAGTTAAACGACTTGTACCCCCACTCTTTCTATAAGACCAGCTCTCTATCCATTTTAGCAAACTGCTTCTATTAATCATAATGAACTACAATGTATTTATTATCAAATATATTTACTATCAGAATGGAAATGCAATAAAATGTAATAAAAACAGGAAAATATACAATTAGAATTTTTTCAAGAACACCCAGGAGATTTTGTTTTTTCTCTCTGGTACCTGTTGCCTGTTCCCTTCCAACAGCCTCATCAAGAATGCCCTGATGCATGTAGAGATCACACTGGTAAAAACTTTTATGTAGATGAAAACATTGATGTTTATTAATAACTAAGGAAGGGGCGGGCTTAATTTTTTTTTTCTATTTTCTTCTCCATTTACCTTGATAAACAATGCTGCAGTATTCTTGTTAGGTCCATTAACTTGAGAATGGAAAGAGACCAGAGACAACAGGAATTGCCAATCATATAGAGCTCTTTTATTATTATTATTACTGGCATGCCAGGGCCTTCCATCCTAATGATGAAAGACCCCAACTCCAGGTTTAAGGCAGAATTTATAGGGTACAGAAACAAAGAAGTCATTAGGGTACAGAAAGGAAGAGGCAATTAATG
>CM053627.1:207299463-207339855 GCA_028646595.1 Phalanger gymnotis
ACCCAGGAGTTCGAGTGGTGAATATGATTTACGCCATCTTATTTTTTTGTGGCCTCCTGGCTACTCTTGTGAGGCGGGCCTACTGGGCCTGGAGGCTTGTGTTCACAATACTGGAATGGGGAGGTTGGTTCGCTAATTTGTTGCTCTGGGCCCTGAATAAATTTTTGGATGCCTTCTGCTTGGAGAATTCTGTATACCCGACAATTTCGAACCATTCTGATATTTATATGATCCTTTTTGAGATCATAAATTCGGCCTTCCTGCTACACCTATGCAAACTAAAAAGTTCAGACTAGCGTAAACAGCTGTGCCTCATTCAAGTGCCTTGGGATGTAACGTCGCACTCACTTTCAATTTAATTCAATAGAGGTGTTTCAGTTCTTATATGGGAGCCATCCTTTCAGGTTACTGAAGTTGGGGAGGAGGTTGAGTGGGAATGGGGGGATGGGAGGGCAAAGCATCCAGAAGGATTATGAATTTTTTTCTAGGATTAAATCATATTCTTAGATTATGTAAGATCCTGGGGAATCTCTGAAAGGGATCTCTGTTCTCTTGCAGAGAGACTAGAAAGGGACTCCTAGTGTCACTCGTGCACTGGAAGAGGTAGAGTTCGGAGTGACACCAGGCAGCCTACACAGGTACTGCACTCGCATTGCTATTCCAGCCATTTGTCCTCAGGGCCAATTCGAAGCAAGCGATGCTGTAAGTGGGCACCTATCCCTTTAAGTTCAGGCACATCTGCCTAATCTACTCCATTAGTCAAGTACTGTGAAAGCAGGAACCGTGCCTTTTCCTTTTGTTTTTATCTCAGGGCACAATGACACTTTTTTTTTTTTGAGGAATCTTAGGTCTTCTGTAAAAAGATATTAGAACCTTACCCTCCCAGGGAGGTTTAAGATACAGCAGAAAAACAGAAACAAAGACAAATGTCTGGCTTTTTTCTAGAGAAGAAATCTAACCTACATATCCAGTGTAAAACTCCAAGGCTCTGCCTTAGATTAGATTGCATTGTGGTCTTTACAATGCGGCCCGGGATACTTTCCTTCAGTCCTAAGGAGAACAGAGAAAAATCTTTTTCATTGAATCATTGAATTTTAGATTTGGAAAAAAAAAATGTAGAGATCACCAATACCAATGTCCTTATTTCACAATGGAGGAAACTGGGCTCCTTTTAAAGATTTGATGATGAAGAATATGGGAACTCTTTCTAAAAGGGTCTTTTATATGGCTCCCGGTTTTAGGTTTTTCATGTTTGGTTTTTATTTTTATTTATTTTTTATGTTCCCCATGATCAGCCTGCCCTCTTGGCACAAATCCACTGGAATGGACAGAAGTAATAGCACTTTTACCTCAAGTTTTCCCATTAGATTACACCATGCTCTCTTAAGTTACTGTTCTCGTCTCTCTAGGAAAGGGCTCCACGTCTGTAACTTCCTCATCCCCAACCGTTGAAATTCTTTTCTTTTTTAAGGCCTAGCCTAGCAGCTACTTCCTTCATGAAGTCTCCCTTGATATTCCTAAGGGACTTTGAACTACTCATTAAACTTCTCAAGTCCTTCATCTCTAAAACGAAGGGATCGGACTAACTAATCATACACAAAGGCAGTACAATGAAGCATGTAGAAGGCCGGCCTGGATGCAGGAAGATGTGGGTTCAAGTCTTGCCTTTGACTTGTGTTGTCTGCGATCCTGAACAAATTACTTAACTAAGGCCTTAAGTTGCAGAGTAGTTGCCATGCTGCATTGGCTCACTGGAAATTCAGTACGCCAATGAACTCACGAGTCTTCACAATCATCATCATTACATGCGTTCATAGAACTATTGGGAAAGTTCAAACTGAACATTTACTGTCCATGCCACATCTCAGGTATATCTGAAGTCTCTGCCTGTCCATGGCATTCTGGCATGTCTCTCATAATAACCAACTTTCTGTTTTTAAATGTTCATTTGTAGTTTCACATTGAATGACTTCAATTAATTATTTTTCCATTCAGCTATTCAGCCATACACTTTCTATCCCTTTGGTTTACATGATTGAAATAGTGTAGGAAAACATAGAAGAAAAGAAAATCTACCCAGGCAGGTGTTACATTCCCATTCTCATTTTACAGATAAAAGAACCTAGGATACATCAGCACATGGAATGCTATTACCCTTTTGTGGGAATACCTAATGGCTCTAGACTTTTTAAATGTTTTGTAAGTCAAACCTACCACTGCACACAGCCAGTATAGTAAAGAGTGGTTTCTGTTAAATTCTTTTCCAATTTCCTTGCTCCTTATCAGCAGGATAGGTTGTGATAACTAAATTCCTTTTAACACCCATAGTGTCCTTAGTATCTAGCACCAGTTGCTGGCAATTTTCCCTAAAGCTTCAATATTCCTCAAGGGGGCACTGAACAATATTACAACTGATGACCTTTACTGTGTGTTACTCTACTTAGAACTCTTAATCTGGAAAGAAACAAAAATCAAATGATATGTGTGCCAAATAAGAGAAACACAAATATTTTACATTGTTTGTTGGATTGAATTGAATCATTCCCTAGTTTTGGACAGGAATAAACCTAATTTGCCTGATTGCATGGGAAGAGATGTGTATGGGGTGGGGTGGGGGTGGAATTACAGGAAATACAGCCTTTATGTTACAGTATTAAAGATAATCCCCGGGGAATTTAAAATAGGATGGAGAGAAACTCATGGATACTATTAAAAAGATTATTTCAATTTACATTTTGGCTTCTATATTACAGCTGCATTTTTTATTTATGTTTAAGACACAAAGATGTATCCCAAGGAAAGGAAGAATCCTCTAAAAGCTGAGCAAAATCATCTGTCTGTGAGCTCTAGATTGTTTTCTGTTCTTCGAAGGAACAATTCTACATTTGTTTTGCTAAAGGTATTATGGAAACTCAATGAAGAGAGATAACAAAATGACACCAAGGCAAATTATTCTAGAGAATAAAATTTTATTTTCTGACTTCCATGGCAGTCTTTTATTTAATGAACATCAGCCTAATTCGGACATTAGCATTTCATCTGATTATAATGTAAACAGCAAAACATGATTAAATGTTCCGCGTGAGATCACTAAGAACATGAGAACAGCTAGTTGAATAAATCCCAAAGTCAATTTGTTTTAAAAATACTTTTACTTATTTTTAGCTTTCTTATTACCAAGCATTTAGCAATAGACATTCTTTTACAAATAAATCCACAACGTATTGCGTAAGTAATAATCATTTCATTCCTATAGGATAGACAGTTGCTTATGAATGATTGATTCCTTTTTGGTTCATTAAGAATATTTAAGAAATGTATCATTTATTTATTATTCATCTAGATCAGAGGATGATTGTTACATGAATATCCATACCCCTCCCTTTTCTCTCCATTTTGTTTCCTGCTATTTTGACACAGCGATGACTTAGACTAGAGGGTGGGCATGTCTGGGAGTGGGTGGGGAGCGAGGTTATAGAAGAAGTTCTAATTATCCATGAGCAACTCTACTTAAAAAGATTGGGGGGGGGCAGAGTTAGAAGAAGGTGGCACCCTTTGGGTAGCTAAATTGAGGCGAAAAATGCCCTCCAGTTAATATGTGCTCTTCTTGTCTCCCATGATAATAGATAACTCTGAATTGCGTGCTTCCATAAGCTTTATTGCTTTCTGGAAGACTTAGAAAATGGAGATCTTCCCAAAGCTTAGTTAGCACGTTTTGGGAAAGTACCCTGCCTAGGTCTTAAGGATCCTTACCACTCAAGTGCAGTGCTATCTGATAAATCATAGGGTTGTAACCAGGTGTCACAATCATCATCATCATCCTTGGCAGCTACTCTGCCATCCATGTTGGGCAATGGGCAGATGGTCAAAGGAATGACCTGTTCTCCTCCATCATGAGATCGGGGCCTAAAATAGGGGCGAAGAGTCCCAGAGAATTTGTCAGTGAAGGTGAATATGTGGGAGTTGTCAGTCACATTGAAGAAAGAAACCTTGCCAGCTTCATAGTTCAAGAAGACCCCTACTCTCCTGGGGGGCACTCTCAATGTTAGAGATACTCTATAGGGATTGAAAATAAAATACTCACAGCCATTCCACAGCCCTATCACCCAGTAACCAGTCCCAGGGCATAGCTTTACCTCCTCTTTGCGTTCCACTGAGTCGTAACACACACCCAAGAACCATCGACTTTTCTCCCCGACCTCTACCTCCCAATAGTGCTTCCCTGAGACGAAACCCTCCTGACCAAGGACACAGAGCTGGTCTGCAAATCTCTTAGGGTCGTCTGGCAGGTCTTGCTTTATATTACAGTAGATAACGCTCTTGCCGTCTTCAGAGACTTTAAGGTGGGGGTGAGCAGTACCCAAATCCAATGTTATATTCACTGTATAGAAAGGAATAGGGTTGGTCTGTGAGAAGGATGCAGGGACTTTAAATCATTTACTTTTTAAAAAGCATTAAATCAGTATTTCTAAATTATTATTTCTGGTTCTCCCTTCATTTCACTGTGCAACCTTGGGTAAACTTATTTCTTTCTTTGGGCCTCATTTTCTCCTTGTTTGTAACATGTAGGCAAAATTATAACTAGGGTAGGGCCAAGGCAATATTACCCAAGGCAGGCAATTTAGAGAGTGCCAACTGCCCTTTCTGAGGCTGTATTTGCTCTCCCTTTCCTAGCTCCCCCCTTGCCCAGCCCTGCCCTCAGAAGCAGCCTAATCCCAAGGTGTGCTGCTTCTTTCCTGAAAACCACATCCCAAGTAAGCTTCGCACACCCACCCTCTACCTTCACCCCAGGAATAACCACAGATTCAGCTGTGTGGACTGAGATTTTCTTGATGTCAGGAAGTGCACTCCCTCTACCTGACAGCAAAACCCCTCCCCACGTTAATCCGACCCAACTCCCCTTGCCCCAGAAGCAAAACCTCCTAGGTATGTCTCTATGTGGGAAAATAGCACCTGTTCATTTCCTAACTCCTAAAGGTAGGAGTACATTTGTAGCCTGATTTTGATTCTTTGAAGGCGACAAACAGCGACTCTTACTCTCTCTTTATTTCAAGGGCCTGTGTGTTCGAGTGATGGTGTCGGACTAAGATGATACACACTAAAACCTAGTGTGAACTTAAGTCTGAGTTACACTTCTTTGCCCCCGTACAATGCCACAGAGCTAAAGTTCTATGTTTTTAAAAAAAGAGCTGAACTAAGAAAATGATCTGAGATGAGAGACCATAGTAGAAAATTATAAAGTCTCTGTGGAGTGTAAATAAATATGGATATAGAGTGTGTGTGTGTGTGTGTGTGTGTGTGTGTGTGTATGTTTGTGTGTGTGTTACACACACACACATTTTTATATATACCTATACAGGCACATTCAACCTGAAGGAGACAAGATTAAGGAGCGTGAAGGGCATCTTCAAATATATGAAAGAAAGGCTGTCATGAAGGATAGGGAATAGAATTGTTCCACTTAAGTCCAGGAGGCAGAATAAGAAGCAACAGACAGAAGCTGCAGAGAATTTTATTTGACTTGATATAAAGCTAAAATAAAACTTTCTAAAAATGAGTGCTATCCAAAAGCAGAAGGGCCTAACTACACAGATGGTAGACTCCCTGTCAATGAATGTCTTCAAGTGGAGCCAGAATGCCCACGTGTTAGGTGCTTAATATATGTCGATTGATCGATATTAAGGAAATTATAAAGGGTATTCCTATTCAGGGATAGGTTGAACTGGATTATTCATTTCTCTGGTACATTCCAATTCTAAGTATATGCACATGTGCATACATGCATACCTATACTTGGTCACAGATCTGGCTACCATCTTTCTTTCATTGTCTAGTTGAGATTAAGTTCATGCTAACTGCAGCTAGGTGGCACAGTGAATAGAGAGCAGGGCCTGGAGTTAGGTAGACCTGAGTTCAAATTTGACCTCAGACTCTTACTAGCTGTGAAACCCTGGGCAAATTACTTTGCCTCTGCCTGCCTCAGTTCATTTATCTGTAAAGTGGGGATAAATAATAGAACCTACTTCACAGAGTTGTTGTGAGGATTAAATGAGATAATAATTGTATAGCATGGTGCCCGGTACCTATTAGTGTGGACTATTATGAGAGCTATTATTATTAATCCTAGTGAGCCAATCAGCAAGCAGCATTCATCGAGCACTTTGTTGTGATGGAGTACTATAGTAGGCATCATCATCATTGCTTGTATATGTATATATATATATATATGTATATGTATATGCATGCACGTGCATGTGCGCACACACACACACACACACACACACCAGGTCTGCAAGGTGCCATACATGTTGTCTAATATATCACGAAGTAGGCACCAAGTGGATACTAAATAAAAATGTGGTCCATCTTCTCTGGTTACCTGCATATCTTCTGGCTGCTCTCCACTCTGAAAACAGAGAGAGAAAGAGAAATATTAGCTAGCAACCCTGGTGAGAAAAGGAATGGAAAGGCTCAAGTGCTTGAGCTCCAAACAAAATAAATCCTCAAATGAGGCATGAGCAGGGAAAGATGATAGATTTTAGGAACATCCCTAGGAAGGGGAAAATTAAGTGAATTGGTAGCTAGGTAATCTTCTACATGGATGTGCTCTACTCTCAACCCCTGCCTCTACCTCCAGTCACCACCTTCTCATTCTAATGGTCCTGCTCTAATACCATCTCCTATATCACCACCACCACCACCTGCATTTATATTACACTTCAATGTTTGTCCTTCCTTCTTTGTACTCACTTCACACTTAGACTGGCACTTATCCTACATTAAAGTTCTAGTCACAAGGCTCATCATATCTTTGAGATGACTCCACGTTTTCAAAGACTATGCTAATTAAAAGTACAAATTCTGGAAGATCCCACCAAGCTGGAAAGATATAAACTTGGTCTGATGAGTAAGGTTAAGTCTATAAAAATTCAGCCAGTTTCATCATAAATTGGTCTTTCAATTATCAATATTTTTTAAAGGGGCGTACAGTAATTCACAAAAACTGTGAAGTGAGGTTTGCTGTCTTTATAGTATAAAGAGTGTCCACAGCAATAAAATCTTGAATCCTTCCAGTGCTATGCCAAATCAGTTATTATGCAATGCCTCATGAAGGGGTTTTTGAGTGAATATTACTTCCCCTACTGAAGTATAAATTCTTTGAAGGTGGAAGTCATGTCATAGATCTTTGTATAAGACAAAGTACTTGGCACATAACAGGCACTTAACAATTTTTTTCCTGTTGAATAAATGAGAAACATTGGAGTGGCCACTGACTATAGAACCTTAATATAGACACTGTAAGAAAATGCAAAAGAAAAAGAAGACAAATTTGCTCTCCACAAGCTTATGGCTTAATTGCAAACACAAAACTACACAAATGAAAATACTTTGACAATGTTTACAGAGCAATACATTCAAATTAATTCAAAATAGTATAACTTCACCTCATCTCTCTGGGCTTCAATTGCTTCATATGTGAAATAAGGGGGTTAGATGAAACGATCTTTACAATCTCTTCAAACTCTAAGCCTATGACCCTATCAATTCACATAGAGAACATATGTGGCAGTCCTGTAGAGTAAAAACATTATCGGAGTAGGATGCATTAACCAGAGAAAGCTTGAGATGGGGAGAGTGTTTGGAGCCAAGTTTGGAAGGAAGAGAGGGAGAGAGGAAAAGGGAGGGAGTGGGAGAGAGGGGGGAGGAGGAGTGGGAGGGAAGGAGAGAGAGAGAGAGAGAGAGAGAGAGAGAGAGAGAGAGAGAGAGAGAGAGAGAGAGAGAGAGAGAGAATCACTCACTTACCAGCCTGTCCTTCTGCCCTTCTCCAGTCTGAAAACAACAAAGGAAAGAGGTAAGAATAAAAGTATACTCATTGCCACTTCACCCACACTAGCAGTCTCCTTTTGCTCACACTCAGAGATGTTTCCTGGTTGGGAGATGATGAACAGGCATGTAAACTGGCTGACCCCCAAACACAATGAAGCATATTCAAAGGTATGAAATAGTTTTGAGAGGGAATACTCACCAATTTCTGTCTGAAGTTTACCTATAAAATAAAGCAAGAAATGTATTAATTCACCAAGCTACTCAGGACGAGAGGAGCTTTCCAAAGCCAGAAGGGCATGTTCTTAGGAGGCGAAGCCAAGGAAAAGAGTTTCCAAGATCTTAAAGCACTGCTACTCCTTGCCCACTCTCCTTTCTCATCTCTTCTCCTCCTTTTTCTGCTGTCCACTGCTGTTTCTCCCCCCTTTTCTTCCTCCACTCCTCCTCCTAAAAGGGGAAAAAGTCTAAATTGTTCTATAGTCCATCTTCAGGAGTCCCAACCTGGAAACAGTAGTCCTACTGAAGAGTAAAGCAACCAGCCAAACACTGGTCAACAGCATTCATGCCTTTCCCAAGGGGTCAGGTTTCATTTTGTTTTCTACTTTAGTTTTTGATTGAAATTTTTATGGATATGTTTGTTTTCGCATCACTTTCATTCCCCAAAGATCAGGCTCATTTAAAAGAGCTGCTAGTGATTTGGTTTTTTCTCTGACCAGGACCTATGCAAACTCAGAACTAAACAAGGCTTGGAGGCCAGAATAATCAATCACCCACAATGAAAGGAGCTTGCTAAAAATTGTTCCCCGACCTAGGTGCTGAAGAGTTCTTAGTTCCATCATTACATATCATTCCTAGAACTCTGCAGATAGAGAAGGGTATTCGATTAAAAATGAATCTACACCATAGTCTTTGTTTAGTCATTTTCAGTCATTTCCTCATTAGGGGTTTTCTTGGCAAAGATACTGGAGGAGTTTGCTATTTCCTTCTCCAGATCATTTTATAGATGAGGAAACCGAGGCAAATAGGGTTAAGTGACTTACCCAGGATCACACAGCTAGTAAGAATCTAAGGCCAGCTTTGAATTTGGGTCTTCTAGACCCAGCACCGCACCACCTAGCTGCCCTACTGTGGTCTTAGTGACATTAAATATACTTCCTGGAAATTTTGATAGAGTAATCACTTAACACTTGTTGGAAAGAAAGTTCTTAGGAGAAGGAAAAAACGTTCAGAAGGAGGAAAAGGAAGAAGTCACCAAAGATCGTTAAAGAAAAACTTCACAATTGGTTTGGGACTTGGAGTTGCAGGAAGGGGTCTACTGGTCAATATTTAGCCACCCAGTCTCCAAAAAATGCAAAAACAAGATAAAACTGTGTGCAACACACTTTTAAGCTTAGTCTACATTATTAACCTTTTCTTCACTTTGTTAAGTCTACGAAATCAACAAAACAATAAATCAAGCCTTGATTTGTAGCGGTTGTCAATTTCTGAGATATAAATGTTTGCATTGGAAACTTAACAATCGATCAGCTGGAGAGCGGTTAGAGCTGGCTCCACTTTCCACTCACTATTGCCGCAGTAACAAGAAATGTGACATAGTGTCAAGAGCGCCCTGGCACTCAGAACACAGAAGCTGTAGTCCCAGCTCCGCCACTAACTAGATATCTGACCTTTAGTCAATCACTCCACTTGCTTCCTCATCTATGAAATGAAGGGATTAGATTATCCCTAAAGCTCTCTCCAGCTCTAAAATGTTATTGTTCTAAAGTGGCAAAATTAGTCTTTCTCATTTCTGTATTCTCCCATGCCCTTCATTCCCCTTACCTCCCACCTGCAAAGGCTGCTCTCAAGCACTTTCCTATGTCTGGTAATTCACTCATATCTTAGTTATTAGATGTTTAGTTAATTACTATAAATTCATTTAAAGTAGTACAGTGGAGAGATCACTGGCTCTGGGGTCAGAGGACCAGGACTCAATTGCACCTCTGACATTTACTAGCTGTGTTGTCTTGGATTGCTTTCTTAACCTCCTTTGGCCTCAATTGTAATATAAGGGGTTTGGATTTGATGGTTTCTGAGGCACCTTCCAGCCTCTCTGATACTTTGAAAGTAGATCATCATCAGCTCCAAAGAAAGATGAATTTGCCACCTCTTTGCTCATGTTTAGTCTCAATTTCCATTTTTGTTTGTTTTTCTGCTACGTCCATGCCTGCTAGAACAATGCCAAAAATAGTGGGGAGGATTAACTTCTTGTTTCACTGATGATTTTATTGGGATAATTTCTAGTAATTCCTTATAAATAATGCTAAATTTTTATTTTAGAGAAATACTTTTAGATATATTATGGAAAGTGGTTTTTATTTAAAATATAAATGAGTATTTTATTCTATCAGACTTTTTTCTTTTTTATTGATATGATTGTGTATTTTGTTATCAATATGATTTATTATAATAGCTGCTTTTCTAACATAGAATTTTGGCATTTCTTGCATTCCTGGTAAAAATCCAGCTTGGTCATAATGAATATTTTTTTTGAATGTAATACCATACTTTTTAATCAGTATTTTATTTTATTTATTTATTAGTATATATTTTTGTATAAATATGCATTAGAGTATTAACTTGTAATTTTATTTCTCTGTTTTCTAATTTTCTTTTTATCTTCTCTGATGTGGGAATCAAATTTTTGTGTATAATAACAATAATAGCTAGCATTTACATAGCTCTTTAAGGTTTGCAAATTGCTCTACAGATATCAATTTCCTTTGAGTGTAGGGTGGGTTAAGTGACTTGCCCCTGGTCTGATGCCATACTTGAAATTAGGTTTTCCTGATGCCAGGTCCAGTATTCTAGCCACCTACCTACCTCTTTTATAGAAAAAAGTTTTGGGGGGAGCTTTAATCATATTTGGAAAATAGGGATTATTTTTCTTTAAATGTTTGGTAGAATTCATTTGTAAATCTGACTAGCTCTGAAGTTTGTTCTGTGGAAATTATTCGCATATGACTCACCCATGTTCTCTTTCTAAGACTAGGTGGTTATTTTGGTAAATTTGGATATCTTTTTTTTTTTGCTTAAATTAATTTCATTTAAGTTTTTACTTTTGTTGGCAATAATCGGGCACAGTAGTTTCTGATAATTGTCTTTGTTTCTTTTCTATTTGTTGCAAAATTTCTCTTCTCTTTGGTTTTGATAATTTGGTATTCTGTACTTTTTTTTTTTAACTTTTTATTTGTGTGTGTCTGGAGGCAATGGGTCACACAGTTAGTAAGTGTCTGAGGCCAGATTTGAATTGGAGTCCTCACACCCCTGGGTGGGTGCTTTATCAACTGAACCACCTAGCTGCCCCTCTTTTGCACTTTTAACAGCTCTTTTGTTTTACTCACTTGGATAATATTTACAATCCTGTTTATTTCTCCCTTGATTTTCAAGATCTCTTTTATGATTGTTTTGGAAATAGTAATTACATGCTAAATTTGTTGAGCCTGTGTGTGTGTGTGTGTGTGTGTGTGTGTGTGTGTGTGTGTGTGTGTGTGTTTAGGCATATGGAGTGTCCTTTTAGAATTATTATAGCATCATCCCACAAATTTTGTGTCATCAGACTGTTAGTATTCTTTTTAAATACAGATTTCATTGTGGCCTATTGTTTGTTCCTTGATTTGCTTATTATTTATGATCTCATTTTAATCCTCATTTGCACCTACATTTTGTTCATATTTTCCTTTTTTGAAAATATTTTTATTGAATTATGATCTTTAAAAGATAAACATACCTTTTCTGCAAATCTGAATTTAGTTATCAGTTTTTATGCCCTAAGTTTTGTAAAAATTCCAAATAATTGAGAAACACACACACAAACATACTAAGACTCTTACTGGATTAAAAATATCAAATTCAGTTTTTCTGATTTAAAAAAAATCTCTAATTTCCTTCTTATTTATGTTTTTGTTATTTTTATCAGTATTTGTTAGATTATATCACTAGACTGACCTCCAGTTCTATTACTTTGGTTTTTCATGCTCTGAGCTCCTCTTCTAATTTTGCTATTTTTATTTTATTTATTTGTTCTGCTGTCCTTACATTTTCATATTCCACATGATTCATTTTACTCTGCAGTGTCTACTATTTTATTACAAATTTGCCCTATTTTTTTCCCTAATGTGTCAATTCTCTTGTTTGTCCACTTGTATTTTTTGTTCAAAGATCTTGTTTTTATTCATATAGATACCAGGTCTTCCTTTATTTCTCTAAGTTTCTGAACCGTGCTAGAGGTTCATGTGATAGGTCTCTAGCCTCTCTTCTGAGGGAATAGCTTTCATTGCTGCAGTTTTGTTCTGTAAATTTCTCCTTGATTTCTTTTATCCATAGTATTTATTTATTGCATTGAGCTCTCTTTTTTTTTTTTTTGCTTGCTCTGTTATTTCTCCTGTTATTTCTTTGTTGTTTTTCCTGCAAGGTTTTTCCTCTGAGATTTTTTCCAACCTTATTTTTGGTTATTGTTCCTTTATTTATTTGGTACATTTTCATTTCCTTTTTGAGGTGATAGAGGAAAATTTGTCTTAGTCATGCTCACTCACACATTTTGTCAAAACTCATCAAATATTTGCATTTTTAAAAGGACACAGCAACACAAAAGAATTAATTTCTAAAGATGGAATTTGAGCTGCTAGTAGGATCTAAATGCTAGATATTTTGGAAAAGACCAGACTTCCTAGAGTTCACAATCCCTCAAATGATACATACTTGTTGGTAAGACTGCCCCTGTTATTTAATTGATTTATCAATGATGTTTTAAATGATAGGATGATTATAGGAGAATGAAGTAAAATGCCATCCTGTTTCTTTCAAGTAGTGGGCCTAAACTCATTTCATTCTTTTCTCTCTGACTTATTATTCAACAAGCAAAGAACTTACCAAGCTCAGCTGTGAATTTTCCTGAAAAGGAATAGAAAAAAAATGTATTAGCAAGATAGGACAACCTCCTTATAGTAGCCTTGGGAAATCTCAGTACCGTCAAGCCACCATCTAGGTATTTTTGTACTTAAGACCACTGAGCCTCACTGTCTTGCACTGGAATCATGAAAACCAAAGTAACCAAACTAGAGGTCAGTCTAGTGATATAATCTAACAAATACTGATAAAATTAATAGAAATATAAACAAGAAGGAAATTACAGATTTAAACAAAATATTTGAAAAACTGGATTTAATATTTTTAATCCAATGAGAGTCTTAATAGGATGTATCTGTGTGTGTGTGTGTGTGTGTGTGTGTGTGTGTGTGTGTGTGTGTTTGTGTGTTTCTCATGCTCTTGGGCAAATGTTCCATTACTTTCTTGGGAAATCCTAGCCCACACATTGGGAAGGAAAAAGTTCTTCTAGTGAGAGTAGTAATAGAAGGAAAGGGGAAATAACAAATTTAGTCCCAATAGCCTTTGCCCGCTGAATTCACTTTTGACCCTTGCCCTTTTCCCATACCGCTTATGTAGCTTTAATAGTCATCTCTTCCTAGTACCAAGTATCGCTAATTATCTATATGAACATGAACTTGCTCTAGGCCTCAGCTTTCTCATCTGTGAAATGAGAGGTTGGAATTAGATGACATCTAACACCCCTTTTCCTTATTTAAGAGGATGCTATCCAAAACCTTATTGCCTCCATTTACTTTTTTCCTTCTCTGATTTTTTCTTCAGTTTTTCTAGGAAGAAGAAAGAGAGGATTTTAAAGAGAGTTATTCTGGATCTTCATAGGCTCTTTTTTTAAGGAGGGGTTCTTAACTTTTTTTGTGTGTGTCATGGACCCCTTGGACAGTCTGGTGAAGTCTATGGACCCCTTCCCAGAATAATGTTTTTAAATGTATAAAATTGAAATACATAGAATTACAAAAGAAACAAATTGAATTAGAATACATTTATCATTTTTTTTCTTTAAAGTTTGCAGACCACAGGTTGAGTCCCTATTTGTTAGCAACATACAACATATTTTTGCACTAAAATATCCAAAAGTAATCTGTCTTCTTTCTGACTTCAAGTAGAAGGTTTACTGCAGCCCAGACAGCCTTTCCCAAAGCACACTGGTCAAATCTTCTCTCAAGGGGAAAATTCATTTTCCTAATACTGTCTATACTTTGTTCTCATATGTTGTCCTCTTTGTATAGCACATTGTAGGCACTTCTGACACACATCACTTTATTTTTTTATGAGTGAGACCAAAGCTAGGATTGCCATTTTACCTTTGGATCTCCGTTGCTTCTGGAAGAAATAGAATGCCAGAATCATGAAGAGCACCAGGATGATAGCTAGCCCCATGAAGGTTCCAGTGAATGCTCCTCTCCAGGCAAAGTTGTTTGGGAAAAATACATCTGCAATATGCGACAAAGGATTTGTCATCATTACTAAGATTCACATCACTGTCATCTTTGATCCCTTAAATGTTGATGTTTATTTTGAAGATTGTGATATAAATTTATGTATATATGTATGTATATTTGTGTATATATATGTGTATTTGAAAATGTAAAGTATACCTCAGCAGATTTTGCAAGGGGCTGCAAAATTTCTGGCCCTACTAAGGAATATAACCTGCCTTTGGCTTTGCCCACAGAGAGAGAGAGAGAGAGAGAGAGAGACTCAAAAGACATGGGGGAGGGAATCTACCTACTGTGGGGTAAGTTATCCAGCATTCTCAAGTTTAGGTGTCTGCTCCCAAACTTAAATTTAAAGGGGCTAGTGGTAATAAGGAAGGTGTGGGGAGGCCATCACAAATAGCTGTAGAAGAAGCCATGCTGGACTAAAAGGAGAATCAGGTCAAATTACCCCCATGATTGTTTGATGAGAATTGCAATAGAGAAACCATAGTAAAAAGTGGGAGATCTGGTGTGGTAGGTACTATCACGACCAGGCATTCTATATAAACCCCCAAGCCATACTGTCTTTCTTTCCCTCCCTTTCCCTGCCCTCCCTCCTATCCATGGAGCAGGGGGAGCTCCTTTCTGTTTACTGCCTGAATCACCCTCACTCTTGTATTCCATGCTACTATTAAACCCTAATGTGCTGTTGAAAAAGCAGCTTGGGGTTTAGAAGCTATATCCTTTCCCTCAGCTATTTCTTTCTACCTAAGCCAATAAATGTGATAAAAATTTTCTGTCCAACCGAAAACTCAGTCTATTTAATGTGAATACCATAATGTACAGATGTAGATAAGGTTAGGTAGGAGTAGGAATTGCTCTTATATCAGAGATGAGAGACAAGTTTTGCCAAGCAATGATCGTTTAAGGGCTGGAGCTAAAGGGAAGCAGAGAAAGAGAGTACAGTGTTAACTTTGACAAGCCTTACTGAAAAAAAAAAAAAAGCTCTCCTTAAGGAAAAGAGACATTGAGTACAGAAAGAAACATGATGTGGGACAATAACTATCACCATGACTTCAATGAGAAGTTTAGGGCTTTCCTCTAGCATTTAAAAAACTAACCTCTAAGGGGAAAGGGAGAAGTGGGAATTCTCACAGCAGAGCTTCAGATACACGTTTGATTGACAGAGCGATGCTACCACAGCAATTCTGGAATTCTACATGTCTAAACTTGCTCACGAGCTCCCCCAAGTGGTAGATATGTAACTGAGAGCTTATGCATAGGTATTCCTAGAGTAGTAGAGACTGAGTGTGCTCGAGGGGAGGAGCCAAAAATGGGAATGTTCTCCCAGGGTGTGCTCAAACACCCTCACTCATAGTTTTAGGCACATTTAATTCTATAAAAGCTTTAGTATGATGATAATTGAGAAGAAAATTATTATTAAGGAAGCAGAGACAAGATGGAGGAGTAAAGGCAAGGACTCGCCTGAACTCTCCCCCGAACCCTCCAAATAAATTTTAAAAAACGACTCTAAGCAAAATCTAGAGCAGCAGAACCCACAAAAGGATGGAGTGAAGCAAATTTCCAGCCCAAGACAACTCGAAAGGTTGTCAAGAAAGGTCTGGTGCATCAGGGTGGGAGAGGAGCACAGTCCAGCACAGGCTGTGCCACCAGCAAACTAGGAGCAGGCCTTGGGAGCCACTGAATCAGCAGTGGCAGTGACAGAAGCTGCTTCCAGAGCTCTCAGCCTACAGACAGTAAGGCGGTCAAACGACTGGTTAGAAGGAGATTACAGGGGTCTTTGTGCTAGCACTGAGACAGGACTCTGTTGCTTTCACCATATTTGGATCCCAGTAACAGTCCTGGGTGGCAGTCCCAGAGCTAAGAAGAACACAAGCACAGCAGAGCTTGTGGCTACAGTAGAGCAGGGACCCTCCTCACAGTTCCAGGGCCAAAAAGAAAGCTGTTGTTTACTCATAGACCACAGCATGGGCCAGGAGAGGAGTAAACAATTATCTTTAGATCATACCATCTTGAAAGAACTGAAAATTTGCAGGAGCCTAGAAGCATCTCTAAAAACAGCTGCACAAAATCCCTGAAGCTTGGGACAATGGACTCTCCACGCTGGAAGAAGAGCCATACTTTAACAAAGAGATAAAACTCCACTAATAGGCTTGGAAAATGAACGAACAATGGAAAAAAAAAATTCTTGACTATTGAAAGTCACTATGGTGACAAGGAAGATCAAAACACACACTCAGAAGAAGACAACAAAGTCAAAGCTCCTACATCCAAAGCCTCTAAGAGAAATATAAATTGGCGTCAGGCCATGGAAAAACCCAAAAAGAATTCTGAAAATCAAGTCAGAGAGGTAGAGGAAAAATTGGGAAGAGAAATGAAAGTGATGCTAGAAAATATAATGAAAAACAAGTCAACAGCTTAGTAAAAGAGACCCAAGAAAACACTGAAGAAAATAATGCCTTAAAAACCAGGCCAAAAAATAGGCCAAATGGTAAAAGAGGTTCAAAAGGCCAATGAAGTTAAAAAGCAGAATTGGCCAAATGGAAAGGAGGTCCAAAAGCTCATTGAAGAAAGTAAGTCCTTAAAAATTAGAATGGACCAAATGGAAACTAATGACTTTATGAAAAATCAAGAAACGATAAAACGAAACCAAAAGAATGAAAAAAAAATAGAAGACAATGTGAAATATCTCTCTGGAAAAACAACTGACCTGGAAAATAGATCCAGGAGAGATAATTTACAAATTATTGGGCTAAGTGAAAGCTATGATCAAAAAAGAGTGTAGACATCATCTTTCAAGAAATTATCAAGGAAAACTTCCCTGATATTCTATGACAAGCCTGCACAACATATGGCCTGCCAAAGGATTTTGAACAACTGCCACATGACCCATGGCAAACAACCATCATCAGTCATACTGAGGATGGTTTGTAGCCACTGGTCAAGTAACAGCTTCCTGAAATCCTTTGGGAGACCGCAAGTGGCCCATGGGCCATATGTTGTGCAAGTGTGTTCTAGAACCAGAGGGTAAAATAGAAATTGAACGAATCCACCAATTACCTCCCAAAAGAGATCCCAGAATGAAAACTCCCAGGAATATTATAGCCAAATTCCAGAGTTCTCAGGTCAAGTAGAAAATATCGCAAGCAGCCACAAAGAAACAATTCAAGTATCATGGAGCCACAATAAGAATAACACAAGATTTAGCAACTTTTCCCTTAAGGGATTGAAGGGCTTGGAACATGATATTTTGGAGTGCAGAGGAGCTAGAATTACAAACATGAATCACTTACCCAGCAAAACTGAGTATAATTCTTCAGGGGAAAAAATGGACATTCAATAAGATAGAGGAATTTCAAGCATTCCTGATGAAAAGACCAGAGATGAATAGAAAATTTGACTTTCAAATGCAACACTCAAGAGAAGCATAAAAAGGCAAACAGGACAGGGAAATCACAAGGGAATTAATAAGTTTAAATTATTTATATTCCTACATGGAAAGATGATATTTGTAACTTATAAGACCTTTCTCGTTATTAAGGTATTAGAAGGAAGGTGTGAGTTAAATGTAAAAGGATGATATCTAAAAAAATTAAAGGATGAGAGAGGGATGTACTGGGAGAAAGAGAAAGGGAGAGGTAGAATGGGGTAAATTATTCCATGTACAAGAGGGAAGAAAAAGCTTTTACAATGGAGGGGAAGAAGGAGGAAGTGAGAGGGAGTGAGTGAACTGTACTCTCATCAGAATTGGCTCAAAGAGGGAATAACATGCACACTCAATTGAGTATAGAAATCTATCTTACTTGCCCTACAGGAAAGTAGGAGAGGAAGATGATAAGTGGGGAGGGTTGTGTGATAGAAGGGAGAGCAGATTGAGAGAGAGGGCAGTCAGAAGCAAAACACTTTTGAGGAGAGACAGGGTGAAAGGAGAGAGAGAATAGAATAAACAGAGTAAGGTGAATAGGATGGAGGGAGATACAGTTAGTAGTAGTAACTGTGAAAAAAATTCAAAGCAAGTTTCTCTGATAAAGGCCTCAATTCTCACACATATAGAGAACTGAGTCAAATTTATAAAAATAAGAGCCATTACCCAATTGATAAATGAGCAAAAGATATGAACAGTTTTCAGATGAAGTAATCAAAGCTATCTATAGCCATATGAAAAAAATGCTCTAACTCACTATTGATTGGAGAAATGCAAATTAAAACAATTCTGAGGTACTACCTCACACCTATTAGATTAGCTAATAGGACAGAAAAAGGAAATGACAAATGTTGGAGGGAATGTGGGAAAAATGAGATATTAATGTACTGTTGGTGGAGCTGTGAACTGATTTAACCATTCTGTAGAGAAATTTGGAACTATGTCCAAGGGACTATCGAATCATGCATACCCTCTGAACTAGCAGTACCACTACTAGGTCTATATCCCAAAAGAGATGAAAACCAAAAAGGAAAAGGCCCTATATGTATGAAAATATTTACGTCAGCTTTTCTCTGGGGGTAAAGAATTAGAATTTAAAAAAAAAAAAAGAATTAGAATTTGAGAGGATGCCCATCAGTTGGGGAATGACTGAACAAATTGTGGTGTGTGATTATGATGAAATACTACTGTACTATAAGAAATGATGAGCAGCACACTTTGAGAAAAACCTGGAAAGACTTGCATGGGCTGATGCAAGGTGAAATGTACTGTGTATAAAGCAACGGCAATATTTTTTTGTGAGATGATGTGAATGACCTAGCTATTCTCAGCAATATAACGATCCAAGACATCTCTGAAGGACTTATAATGAAAAATGTTATCCATTCCCAGAGAAAGAACTAATGGTGTCTGAATACAGATTGAAACATACTTTTTTTCAAACTTTCCTTATTTTTCTTGAAGGTTTTTTTGGCTATGTTTTCTTTCATGACATTACTATTATGGATATGTTTTGCATTTGTTTGCCTTCTCAATGGGCAGGGCTGGGGGTGGGGGGAGAGAAGAAAGGAGAGAATTCAGAACTCAAAGTTTTAAAAAGGAATGTTAAAAATTGTTTTACATATAACTGGGGAAAAATAACATACTAAATAAAAGAAAAAAGAAAAATTAGTGTTAATTAAATGAGAACAATTAAGAAGAAAATGATAATTCCTTCCACTGACCTGCTATATGAATTGTAAACTCTTTCTCCTCCACTAAGAGGGTGTTCTGGATGGAACAAACCACATTGCTATGGTATCCCTCTTTGACCACCACAGACATTTCCAAGTGGAACATGCGCTGAGTATCCTGGGTTATAGTTTCTGATAGGGAGGGTAGTTCTTGCCCTTGATAATCTTTCCATATTGCCTTTGGTCTGGGATACCAGCCTTTGGAGCTACATCTCAGCTGGATGCCTCCTTCTTCAAAACCTTCAAAGTAGATATGTGGATCGGAGCCCAGTCCTGGGGGAATAAAGGAAAACCAAGTAAAATTGACTCCTTTCTCAACAACCACATATTCAATTTGCACTAGTTTATCAAATGCATTTGCCCAAATCTACTACATTGCTCCCTGGTCATTTTCAAGCTGCCATGCTCCTGCCCTCCAACCTCTAGCTCTGACTAGGAACTTGAGCTCATATCCTGGGACTCTGGCTGGCAAGCATTTTGTACCTCATTTTGCCCAGAGCCAGACTCACCAAGCTACTTCCCAGTCATCTTTGTGCCATTCTATATCGTACATTCATGCTTTCCTCCTCCCCCCTGTCCTTTCTACCTCTAGTCTGAGAACCAGAATCAAAACATTACCATTCCTGGAAAAGCTATACCCTATTACTCCAAACACCATGTTTCTGACTTCTCTGTCCCAAACACTCCTCCTAGCCATCATGCCCCTATGTGAGGTCTGCCCGACTCAAGCACTGGGGGCTGCTTGCAGTCAAAGGATTTTGGGCATCCTGCAAAAAATGTAGAGGAAAACATAGTTTGTATGTGGAGGAAAACCCTTGGCTTGCTGAAAGTGGTCCAAGGGCCATAAGTGGCCTGTTGCAAGTTGTCCAGGTCTGTCCTATATATTTTCTTCTTCTGATAGAATATAAGCTCCTTGAGGGTAAGGACTGTTTTTCTGGTTTGTATTTGTTTCCTGAGCACTTAGCACAATGTCTGGCACAGAGTAGCCCTTAATAATTGACTTTTCGTTAATTTGTTCACTTTTTCTATCATTTTATTTTGTAATTGTTTTATCTCATACCGTGTGTATGTGTGTGCACGTGTGAGCACACATGTGTGCATTATTGGGTGACATAAATGCCTTTCTTTAATTTAGAGACTATCCAAGTGAATTTTTTCAGGAGACTAGAACCCACGCATCTATTCCTCATCATTCTGGGTAGCACTCCAACATTCTTGAGGTCCAAAGACTACAGAGAAAGTCTAAGTGAATTCTTTCACATTTGAACCACTCTCCCAAATCTGACCTCAACAATAACCTTCCTAAGACTTGAGATAATGTCTTATATTTCTTTAGAATCCTATTTTTGTATTTGATGGCACTAAATATCTTCTTGATCAACCTAGCTCTCATTCAAAAGAGTTTCAAAGCAATTTCTCTCATTCTGTCCCCTTCTTCGAGGAAAATTAATCACCTACCTGCAACTTCCAACTTCCAGGTAGCATTGTTGGAGAAGTTCTTAGATTGAAAGAGGCATCCATATTGACCCTCATCGTCAGGGATAACGTGGAGTAGGCGCAGTGCCACAATCCCTTCCTGGATATAATCCTTTACTAATTGTGCCCGGTCCCGGTACTCTACCATTTGTCTGTTGAATAGGTCCTGCCTCTCTTGGTAGATAAAGACAATTTCAGAGACTTTGTTCCGGAAAAAACGTATCTCCATGTCTTCTGCATCCAGTCTGGAAGGTAGGTAGCAGAGAAACTCCACCTCTTGCCCCACCACGGCCAGAATCGGTTCCCTATGACCAATCACCAATCTGTCATCTGCAATAAAGAAGCCATCACACAAGTGCTTTAAAAAAAAACAAACTTCAAATATCATTTCTATCATGTGTCTACCTAAGAACTTACACGATGGCCCTGTTTCTCACCATATCTAATCCAAAGACTTTAGTCTAGCCTTCAACAATTTTCTGCCAGGTTTTTTCCTTTTGATTCATCTGTTAAGATGCCCATAGACTCTCCCTATTCTCAGTCCGGCCAATCTGCTTTTCCTGTCCCTGGAACATAATGTGCCTATTCTTGCCTCCATGTTTTTCCACAGGTCACTCGTCTGCCTAGAATATGCTCCTCTTCATTTCTTCGCCAACCTGTTTCTTTCAATTTTTTAACATTCCCCAGCCCCAACTAAAATCCCACCTCTAAGAAGATATCGCTATGAATTGTACCAATCGCTCATTTGATTTGTGTTCTCTTGTCACTTAACATCCTCTAATGGGAGCGATAGCCACCTCCCTCCTGCAAGTTAGGCTAGTTTTTCCTTATTTGGAACCAGTTTTGAGACTTGTTTGGTTTGAGGGATTAACGGCTCAGATTATTAGCATCGCTTCCATTGGCTGAGTACAAAACAGCCACAAGGAACTCTGTACACATTTGCTTTACTCAGCTGAACCAACTCAAGGACTTCTCAATGCATTATATCCTGTTAAATATCCTTGTCACTTAAACTTTGCTTCAGTTTCTTCATCCATAAAAAATAGGAATAATAATAGGACCTTCCCTTCAGGACTGTTCTGAGAATCAAATGAAACGATATTTGTAAAACCTGTTTAGTGCAGTGCCTGACACACAGAAGGTGCTATATAATTACTTTTTCCTTTCTCTTCCTTTTCTGCTATGATTGTAAAACTTCTTTTGTTAATTGTCGATGAGTTACAAGAGTCTCATTTCACTCCAATATCAAGCAAAAATGGCCAGAATTAGGCTGCAAATTAATTTACTTTTTTTTTTTCACATGGGATATGGGGAACAGGGCAGTTGCATGCTCCTCCCAAATGCTGTGGGATATAGGTTCCATGAGCACAAAGATCATGTCTCTTATTTCTCTACTATTCTCCAATATTACTTAGATCATCACCCAAGATACTGTGAATCTTCAATAGATGTTGCATCTCCTGATATTCTATTCCTTCAAGAAACCTTCCCAGAACCACTAGAAGAGACTTGATGACCTTCTTTAATTCCTCTTTGTCTAAAACCAACAGAACCCCAGAATTCAATAGTATAACTAATTTTTTCATAGTGTGTTTAGTACTTTTTATTTGTATGTGGCTCAAAATTTATTGCTAACCTCATACCTCTGTTCCCGGTACAATGAAAAAAGCATTGGCTTTGGGTTCAGAGAGTCTAGGATCAAATCTCCTTTTGACACTAACCCTGTGATATTGGGCAAATCCATGAGCCCCAATTGTTTTATCTGTAAGATGAGAGATTAGGTGAGGTCTCTTAGCTTGAGATATGTGACTAGGCAGCTGGTGGTGCTGTAGGTAGAGTGCCAGAACTGGAATCAGGAAAATTTGAGTTCAAATTTGATCTCAGATACTAGCTATGTGACCCTGGGTAAGTCACTTAACCTCCAATTACCTCAGTTTCCTCAATTGTAAAATGGGGATAGGAATAGCACCTACCTGACATTGTATTTTTAAAGCACTAAGCATAGTGGCTGGTACCTAGAGGGTGATAGAATTGCTTATTCCTTTCTCATATCACCCTATATACATAAAAAGTAAGAATTTTGAACATATGATTGAGGTGGATAGCCATGCCTTGAACCACCTAAGATGGTTTCTTTTGCTTTTTTCCTTCTGTTCATTTGCTTATATGACCAAAAATAATTTCTCTGAGTTGAGAAAAATAAGGGAGTCTCAGAGACTCAGATAGTCCTTAGAGTTTTGTTGAAAGAGAAACCCCTGAAATGTTTCTGTGAAAGAATGCAGCAGGGACATTATGGGGGACATGTTCTGTTTCTAGTTTCTTATTATGCTATTTCGCTTTTGAACTAATTGTGTCCTCTGGCTAACTGGTGAAAAGTAAACACATCATTGGAGGCTTGTGAACTAGGATTGTAAGTAGATATGGACCCACAGATTATGTTGAACTTGGAGTAGCTTGCCTGGGATGTTCCCAGGTAGTACACATTTAACAGTTGGTAAGTATCCAATATATCTCTCTGTATCATGGTGTTTCTTTCATAAACTGAGCACCTAGAAAGCTTACGTCAGACAATTTATTCTGTATAACTCCAAGCATAGCGCCATATACAGTTAGGTGTTTAATTGAGGGAAGAGAGGGGAAGGTTGTTTTCATGGTACAACTTGAGGAGTACTAGCCTTAAACTTTAACCTCTTTTATAATGTCACTTCTCTTGCTAAAAGTAGCATAATTTGATAATGACTGGGATGGTGAAGATCTCTCATAAAGTCTAAATCTTGGCCTTTCTGTAAGTTGAGTGGGATAAATAAAAGTGAGGACTTTTCAGCATGGCTCAGGGCTTCTAATTGACAGCTAGGCCTAAGTTTCGTTACTAAAAATCACCTGACCTGTAGGAATCCGAAACTTAGAGCACCTGACACCCCTCAGCAGAGCCTCTCCCCAATAAGGATAAAAGTGTTTTTAAGAGTTGCTATCGGCTAAATTAGCATTTCCTTTTTCCTTGTACCTGGGGTAGATTTCCGCATTTAGATTGTGAGCCCGAACTCCACCAATGAGAGTAAAAGTCAGTGGTGGGTGGGGGTTGTTTGCATTAGGGTATATAGCTGGGTTCTGCCCTCTGGGCACCAACTCTCCCTACTGATTATCTACTGGTTGGAAATCACCCTTTCTCCCTAAATAAAGACTCCTTTTTGTTTCTCCCTTGAGAAGTCTCTGAATATTACTTGAGTTGTCTCACACAATAATTTGAAAAGATTTATCATTTCATGCATATGGATACTTTCACACTGGTGTAGCATGAGTTGCTGGGATCAAAATCATTCATAATTTAGTGAACAATTATTTGGTGATTGTCATTAAAATTTTAGTGTGAATTTATTGACCAGGTTTCTAAAGCGAAAGTTGGGCAACAATGGGATCACGTGGCATGGTAAAAAGAACACCAGTTTTAGGAGTTAAAAGACCTCAGTTCAAATCCAGCTCCAGTATTTCCTTCCTTTATGTCTTTAGACAAATCATTTCTGTCTCTGGGCCTCAGTTTCTTCATGAGGGAAGTTGGACTAGACCAGGAGTTGACCAATTATGGACCAGGGGCCAAATCTTTGTCTTACATTTGTGTAAAAAAAGTTTTGTCGTTGTTGTTGTTAAGTCGTTTTTCAATCATATCCAACTCTTCGTGACCCTATTTGGGGTTTTCTTGGCAAAAATACTGGAATGACTTTCTATTTCCTTCTCAACGGAAGATCAGATAAGGAAACTGAGGCAAATAGGGTTCTATGACTTGCCTAGGGTCACCCAGCTAGTAAGTGTCTGAGACCAGATTTGAACTCAGGAAGATTAGTCCTACTGCCTCCAGGCCTGGGGCTCTATCCATTTCCCTTCCCCGCCCCCCCCCCATCCCTAACTATTTACTCTAATGTAGAAACCATTTTAGGTTGTGTGTGGTATAAAAACAGTCAGGGGATCGGATTTGACTCTCAGACCAAAGTTTGTTGTCCCCTGGAATAGATGATGTCTGAGGTCTGTTCCAGCTCTAGATTCAATGATCTATGTCTTTCTAACCATGTTCACACTGATAGAAAGGGCATATTATGGAATAAATGTGTGATTTAATCAATACATTAACTAAATGTATGATTTAGCCAACTCTTTGCCTAATATGGGCTAGTTAAAGATGATATAAATGCCCTGAGTGAGACTTGCTGATTCCCACACTTCTGTGCAGTGAATGAGGCATTCTTTAAATTTCAGTTCAGAATACCATCCTAACTTTGGGCTGCTACACAGGGAAATGGAAGAAGAGTGAATTGTGAAACTATGACAAAATGGTGAAAGAGGAGCATTTAGATTGTTTTGTGACAATAACAAATCTTACCGGCATTCAGCTCCATGAGATAGAGAAGGAGGAGGAGACAGCTGGATAGAGAGGAACTCTGGGATGAATGCGGGATATCTGGGATATCCACCATCTCAGGTCAAAAGTGATAGGACACCTGGAATATAGAAAGGGGAGAATAAGGATGTGTGTTTCCTTTTAGATCTGCTATCTGAATTACTTTAAACTCAGTGCTTCAACTTTGTTCGGCCTGATTATTATTTGGCCTTATTAGCATCTGTGACCCTGACAGTTGACCATAGTTCCTCAATTCCCCCAGCCTTTGTTGTTCAAGGCTACCCTCAGGAAAGTGCTTTGTAAACCTTATTGCACTATAGAAATGTGAGTCATTAACATTGTTGTGATTAACATGCACGGCCCTGGAATTAAGGTGAATTGAGAATTCCCACAGGAAGCTCTCATTGTTCCAGCCAAGAATAGAATACAATGTGAGCTGGCTAGAGTGTCTCCCTTTCAGAATTTAGTAAATTTCTCCAAATTAAGGGAAAATTCCTGAGACTTCACTTCCCCCAACCCTATTCCTGCCTCAGTCCAACCTCTTGCCTACTTCCCTTTAACCTGGAACATCAGACAAAGCATCAAAACAAAGCTGTGCAACAATGCAGGTTTCTTGAAATGACTTTCTCCTGGTGTGCTTATATCTGGGCAATACTACAGAAACACTTCCGTAGAGGGAACTACAGATAGGGTAGACACTGTGATAGAAAGACCACTACTCAACTTTGCTGCCCAAGCTATATGTGACCTTGAGCCTCAGTTTCCTCATCTATAAAATATGGGGGTTGGACTGGATGAACTCCAAGGTTCTTTCCAATATTATAGCTTATCATCCTACGATAAAGAAAAACTATTTAATTAACATATTCTTCATATATACTCTGGAATACAGAAATTAGTTAGAACTTTACCATTACTGGATTTTATATAAAAAAGAGCTGTCAATATTTTATATAAGCTGATCTAAACTTTATGGTCAGGGGGACATCAATAATTTAATTTAATAAATGTTTGTTATTGAATGGAGTAATTTAGAAAATGGAAGCTAAGGACTCTGAGAACTCAAGAAACAATAAAACAAAACAAAAAGAATGAAAAAATAGAAGACAATGTGAAATATTTCACTGGAAAAACAACTGATGTGGAAATAGATCCAGGAGAGAGCATTTAAAAATGACTGGACTTCTGAAAGCCATGATCAAAAAAAGAGACTAGACATCATTTTTCAAGAAATTATCAAGAAAAACAACCCTCATATTCTAGAATAAGAGGGTAAAATATAAATTGAAAGAATCCACCAGTCACTCCCTGAAAGAAATGACAAAATGAAAACTCCCAGGAATATTGTAGCCAAATTTCAGAGCTTCCAGGTCAATGAGCATATATTGCAAGCAGCTAGAAAGAAGCAATTCAGGTATCATGGAGTCACAGTCAGGATAACACAAGATTTAGCAGCCTCTATGTTAAAGTTTTGGAGGGCTTTTCTGGAGGTCAAAGGAGGTAGGATTGCAACCAAGAATCACCCACCCAGTAAAACTGAGTATAATCCCCCAAGGGAAAAATGGAAATTCAATGAAATAGAGAATTTTTTATGCAAAGCTGAATAGAAAATTTTACTTTCAAATATGAGACTCAAGAGAAGCAAAGAAAAGAAAGGGAAATCATAATAGACTTAAGGTTTAAACCATTTACATGGGAAAATGATACTTGTAACTCATAAGAACTTTCTTATTATTAGGGCAGTTAGAAAGATTATAGATAGACAGGGAGCACAGGTATGAGTTGAATATGAAGGGATGATATGTAAAAAATAAAATAAGGTGTGAGAAAGAGAAATGACCTAGGAGAAAGGGAAAGGGAGAGGTAGGATGGGGTAAGTTATCTCACATAAAAGAGGCAAGCAAAAGCTTTTATAGCGTAGGGGAAGGGAAAGTAGGTGAGGGAGAGTGAGTGAACTTTACTCTCACCAGAATTGACTCAAAAAGGAAATTATATACACATTTAATTGGGTATAGAAATCTATCTTACTCTATAGGAAAGTATGAGGGGGGTATGAGAAGGGGAGTGATAGAAGGGAGGGCAGTTTGGGGTAGGGGGTAGTCAGAAATAAAACACTTTTTAGGAGAGACAGGGTGAAAAGATAGGATGGAGGGAAATACAGTTAGCAATAGTAACTGTAAAAAGAAATGTGAAACAATTTTCTCTGATAAAGACCTCATTTCTCAAACATATAGAAAACTAAGTCAAATTTATAAAAATAAGAACCATTACCCAATTGATAAATGAGCAAAAGATATGAATGGCTTTCAGATGAAGCAATCGAAGCTATCTATAGGCATATGAAAAAATGCTCCAACTCTCTATTGATTGGAGGAACGCAAATTAAAACAATGCTGAGGTACTACCTCATACCCATTAGATTGGCTAATAGGACACAAAAGGAAAATGACAAATGTTGGAGGGAATGTGGGGAAAATGAGGCATTAATTCACTGTTGGTGGAATTGTGAACTGATTCAACCATTCTGCAGAACAATTTGGAACTATGCCCAAAGGGCTATGAAACTATGAATATCCTTTGAACTAGCAATACCACTAACTAGGTCTGTATCTCAAAAGAGATAAAAAACAAAAAAGAAAAGGAACTACATATACAAAAATCTTTGCAGCAGTTCTTTTCTGGTGACAGAGAATTGGAAATTGAGGGGATGCCCAACAATTGGGGAATGGCTGAACAAGTTACGGTATGAGATCATGATGGAATAGCATGGTACTATAAGAAATGATGAGCAGGACTCTCTCAGAAAACCTGGAAAGACTTGCATGGGCTGATGCAAAGCGAAATGTATTCTAAGAGGATCAGCTGTGAATGACTTAGCTATTCTCAGCAACACAGTGATCCAAGACGGCTCTGAAGGACTGAGGATGAAAAATGCTCTCCATCCCCAGAGAAAGAACTGATAGTGTCTGAATACAGATTGAAGCATGCTTTTAAATCTTTCTTTATTTTTCTTAAGGTTTTTTTGCCTAAGTTTTCTTTTACAACATGACTATTATGGAAATGTTTTGCCTGACTATACAGCTATAGCCTATATCAAATTGCTTGCCTTCTCAATGGGCGGTGGGGATGAGGAGGGAAGAAGAGAAGAGAATTTGGAACTCTGAGTTTTAAAAGTGAATGTTAAAAACTGGCATGTAATTGAGGAAAATAAAATACTAAATAATTGCTAACAATTTTAAAAAAGACTTCAGGAAGTGATTAAAAGGATCATAGAATTTGACCTGGATGGGACCTTTTAGCAGTAAAGAGTCTGGTATGTTGACCTTTTTTCTTACTTTGATGTCATTAAGTATGTTAATCTCAGTGTCTGACTCAGAAAAAGGATCTGGAAAGAAGTCCAGAGCCAATGACAATAATTCGTATTTATATGGTACTTTGTGGTTTACAGAGTGCTTTCGTTATAGGTAATATAGATGGTGTAAATGTTATTGCCTTCATTTAACAAATGAAGACACTGAAGCTCAGAGGGGTACTTTAGCAAGTAATTGCTAAAAATCAGTCTATGATTTTTCATAATAAATGACATATTATAAATCAGAAATGACAATGTTGGGACTCAGTGTTCTAACTCTCTTATTTTACTACAATTTCTTAATTGTCTTTCTTTACTTGCCTTCCTCTCTTTTCTTTGCCTTTGTGTCAAAATAGTGAAATGTGGTCACATCAGGAAGAGGAGGAGAAATAAAGTGTGTAGAGAATCTTGCAAGTGTTTTTTGTTTGTTTGTTTTTTGGAGGTGGGAAGGCAGGGCAATTGGAGTTAAGTGACTTGCCCAAGGTCACAAAGCTAGTAAGTGTGTCAGATGTCTGAGGCTTAATTTGAACTCAGGTCCTCCTGACTCCAGGGCCAGTGCTCTACTCAGTGCGCCCCTAGCTGCCCCCTCCTGCAAGTGTTAACATGAAACATTGATTTTGGGGAGATAACCCAGTTTCTGCCAAGAGAGAAGATGTTTTGAGGAGGCCTGGGCTTCTAATCCCAGGTCTGGATCTGAGCCAGCTGGGTAACGTTGGACAACATCCTTTGTTTTCTCTTATCTACGTCTTTACAGCCCCAAGGCTACAGAAAATTGTGGCATGTTAGAGTTGGAAATGTTAAGATCATAAATTATCTAGTTCAACCTCCCTCATTTTATAGATGAAGTAAATGAGGTCCTGAGAAGTGAAATAAATTGTTCAAGATTACACAAGTTAGCGTCTATATGAGAAACAAAATTGTAGCACGAAACGCAAGAACAGATTGTTGAGGCCAGGGGTATAATCTTTCTGCCTTACTCTGTCTCCTATCTTTCTCTGTCTCTCCTGTGGATGTGTCTTTCTCTCTGTCTCTTTGTCTCTCTGTCACACACACACACACACACACACACACACACACACACATTCTTAGCACAGTTTTAAGCTTTAGTAGCTTGGCAGTCAGCTTTAATAGATTAAAGCTATACTAAGAGTTTGGGGAAACAACCATACAGTGCTTTTAAAGTTTTCAGTCTTTTGGAGAGATACATTATCTCATTTGGAAATTTCAAAACAACCCTTTGAAGTTGTTCTTTGACCTTTATTCTTGAAAAAGACCAATGATCTCAATGTCTCTGTTGACGTTTTTAAGGGGTGCTCGGGACTCTAAAACACTGACACATCGGGTCCTGCCTGATTGAATTTGACTCAAGCCTTCTTGAGTCAAAAAAAAACCCCAACGTTTATTAAAGATTCGCCATATTGGGTAGACTCTTGGGGAATGTGAACATCTTCATGGAAGCAAGATGAGACTTATATACAGAAAGATTGTGGGAGGGATCTAGAGTTGTCCAAGTAGTCTGGGGTGACTAGAGGAGGGTTTTGTTTAGGGAAGGACTTGAGGAGAAGTCTAAGGAGGATCTTGATGGGACTGGAGTGACTAGAGGTCAGACTCCAGGAATGGAATTAAGGATGGGAAATAGCCGAAGACTATTTGGAGATAAGAGACAATGGAGAACTAGGCTAGTTTAAGGATCATAGATATTTTGATAGGATCAAGGGTGTGAAGTGGCTGAACTCCAAAGGTAGTCAGACCATGGAGGGCTAGGTTATTTGGGCATGAAAAGCCTGATCAAGTGGGAAGGTTCAGGGTGGGGTTCGAGGGGGTTCCCAGGGCCTGGACCCCATCGTTATCATAGCTTTTAGAAAAAACATCTAACTCTCATGAAGAGTCAGACACCGCTGAAACTATTGCACAACAATAATCTGCTTCTAGATTCCTTCACCAGTTATGTATTTCCCGAAAGAAATCTTTAGCAACATTCTGGGGAGGCTAAAGAGAAAGATACAATGCAATATAGTGTTGGGGTATAATATGGAGAAATACAGGGTCAGAAGATCAATGAAAAATAGATATAATAACAGGGTCAGAAGGTCAATGAAAATAGATATAATAGTATTTTTGAAATCTGGGGCTCTAGAGGGTTTTTAGTTCGGTGTTTTTATAGTCTTTCTCCAGCTTAGCCTCCTTTCAAGGTCTCTTCTTTTTAAATTGTGAAAGCATGAAACCTGAAAGCTCACAGAAACACAGAATTTCAAAGTTAGAAGGGACCTTAGCCTTCATCTAGTGCATTTTACCTTTGTTTTATTTTTGTTCTGTTGTTGGTAAATAGTACAACTAGTAACCTTTATTTTATCTTATCCTAGGAGTGTAATGGGTTTGATATGGAGAGAAAGATGAATAAATACTTATGAGAAAAAAGGTCTATCCAACTTGTTAATGGGGGCTCTGAGCTAATTGATTAATGAGATGTCCTTTTAGTATTAAAATCAATGAAAGAATAAAAATGTAATGAAAATTTTTATTTTAATTATTAAAAGAACTAAAGAAGAATTCCCACTACAACATACCTGAACCTTTCCTCTAGTAATGAGGACCCCCCTACCTCCGGAGGCAGCCAATTTAATTGTTGGGTAGTTCTAATATTAAAGATAGTGCTGCAGCTATTATTCTTACCATTGAACAGATAAAGATGATTAAGTGACTTAACCATGGTCTCATGGCAAGTAAATATCAGGGGAAGGATTTGAACCCCAGTCTTTTTCACTCTGAGTCCAGCAGTCTCTATTATCCCACCCATCATTCCCCATTGGCCTGAGATGAGTGAAATAAATCTCCCTAGAGGTAAATAAATTGGAAAGAATGATTTTTGGGGAGGGCCTCTCCAAACAGAGTTTCTCCTTCATTGATTTTGGTTGATTTGCTCAGTTCTCCCCTGGTCAGAAAGGTGTGTATGTTCAAAGGGTTCCAATGACTTGTACAAGGTTACACCCCTTTTAACCAGTCCAGGGTTTGACATTTATTAGCTGTATGACCTTTGTCAAGTCAGTCTCTGAGTCTCAGTCTTCTTATCTGAAAGATGGAATAATATTTATGATACTTATCTCAAAGGTTGTTGTGAGCAAAGCACTTTATAACCTTAAACCAATATGGAAGTGCAACAGTGTTTCTTTCTGAATCAAGCCCATGACTGCAAGCACAGCTCAAAACACAGATCTTTCTAATGCATCACATTCACCAGCAGCAGCTTGTTTTTGAAGGACGGAGAAGGCATCTAGGTTGCTGGGGGAGATTACATTCCCATTTTGTAGTTGATGAAACCAAGGCAAACAGAGGTTAAGTGACTTGCTCAGTCATACAGCTAGCTAACAGAGATGGGAAGAGGCTATGAGACCCAGACTATGAATACCTCCCTCTTTAGGATATTGCTTCCATTAAACTGTGAGCTCCTTGAGAGCAGGAGCTGTCTTTGCCTTTCTTTGTATCATCCGTGCTTGGGGGAGGTGAAGGAAGGGAAAGGAAGGGAATAGACACTTATATAGGATATACTATGTGCCAGCCACTGTGCTAAGCAATTTTAGATATCATCTTATTTGATCCTCACTACAACCCTGGGAGGTAAATGCTGTTGTCATCCCCATTCTTTCCTGCTCTCTTTGTTCCGTTGTGTCCTACTCTTCACGGCCTTATTTAGGGTTTTCTTGGCAAAGACACTAGAGTGGTTTGCCATTTCTTTCTCCATCCTGTTTTACAGGTAAGAAACTGTGGCAAACAGGGTTAAGTGACTTGCCAGGGTCACACAGCTAAAGAAGTGTCTGAGGCCAGATTTGAACGCAGGAAGATGAGTCTTCCTGACTTCAGGTCTGGCATTCCATCCGCTGTGCCACTTAGCTACCCCATGCTCATTCTATAATTGAGGAAATTGAGACAGACAGAGGTCAAATGACTCACTCAGGGTCACATAGCTAGTAAGTATTTGATACTGGGTTTGAATCCAAATCTTCCTGACTACAGGTCTAGCATTTTATGTATGTCACCAGCTGCTTCTGGCACAGTGCCTGGCACATAGTTGAAGTTTAATAAACATTTATTGTCTAAATGACTGACCCAACTAGAATATCTCCCTCCCTCTGACAAACACCTGATATAAGGTGATTTTCTGGGACTGTTGACTCAGATAAAAGTAGGACAGAAGTCTTTTACTTTATGCCCCTTCTCTTTCTGGTCTTCCCTTTCCCTCTCTCAATTCTATCCTATACCCAAGCAATTTGTTGTCAGAATCTCTAGAGGGATTGTGAGGCTCAAATGAGATAATATATACAAAGCACTGGTGAGGATGACTTCATACTCGAAGACTGCTGTACTCCAGCTGAGCTCAAGCAACGTTTATAAAACAAATACAGGGCCGTGTAGGTAAATGTTTAACCACCGGGCTCTGGATGGGGAGGGGCTGGAAATAGAATCACCTACTTTCAAGTTTATTCTGTATTATTAGCGCTGTCTAAAGTCCAGACCATCAAGCCTCCATCAAGGTTTGTAGCTACTGCCAATTTCTGAGGTGTAAATGCTCACAGGGAAAATTTAACAATCTGCTCTTATAAGCATGAACATTCCTGCCTATACCCATTTTTAGCAGATACTAAAGTTACCCAGCATCAGAGAAACTCCCAGCTGGACTGAGAAATAATGGTTAACGTTTATATACAACTTCAAGTTTTGCAAAGCTCATTTCATATACTCTTTCAATTACTCTCAAAACCATCCCACAAAGTGGGTGCCGCCGTTACCTTCATTTTACCTCTAAGGAAACAGAGGCTGAGAGAGGTCATAAACAACACACCTAGGGAGTGACCGTCTAGCCTTCTGTTGAAGATTCCTAGTAGTGAGAAACTCACCTGTTCCTAAAAAGTAGCACGTTGCACTTAGGTGATAGTGTTAGGAAGTCTGTTCTTGTATTGAGTGCAAATTTGCCTCTTGGGAACTTTTACCCAATGCTGTCAGTTTTCTCCACTCCAATTGTCAGGAATCTAACTTAATCACTCTCCTGTTGTCATGTCTGAAAGGATTTGAAAACAAATACCTTACCTGGCAGCCAGAGAGAGATCCAAAATGGTAGTGAAATCCTAGTTCTCCCCTTCCTCCACTTGCTTAACAAAGGAGCTGATTTTGAAGAATTCTCCCAATCTGAAACAAACTCTTCTGAACTGAATAGGCAGTGCAAGGGGCCAGAGGACTCTACCTACCCTTAATCTTAAAAAATAAACTACTTTCCCTATGTCCAACAAAAACTTAGATGGAAAAGAACAAAAAAAGGAAATGTCCCCATCACATCCTGTCCCCATGAAAAAAATAATACATTGAATTACCATATAAATGATTCCTTTGGGGACATTAGAGGGAAAAGGTTATCTAGAAGCTTCCTGGAGTCACAGGAGACAAGGAAGATGAACATGGCAAAAGTTCGAGGCCCTTAAATTGCCTGTCTAGCCTTACCTTTAAAATGAGTAAGAATATGAAAATAGGCAAAGTTTGACATATGAATTTCAATCTGCCAGTTCGTTATCTAAAGATGATCCTGATAGGAAACAGACAGAATTGGAGGAAGGGGCAGAGTAGATCATCATTCTTAGTGGAGGTGGGAAGACGAATAAAGGGAAAGTGTGTGTGGGGAAGGGGAGTAGAGTAGGGTCAATAATAATAGTCACAATTCACATTTACCTGGCACAAAGCATCCTAACATACATAATCTTCACAACAACCCTGCGAAGTAAAGAATGCAAATATTATTATCCAAATTTTACAAATGAGAAAATTGAGGCTCTAAGAGGTTAAATTACTTCTTCCAAGTTGTATAGCTAACAAGTTCTGCGACCGAAATAGAAAATATAGATTTTTTTACCAGTAGCAAGATTCTGGACTTGCTCTCCCAGAACAAAACAGACTACACTTTCCCCTCAGTGTGCTAAGTGCACCCCTGTTGGGTGGGGAGGAGGGTGTCTTTCTCTAATCCTGTCTGCTTGAAGCCCCCATTCTGGTGTATTCTCTCCTACATCAATTGCCAGTGATTAGTACCTCAGTATCATTAAACTAATTGACATCATTTAGCTTTTACAAATGGATATTTACTATGGAGACATGGTGAGAACAGAAGTTCAAACCTTTCTTCCCAACACTTGGGACTACATTTTCTGGGTAGAGGGCACTGAAATTTTATTTCTAAGTGTTTCTTTCTTATTTTGTTGTTATTCATAAATATTTTATTAATTTTAAACTTAAATACAAAATGAGAAAAGAAAAAGAACATCGTCATGTGTACAGCAGAAAATAAGAGAGAATTCAATATAAAATAATAAATTTCAATTTTAAGAAAACCTGTATAACAAATACTACACATTGTTTTCAAAGCTGTTCATAAGCTTCCTTATAGGTTTTCTTTTGTTCTCTGCTATGCATTTTTTACCTTATTTTTCCCCTCTCCCCCAAGAGGGGGAAATATAAATCCATATACACATATACATACATAATACATATATATACACATATATAGATATCTATAAATATATACATATACACTCATATACATACATGTAAGACCATACTATGTTTATTTCCACTTGTCGTCTGTTTCTCTGAAGGGGGACAGTGTCTTCCTTCATAAGTCCAAGTCTTTTCGTATTTTTCTAAATCAACCAGGTCATCATTTTCTACACCACAGCAATATTCCACCACAATCACACCCTATCTAAGAGATTGTCTATGAAAGTTTTTCCCCCAATTTTCTGCATTCTTTATATTCCTGACTACATTGGTTCTATTTATAGAAGAAAATTTTAATTTAAAATAATTGAAATTATCCATTTTGTGCTTCAACAATGTTCTTACCTTATAATACAGTTTAAGGTCCGATATTGCTGGATCTGCTTCCTTTACACCTTTTTTCCCCTAGTTTCTATGAAATTCCTGACTTTTTGTTCTTCCAAATGAATTTTGTTATTATTTTTTCTAATTCAGTATGATAATTTTTTTTAGTAATTTAATTGAGATAGCATCGAATAAATAGATCAGCTGGATAAAATAGTCATTTTAAAAGTTATATCGGCTTCACCTCCCAACAATCAATATTACTTCAGTTATTTAGAGCTAGCTTTATTTGTATAAAAAGTGTTTTGTGTTTGTGTTCATATGGTTCCTGTATCTGTTTTGGCAGGTATACTCTCAGGTATATTATACTGTCTAGTTATTTTAAATGGTCTAATTTCTGTTTTGATTAAATCTATTTTAGTTCTAAATTCATCTGAGATCATGATTACTACCTCTGCTTCTTTTGTATCTATATAATAAATTCTATTCCTGCCCTTTATTTTATTTGTGTGTATAATTTTATAATGTTTCCTAAAAGCAACATATTGTTGAATTCAAAATTTTAATCTGCTTTCTGGTTCCGTTTTATGCACAAATTCATCTTATTCACATTCTAAGCTACAATTACTTGTTGTGTATTTTCCTCCTTCCTATTTTTGCTAATTTATTTAAAATTTAAATACTAGAACTTAAATACAATAACAAAAGAAAAAGAAACATTATAAACTTACGTGCAAATGACAAAAAGGGGAAAAAGCATTGCCATGTTCACAGCAGAACATAAGAGAGGATTCAAAATATACAGCAATAAATTTACATTTCAAGAAAACCTATATAATAAATACTATACTTTATGTTGAGAGCTGTCTATCTTTGCTTGCTTGTAAGTTTTCTTTTGTTCTCTGCTGCACACTTTTTACTTTGTTCTTCCCCCCCTTCTATCCTCCCCTCCCCCAAGAAGGCTACAATTAAGCATGGATATATGTATATATGTATATGTATATGTATACACATATGTATATACATACTTAAATCCACAAACCTATATACATGCATCTACACAGTCATACATATACTTACATACACATAATGTATTTAGATATCTTTAATCATATATATATATATATATACATATACATTCATATGCATGTATATAAGAAAGTACTATGAGGGTGGATAACCTTCATACGTATGAGTCTTTCTCTTTTTCTAAGTCTGCCAACTCATTGTTTCCTACACCACAGAAATATTCCAACCTTATACTGTCTAGTTATTTTAAATAGTCTAAAACAATATTGATTAATATGGCTGACATATAGTGCAGTTTCCCTCTTTTTCTCTTTTGATTAATTCTGTGTAGCTTTAATGTTGTCTGAGATCATGATTACTACCCCTGCTTTTTTCCCCTAATCAATCCTGCTCCTGATCTTTATGTTATGTTTGTGTGTATTTCCTATTTCCTATCCCTCCTGACCCCTCTACTTTACTTCTATCCACTACCTTGCCCTCCTATTATTTACCCTGCCCCTCCAAAGATCCCTTGATCCCTCCCTATCCTCTCCCCCCCACCCTGAAATGCCTCACTTGTCTTCTCCCCCTCCTATCCCCTTAGCTTTTTATTTCTTTCTGAATTTAGAAGGCATTTATACCCTTCTAGCTATATGTATTGTTTCCTCTTTAACCCATTCCTGATGAGAGTAAGGTTTCAGAACTACCAGTCCTCCTCCCTCATCTAATTCTTCTGTGTCAGTTCTTCCTCTCGCACCTCATTTGTATAAGATAATCACTCTTTTTCCCTTTTCCTAGGTGGTTTACTTTTTAATGTTGCCTCTTACTCAACTCTACCCTAATCGTTTTTTTTGAACTACCAAATTGCTAATCACAATCTTAGGTACACGATTTACATTTCTTCATGTAAAAAGTAAACAGTGTGTGCTCATTGAGTCCCTTGTAATTAGTCTTTGGTGTTTACCTTGAATTTCTCTTGGATCTTGTATGTCAAATTTTCTATTAATTTCAGTCTTTTTGCAACAAAATCCTGAAAGTCTGGCAGTTCGTTGAATATCCTTTTTTTTTTCCTTTCCATTCAGGATTATGCTTAACTTTGCTGGATATGATATTTTTGGCCATAAGCTCAGTTCTTTTGCTCTTTAATATATGGTGTTCCAAGACCTCTGGTTTCTTAATGTAGTTGCTGCTAGGTCTTGTGTGATTCTAATTGTGACACTGCCATTTTTGAATTATTTTTTTTCTTGCTGCCTATAACATATTTTCCTTGAACTTGGGGATTTGGAATCTAACTATGATATTCCTGTGGGTTTTCCTAATAAGATCTCTTTCAGGTGGTGATTGGTGGATTTTTTTCTATTTCTACTTTCCCCTCTTGTTCGAACAAACACTTCAGGATATTTTTCTTTAATTATTTCTTGTATTATTGTATCAAGATTGTTTTTTTTTAAAATCATAGCTTTCAGGTAGTCTAGTTATTTTTATATTTTCTTTTTTTGATCTGTTCTACAGATCAGTTGGTTTTTTTATGAGATATTTAACTTTCTCTTCTATTTTTTCATTCTTTATATTTTGTTTTGTTATTTCTTGGTCTCTTATAATTTCACTGGCTTCCCAGTCACTTCAGGTTAGTGAAAAAGCTAACAATCTAAACAAGCTGAATTATTTTTGTTAAAACAAACAAACAAATGAGCAAGTTTTGGTTAAGACCTCTAGTCCATTTCCCTGAGAAAAGCTTTTTGTCCTCGACCTAAGTTCTTTCCAACAGATAAATATTATTTCCTAACACTTTCAGTTTAAAAGAAGTTTTAAATGTAGGGCTTTCCTCTGCTTATTTTAGTTACACTCATTCATCGGTAATGTCTTATTACTTTAATTAGCTTATTTAAACACGGGGCAATATAATAGCCCTTAAGGTCAGTGTAGTTCTCTCCTCTTTGGATTTATCGATTTTATTTTAGATAAAAGTTACAGATTTATTCACAACTGCTCCAAGCCCCATGTTAGGAAAATTCCTATCATTTATGCAGAAGTTGGGTTCTCTACCTAACGTAACATTTAGATCTATCTTAGTTAATTCTTGGACTCTTTGTGGTTGAAGCAAAATTTAGTTTACTGGAAATACTTGGATACTGAAACAGCAGGCTACAATACAGTGTCTGTGGACATATAGGCACTGGAAGGCAAACTGGAGCAAAAGCCATCCTCATTTCAAGAATTCTCTTAGGCATTTTCCAGCAGAGTTCTTTGCCACACCTCAGTACTACCTTCTTTTCATGTAAACGAAATTCATTAGGAGATTGACCAAATCTTTCACACAATGGCTTTGGTTGATTCAAAGGAGATATACAGGCCCTGTTCACCCTCACACTCAATTCCGATTAATTGATTCAGTCAAGAAATATTCTTATCTAACAAAGATAATTACTTTTAAGTGGGTAGGATAATCAGTGGAGGTGGAGACAGCTAGGTAGTTCAGTGGATAGAGTCTACTGGAGTCAGGAAGACCTGAGTTCAAATCCAGCCTCAGACACTAGCTGTGTGATCCTGGGCAAGCCACTCAACCTCTGTTTGCCTTAATCTACTTGGGAAAGAAATGACAAACTACTCCAGTATCTTAGCCAAGAAAACCATAGACACTATGATCCACAGAGTCATGAAGAGGCAGACATAATTAAACAACATCAACATGATTAATGGAGTCCCCCTTTCATAGTCATTCATTTATTCATTGCTCAAATGAAATAATATTTATAAAAGCCTTCTACAGTGCCTCACATAGTAGGCATTATTTAAATGTTAATTCTCTTCACTTCTCTTTCCTTTATTGCCCAGACCTGTGATATCATAAGTGAAGAGGTTTAAGGAAAATGATGATGGCAAGGAACCATACATTTCTAGGGGTGCTCAAGACCCCAAAACACCAACATGCCGGGTCCTGCCGAAAGAATTTGGCTCAAGGCTTCTCAGCCAAGGAAAAAGACAAAGTTTATTAAGGATTAGTTATATTGGCCAGATCCTCAAGAAGCCACACCATAGGCCAGACTCTTAAGGTATCTGTCCCCTTTTGGAAGCCAGATGAGATTTATATACAGAAAAGATTGTGGGAAGGATCTAGGGTAGTCCAAATAGTCTGGAGTGACTAGAGGAGGGGTTTAGGGAGGGTCTTGAGGAGGAGTCCAAAGATGAGGTTAGACTCCAGGGACTAGGATGAGGTCAGACTCCAGGAACCAAGAGAATGGGATTAAGGGCGGGAAGTAGCTGGACAATAAAGGGCAAGGCTAGGTAGAGATTTGGGGCCTAATGATAATGTAAGGTTATAGCCTCAGGCCAAGGCAGGATCAAGCAGGAAGATTCAGGAGAGTTCAAAGTAGGAGGTTCTTCCAGGGTTTAGACAAATGGGCCTTTTAGGGAAAGAGGTCTCTGTTTGGGTTATCCCATCACAAGAACCTGAAGAGATGTTTATAAAAATCTCATTTTTGTAAGAAAGAAAAAAAAATCTTAACTTCCTCTTTTGCCTCCATTTTCTTCCTTTTCTACCTGTATTTGATCATATTATTTCCAAATTCAAAAACATTTCAAGGTGTTATAAAGAAGACCCTAGACTCAATTCTGAAGTTGGCGTCTCAAGTGTTTTATTCAAGAGGCTGAAGGGTTTCCCCTTTCAGTTCTTGAGAAGCAGGCACAACTCCTCAGAAAGGAAGAGTGCGCCCAGTACAGAAGCGAGAGTAGGCTTTATAGGATTAGTAACTGCAACCTCCCCACAGGGGAAGGTTTCCCCAGGGGATTGGTCCTGATCTTTCCGGGTTACAACTGAAATGGATGGACGGAGAAACACAGACCAAGCCAAATTAGAATATATTGAGCATCATTTATTAGCCGGCGGCTGTCCCATAGAGGGGAGCAGCCCCGAGCTCAAGAATCTAGGGCTTCTTATACGTGAGCCTTGAGCAGGTGCAAGCAAG
>CM053627.1:207340355-207362729 GCA_028646595.1 Phalanger gymnotis
TTTTCTCGCATCACTCTCATTTCTCTACCCAATTTTTCCTCTACTTCTCTAACTTGCTTTTCCAAATCCTTTTTGAGCTCTTCCATGGCCTGAGACCAGTTCATGCTTTTCTTGGAGGCTATTTATGTAGGATCTTTGACTTTGTTTATTTCTTCTGGCTCTATGTTTTGGTCTTCTTTGTCACCAAAGAAAGATTCCAAAGTCTGAGACTGAATATGAGTGTGTTTTTTGCTGGCCGGCCATGTTCCCAGTCAATTTACTTGACTCTTGAGTTTTACTTCAGGGTATGACTGCTTGAAGAGTAGAGAGTACTTTGTTCCAAGCTTGACGGGATGTGCTGTTGTTTTTGGACCTATTTCTATACAGCCAGCTCTGCCACACCAGCACTCCTCCTTCCCCAAGAACTGCCAACTCGGACCTGACGAAAATCTTAAGCAGTCTCTGCACCCCTGCTCTGATCCGACACTTAATTCCTCCCACCAGGTGGGACTGGGGCTGGAAGCAACTGCAGCTGTAGCTGCACCACCTCTGCCACCCCTGAGGCAGTGGCTGAATCACGAACTCCTTCCACTCTATTTCCACAGCTTTTCCCACTAACCCTCTCTGTTGTCTTTGGTGTTTGTGGGTTGAGAAGTCTGGTAACTGCCACAGCTCACTGATTCAGGGTGCTAGGGCTTGTTCCACCCGGCTTCTGGTCTGGTTGGTCCTGCCACTGCCCCCGCTGAGCTCCGCTCCCCGCCGCTCCCCTCTGCTCCCAGCTCAGTGCGTGATAGACCTCACCCAGCGACCATCCAGGTTGTCCTGGGCTGGAGCCCTGCCTCCCTCTGCTATTTTGTGGGTTCTGCCGTTCTAAAATTTGTTCGGGGCCATTTTTTGTAGGTTTTTGGAGGGACCTGGTAGGGAGCTCATGCAAGTCCCTGCTTTCCAGCCGCCATCTTGGCTCCACCCCAAAAAAACCATTTTCAATGAAATGTTTTGTCATATACCCAGTTGACTAAGACTTTCGCTTAGCTTCTTGGCCAGAGCTTTCCTTTCCCAGTCTATGATAGAAAACAGCTTTAATTGAACTTGATTTCAAATAGTTTTGGCCCTAGGAGAGATGCAAAGTTTAGATAATGGAATTAAAAACCCTCATAAGGTTAGCAGTCAAAGCCATGAAGCAAGATAACCATATTACATGGCAGGGAATGTGTTTTCTTTGGTATAGGGAACTCCCATATGAGCAAACTCCCTTTCCCAGTGCAAGTTGGCACCTTCTCTGCAAAATATAGTTTTAGAGTTGGTTGGAGCACTAAGAGATTAAGTGACTTGCTCCAGAATCACAGTTTGGTTCTGAGGTGGAACTTCAGCCCAGATCTTCCTGGCTCCAAAGCTGTCCCTCTAATCCACTATGGCATGTTCTTTCTTATAAAATACTACATTGTAAATATGATATATGTATTGGAGGGGCACAAAACTGTGAGGTGAGTAAGCAGATCATTAATCATAGGGCATCATGGTGGAGATGTAGTAGGAAGGCCGAATTTATGATCTCAAATATAATCATATATATATTTGAATGGTTTGAAACTGCAAGGTATGAGGGATTGTCTAAGTAGAAAGCAACAAAACATTTATTTAGGCCCCACAGCAACAGAGCCATGAACCATCCTCCCCATTTCAATATAGTGATCATAAGCTTCCAGGCCCAATAAGCCCACCTCACAAGAGTAACCAGGAGGCCACAGAAAAGCATGATAACATTAAACCACATATTCACTGGCCTCAAGTCCTTGGTCCACACGGGTTGGCTCTGCTTCCACAGCTCCTGCTTTGGCTTTTTTTTCAGCTTCAGCTGTAGTTGTCTCTTAGCTCACCTCTCATCGCAGCCGAGCCTCTGGCATCCTTAAAGCCCTGCCTCAACGACCAGAGACAATTGGTTCCCGAGTTTGCCCCTCTTAAGTCATCAATCTACACCCACACAGGTTTCACACCTGATAGGGCTTTGGGCCTGGGGCTTAGCACTTAACAAGATTAAATGAAACAGCTGAATCACTCAAAGTAAACGAAAGCCAAACTCCCGAAGTGCTAAGGAGCCCATTTTGCCTTACCAACACAGCATCATGGTGGAGATGGTTTCCATGCAGGATCAATAAGCCAGCATTAATTAATCATTCCACTACTTTACAGTTAGTGTGAAAGAGATGGTTTGCCTGGCCTATGTGAGTAAACAGTAAAACATAGAAGGAAAAAAAAGATCTTCTGATATTGGAGTGCTTTGAGTTGCAAAGTATCCAGAATGAGGGAGGTAATAGTCTCGTTATATTCTGTCCTGGTGAAGCTTCATCTGGGATGTATTGTTCAGTTCACAAGAGAACTGGAAAGTGTTTAAGAAGTAATTACAATCTCGATTCCATCTCATCACTTGACTACAACTGCTCTCTGTAAAATGACCAGTGATCTCTTAATCGTGGATTCCAATGGCTCAGTCCTATTTGTAACTTTTGGCATTAGAGACTCACCCCACCTCCTCCTTTGGCTTGACACTGCTCTCTCCTGGTTCTTTCACTTGTCTGACCACTCCTTAGCAGACTCCTTTAGTAGATTATTCACCCTCTCTGAAGTGCACTGTGTTTAATCTAGACCACTGAGAGGTTGCAGAGTGGAACCCAGATTAGTACTCAGGGTGAGCTGGAGCCTAGGCCTCTGACTCTCTAAAGATCCAGAAGTTTTGTGATTCTTTTTCTGATGGGAAGTGACTGAATATGGGTCCTGAGATGTATACATCCAGCCTTTGAGATAACCTCAAGAACTGGAGATGTTCCAAAGATCTTGGGTCCTCAGAAGTCCCTAACACCTGCTCTAGCCCTTAACTTGTCTGAGCACTCCTCATTAATGTCCTTTGCTAGATCATCAACTGCCTCCTATCCTTTTAGTATCTAATGTAGGCCCTCTTCTTTTTCTATGCTCTTTCTCTTGGGGGTCTGATTAGTTTCCATAAGTTCACTTCTCCTCTTGAGAAGCAGCAGGGTGTGGTGGTATGAAGATAAAAATTGCCCAACCTGTAAGAAAAACCACTGAGACAGAGCTCTGAGCCAATGGCACTTTAGTAAAGGGTCCATGGACCTCACATCTTCCTCATGATCTGAGATGACCCCTTCTTCCAGGGTCTTATTTTTATTAGGATTGATATTAGATTTGATACACGAACATTCCAAAGAGGCTATGCAAAGTACAGAATCCTACTGGTTGCTAGATCTTGCTTAGTGGGCCAAAAAATGATGCATCAGCTAAAATATGGTATGTCAACAGGGGTTTTTGGGTCGGGTGAAGCGTGGGGCATCTCCACTGGCTAAGTGGTCATAAGACAGTCATCTGTTCATGTTGGACAAGAGAGAATGGTCTGGAGGTACAAAAATAAGTTGGAGGACTTTTCGTGTCATTGAGTCACCTCTGCCACTCTGGGCTTGGTCTGCGTAACAAGGGAAAACAAGGGCGGAGGGCCTCTAGTTAGCTTTCCATTGCTAAACAAGTAAACTTACAACTTGCAGTTCACAGCTCTGGGGCCTAATATATAGAATTTCTAGTCACTAGTTCACAGTTTGGAATCACAGCAAACTGATTAATGGAATAGGGGTCCAAATGCATTATTTCTCATCATGGAGAGAGTGCTGGATTTGTAGTCAGAAGACCTTACTGTCCAAGGCACCAGTTCTGTGATCATAGGAAAGTTGTTTTATCTCTCAGAGCCTCAGCTGCCTCATCTTGGAAATGGGAATAATCATATTGATACTAACTATTATGTTACAGGGGGTTTATGAAGAGAGCACTAAGCAAACTTTAAAGTAACATATACATGTGAATTATCATCTTTATGCAGACAAATCTCAAATCTCAAGTCACGTACACAAGCTTTTATTAAACACCTACTATGTGCCAGGCACTGGGGATACAAAGGAAGCAGAAAAACATTCATTGTGCTCAAGAGCTCATAGTCTAATGGGGAAGACAATATGCAAACAATTCTGTATAAACAAGCTCTGCACATGGTAAATCCAAAATAATCACCTGAGGGAAGGCACTAACATTAAGGAGGATTGGTAAAGGTTCCTGGTAAGAGACAAGATTTCCCCAGCCAGGAGGCTGAGATGAGGAGAATAATACCCAGAATAAGGAGATGAGTGTCTGGTGTAATGAACAGATTGAAGAGTATGTGGAAGGCATTAAGATGTAAGAAGACTGAATGGTTAGAAGGGGCCAGGTTATGAGAGACTTTAAAAAGCCAACCAGAGCATTTTGTATTTGTCCTGCAGGTAATAGAGAGCCGCTGGAGCTGATTGATATGCTTAGCCCCGTAATTTAAGATGATCACTTTGACAGCTGAGTGGAGAATTGACTGGAGTGGGGAGAAATGAGGGAGGGAGACTAATCAAAAAGGCATGGAAATAAACCCGTTGAGAAGTGATGAAGGCCGCACCTGGGTGCTGGCAGTGTCAGAGGAGAGTCACATATGACTGACATGTCTTTCTCTTAAAATGTTAAATTCAATTTTATTTTCACTTCCAAATTCTCTTCCCCCTCCCCCACCCACCAAGATGGCAAGAAAACAAAACTCTTACAAATATGTTTTGTTGTTAAGTCATTTCAGTCATGTCCAACTCTTTGTGATCCAATTTTGGGTTTTCATGGCAAAGATACTGGAGTGGTCTGCCATTTCCTTCTCCAACTCATTTTGCAGATGAGGAAAATGGGGCAAACAGGGTTAAGTCCCTTGCCCAGAATCACATAGCTAGTAATAAGTGTCTGAAGCTGAATTTGATCTCAGGAAGTTGATGAGTCTTCCTGACTCTAGGCCTGGCACTTTACCCACTGCACCACCTACTGTCATGCAAAGCAAATTTCCACATTAGCCGTGTCAAAGAGAGAGAAGGGAGGGAGAGAGGGAGGGAGGGAGGAGGTATGGAGTGGAGGAGAAAGAAAAAGAATATATTCTTCATTCTTCAGTGAGACATTCAATTCTCTAGCTGGAAATAGATAATATATTTAATCATGAATGCTTTAGAAATTCTGAGGTTTATAAAGATAGAATCCAAGGGACTTGGCAAATGATTGAATATGGGAGGTGAGAATGACTGAGGAATCATTGATGACTAGGAAGATGTATGCCCATTAGAGTAATGGAAAACTTAGGAAGAGGTGAGGGTTTGGAACAAAAAATAATAAGTTCAGTTTTGGACATATCGAATTTAAGATATCTAAAAACATCTAACTTGAGATATAAAATAGGCAAATGCATATGTGAGAGTCAAAGTCAGGAGAGAGGTTTGGGGCTGTATAATTACATCTGAGAATCATTAACACAGAGACGATCATTGAATTGGGAGCTGATGAGTTTGCCAAGTGAAATCAAATAGAGAGAGAGAGAGAAGAGAAGAGAGCCCAGAACAGAGTTTTGAAGGACGTCTAGTGTTACATATAACCTGGATGAAGATCCAGCAAAGGAGACTGAGAAGAAGTGGTCAGACAGGTAGGAGAACCAGGAGAGACCAGGGTCATCTCTAGAGAGAAGAGAGTATTAAAGAGAAGAGACAAAAGGCCCTTGGATTTGGTAATTGGGTAATCATTGGTAACTTTGGAAAGAGCAATCTCAGCTAAATTGGAAGCCAGCCTGAAGAAAGTGAGAAGAAAGGAAGCAGAGACCAGTTTGAAGATGGTCTTTTCAAGGAGTTTAACTATAAAAGGAAAAGAGATAAAGGACAGATCAAGTGAGATTTTTTTGTGGTTGGAGGAGATAGGGACCTGTTTATAAAAAAGTAGGGAAGCAGCCAGTAGACAGAAGACTAGTGAGAGAACAGGTATGATAGATGGGACAATCTGATGGAGGTGATGGGATGGAATGGAATCATTCATGTATATAGAAAGGTTTGCCATGTCAAGGAGAAGGGCCACCTCTTCATGTGAGACAGGGATGGAAGAGGATGTGGTGGGGAAAGACACCTGCATGATATGAGTGAGAAGGAGATGAAAAGAAGGAGCTCTTAGCAAATGGCCACAATTTTTTTTAGTGAAATATGAGTTTATGGGGAAGAAGAAGAGTCATAGAAGTTTGAGAAGGGATGAAAAAGTTTGGAAAAATCACTATAGCGACTAGGATAGTGAATCAATTGCTGAAGTGAGGGCCCCGTTGACATGATGTAATATAAATTTGTAGATGACCCAGCTAGCAGGGTGAGGAGATTTTTTTTCCAGCTTTGTTCAGCAGCACTTAGGTGTATTAGCAAGACAATAATCACAATGTAGATGATAAATGTAATTGTGCCTATGTAGTTCTGTATCACAAAATATAAGAGACTCTCCATATAGAAGATAGAAGAAGTAAACCATTTATCCAGACACCAGAGAACCAGATCCCAAAACCAATTGAGTCCAATCTATCATAGCAGCAAAGAAATTAATATACAACATCACAGCAGGGAGCCAAGCCATCCTATAACCTTCCTACCCCCTGCTGGGGCCTTGCGACTAACAAAGACTCACAGCACAGCCAGCACATGTCTGCTCTCTCCCTCAGCTCTAACCTCTCTGAGAATTTTCTGCTCCACCCTTTCAGATCCTCTCCTTCAGCAAGCTCTTCCCACCACTTGTGACATAGGCTTCCTGTTATGTAAGCAGGTCACATGGGCCTATTAACGCATGGGAAAGATCTTCAAATTGAAGTTACCATTCCATTGGCAATAGCAATTCAAAGCTGAGGCTTGGCAGGGCAAAATCTTTGATATAAGAGGATAAGAGACCCTAGAGATGAGTATGGTACAGAGTTGAACTGACTCACAAACAGGGCAAGATGGGGAAGGGAAGAAAGTTAAGCCAGTGCTGGGGTCATGGCCTGTTAAAGAACTGAAGTGTGGAGGGTCATGGTGAGGATGAAGAATGGGATTTGGAGTTGCCTGGTAGAGGGCGAGGTATTATAATTATGATCTGATAAAATAATTTCACAATTCATGAACATGATGGTGGACTTGTGGAAATGGCAAGATCTCTCTGTAGCTGAGGCAGGTGGAAGAGTAGGACATGGGAAGTGAGTATGTTGAAGAACTAGGAAGTAGGTTGTTTGAAGGAGTATCAGTGTGTAAGCTGAAGTCCTCAATATGAAGACAAGGTTTGAAGTGAAAGACTCTGAGCCAGGCACTGGCTCATACTGAGGAAAGAAGGAAGGAGAGTATCTAGGAAGTCAGTAGATAACAGCTACCAGAAGTTCTATATCTATCTCTCTGCATCACTAACTGCCAGCCAAACATCTCTACTTCAGTATCCCACTGGCATCTCAAACTTAATCTGTCCAGAATGAAACTCATGATCTCCCCTCCTTAAGCCTCCACTCCTCCGAACTTCTCTATTTGCGTTGAGGGCACTGCCATTCTTCCAAGTCACCGAGGTTGTAATCTCAGAATCATCTGTGACTTGCCCTCTCCCTCGCCTCCTCCCTCACATTAAAACAGTTGCCAAATCTTTTTAATTCTATCTCTAAAACATTTCTCCATTACCCTAGTTCAAGCCCTCATCAGCTCTGGCTGGATTATTTCAATGTCTTCCCAAATGGAGTCTCTGCCTCCAATCTTTCTCCAGCCCATTGTCCATTCAGTTGCCAAATTAACATTACTAAAACACAGGTCTGGCTGTGCAACTCGCCAACTCAAAAATCCCGTGACTCTGTTGCCTCTAAGATGAATCATAAATCAACCAAGCAACAAGAAAATTTTAAGTACCACTATGTGCCAAGAGCCGTACTATGTGCTGGAGACACTCAAATGCATTTGTAATCTCAGTTTGGAAGTTCCTTCCAATAATACAGATCACAACCCATCCTACGACACTCTTGTTCACATCCTTCCATACATTGCCAAAGAGGGGCAGTGTCTACCCAACTTCCTAACTTTCTTCTAACGTGAGGAGTATACCAGTAGAGGACTCTGGCTCTCCACCCTTCATCCCTCATCATGAGACCAGATCATCTTTTCCTTCTATCACGCAATTCCTTGATTGTGTCTTTTGTGTCTGTCCTTTTTCAAAGTTCTTTGAACCTAGCACACACACACACACACACACACACACACACTGTTTACCTTTCCATTGCCTTTTACAGGGTATTCATTTTGAGTCCTTTGGACATTGTTCTATTTCCTATTTTGTTGACACATAGGGACATTGGGTCCAATGTTTCTATAACATGGCATGCACACAGCTGCCCTGGCTGCTTCTGTCTGACTGTACATGCTGGCTTAGCACTCTGGCACTTTGGGGATGACAAAGCCTCTGGCTACTTATGGCCTACTATGTGTGGCTGAGCACTGAAGGACTCTGGTGCTTTGGGGATAATGAAGCAATCTCCTTATTGGCCACCAAAAAGGAAGAGCCCGTGACTCAGTGGTCCTTCAAAAAGAATGGCTGAACCCCTGCCCCTTCTCTTTTTGACCCTCAGGGAGCATCATGAAAGTCTAGGACTTCCTTTGACAGGTGGGGTAGGGATAGCCTACCCAGCAGCAGGTCTATTGCTTCCCTGTGGCAGCTAGAGTAGAGGGAATCAGCTCACTGAGCTTGTGCCTGGGCCTCTTCTGCTTTGTGTTTCTTTGCCTGATCATTGGTGTATGGGACAGAATTTTTAAATAATAAGAGAGACATCCTTAGGAGGAAGAAAGTAAATTTATTTCACAAACCTTGCAAGATTTGGGCACACCTCCATAATGGAGGAGGCGAGGTAAAAGGGAACCTGTCCTAATTTATACTCTTAATGAAAAAGATTCCCACCCACCTCTATCCCTGCTCACCATTGGCTGGGATGTGGGCTTACAGTCTAGGCACGAAAACTACACAGAGGACCAAGGTTGATTTGGTCCATTCAGGTTTTTCCCTATCAGAACTCAACTGCCTGGGTGGCGTCTGAAAGTCTAGGGGGAGGAGAGACCTTCCTAGAGCAAAGAACAAATAGCTCACAGGAAATTCATTATCTTCTAACATCTGAGAGAGAGGAGGAAGGGTATGCCTTCTAAAATTACAAGGTCAAATCCCAAAACCTCTCCATTAGACATACCCCGTGACGTCTTCACAATTATCCGTCCCATTCATTGGTGACAGAAGATCAATCTTGAGATGAGCACAGTTCCAGTATTGGAAGCAACCTTATGAGTTTGATTTCATGATCTTGGATTCTGCATTGATGCTGACTGCAATCCAGTCATTCGTCTAAGTCAATCAATAAACATTTATTAAGCACCTACCATGTGCAAGGCATTGTGCCAAGTGCTAAGGATGCAAAGAAAGGTCAAATATAGCCCCTACCCTCAAGGAGCTCACAACCCAGTGGGGGAAGATAATGTACCTTCACCTTTCACATGCTCCTTCACTTCACAACCATTTTTCTGAAAATCAGAGGAGGATGAAGAGGGATGTTGAAGTTCTACTGATGAATGGTGCCCTGGGCCACCCTGAAGTGGAAGACCTGTGAGGAGAGTTCTTTGATGTCCACCCCCTTCCCTCTCCAGTCAGAGTGGGGGAAGGGTTCCAGGGGTAGGGTGATATTGAGGAAGAGTGAGCTTCAGAGCTGATTCTTTCTTTCAGGAAGATGAGTTTCTGGAGAGACTGATGAAGTCCTAGAGCAGCAAGGTGGGAAATGATGAGGTGGCTTCCCTGGGCCCCCTCATTAAGTAGAAGACCTTATAGAAGACAACCACTTCAAGCCGTGACCTGGCTGGCAGCAAGGCATGAATTTGGAGATTGTTTTCGGCAGAGCCAAGATGGCGGCTGGAAAGCAGGGACTTGAGTGAGCTCCCTTCCAGTTCCCTCCAAAAACCTATAAAAAATGGCTCTGAACAAATTCTAGAACTACAGAACCCACAAAATAGCAGAGGGAAGCAGGGCTCCAGCCCAGGACAGCCTGGATGGTCGCCGGATGAGGTCTATTGTGCACGGAGCTGAGAGCAGGAGGGGAGCAGAGCCCAGCATGGGCGGCGTTGGCAGGACCAACCAGACCAGGAGACGGGCAGAACAAGCCCTAGCACCCTGAATCAGTGAGCTGTGGCAGTTACCAGACTTCTCAACCCACAAACACCAAAGACAACACAGAACGTTAATGGGAAAAGCGGCGGGGGCGGGGACAGAGTGAAAAGAGTTCGGGTTTGGCCACTGGGGGCGGCGGCAAGGGTGGTGCAGCTACAGAACTACAGCTGCAGTTACTTCGGGCCTCAGGCCCACCTGGTGGGAGGAATTAAGTGTCGGATCAGAGCAGGAATGCAGAGCCTGCTTAAGATTTGCATCTGCAGTCATCCGCTCACCTCCCACTTGGGGTCTCAGGTGGACCTGGGAGGCCCAGTTTGACACTTTTCTTGCCTTTCTCTCAGGGGTATCCCTCTATCAATCTCAGACACTTCTTTGGGCTTCATGTGTGGCTTGAAAGACTTAGAGGAGATAATATCAACACTCTCCCAGTCTAGTTGACCTTACCCTTAGGCTAGCTTGGCTCATCAAAAAAAAAAAAAAATCATGTATTTTTGTTTGTTGGTTTGTTTCCTTTTTGTTTTAAACAAATGGTATCCTTTCCTTTGTTATCTTTCTCAGTTCAGTCATTAACACAGCAAAGAGCCCAGGTGTGTTGATCAGTAATTTTCATTGTATTTTCAGTGGCTTAGAAACCAAAGCATTTAGGAAATAGAACAAAACTTCCAAATCCAACTGCCTCTCAAAAAGCCTAGAGGAGAAACTGTAGAAACAGGGAACTGGCTCTCCAGACCTCCTTCTGTGAACCAGGAAGCCAGTCCTTTTGGTTTGCTTTGGCCAGGGGAAGGGGGTGGGGAAGGAGTGAGGAATGGCCATTGAGGGAGACCTGGTGTGGCTGTTTCTGCACTCTACTGCCTCAGTTACTGGTCCTGTCACCTAGGTAACTGTTGATGGATCTTTCAGCATTAAAAAAAATATATTATTTAGTATTTTTCCCCCAGTTACATGGAAAAACAATTTCTAGCACTCGTTTTTAAAACTTTGAGTTCCAAATTCTCTTCCTTCTTCCCTCCCCACCCCACCCCCATTGAGAAGGTTATACATGTGTAGACATGTAAAACACTTCCATAATAGTCATGTTATAAAAGAAAACATAGCCAAAAAAAAACCTCAAGAAAAATAAAGAAAGTAAAAAATAGTATGCTTCAATCTGCACTCAGGGGCTATCAGTTCTTTCTCTGGGGATGGATTTTTCATCCTCAGTCCTTTAGAGCTGTCTTGGATCGCTATATTGCTGAGAATAGCTAAGTCATTGACAACTGATCATCTTATAATATTGCAGTTACTTTGCACACAGTACATTTCACTTTGTAGCAGCTCATGTAAGTCTTTCCAGGTTTGTCTGAGAGCACCCTGCTCATCATTTCTTACAGTACAATAGTATTCCATCATAATCACATACCACAACTTGTTTAGCCATTCCCCAATTGGTGGGTATCCCTTCAATTTCTAATTAGTTGCCCCTAGAAAAGAGCTGCTATAAATATTTTCCATATATATAGGTGATTTTCTTTTTTTATGTCTTTTAGGATACAGACCTAGTAGTGGTATTGCTAGCTCAAAGAGTATGCATGGTATTATAACCCTTTGAGCATAGTTCCAAATTGCACCACAGAATGTTTGAATCAGTTCACAACTCCTCCAACAACGCATTAATGTCTCACTTTTCCCACATCCCCTCCAATATTTGTCATTTATTTTTCTATCCTATTAGCCAATCTAAAAGGTATAAGGTAGTACCTCAGAATTGTTTTAATTTCTATTTCTCTAATCAATAACGAGTTGGAGTATTTTTTCATTTGGCTATAGATAGCTTTGATTACTACCTCTGAGAATCAATCATACCTTTTGATCATTTATCAACTAGGGAATGGCTCTTATCTTTATAAATTTGACTCAGTTTTCTACATATTTGAGAAATGGGCCTTTATCGGAGAAACCCACCTCAAAATTTTTTTCACAGTAACTATTGCTAACTGTTTTTCCCTCCATCCTATTCCCCTCCTATTTATTCAGTTCTCTCTTTCCTTTCACCCTGTCCCTCCCCAAAAGTGTCTTGCTTCTGACTACCCCTCCCCCAATCTGCCCTGCCTTCTATCACCCCCACTGCCCTTCTCTTATCCCCTTCCCCCGCTACTTTCCTGTAGGGTAAGATAGATTTCTATACCCAATTGCATGTGTATATTTTTCCCTCTTTGAGCCAATTCTGATGAGAGTAAGGTTCACTCACTTCTCCTCACCTACCCCCTCTTCCCTTCAGTGTAAAAGCTTTTTCTTGCCTCTTTTATGTGAGATAATTTACCCCATTCTACCTCTCCCTTTCTCTTTCTCCCAGTACATTTCTCTTTCACTCACTAATTTTATTTTTTAGATTTCATCCCTTCATTTTCAACTCACACCTGTGCCCTCTGTCTATATGTACTCCTTCTAACTAACCTAATAATGAGAAAGGTCTTATGAGTTAAAAATATTATCTTCCCACGTAGGAATGTAAACAGTTTAGCTTTAATAAGCCCATTATGATTTCTCTTTCCTGTTTATGCTTTTCTTGAGTCTTGCATTTGAAAGTCAAATTTTCTATTTAGCTCTGATCTTTTCTCAAGAATGTTTGAAATTCCTCTATGTCACTGAATGTCCATTTTTTTCCCTCATGGATTTTTTTCCCCCTCAGTTTTTCTGGGTAGATAACTCTTGGTTGTAATCCTAGCTTCTTTATATTCCAACAGCTCTGATCCTTTAATGCAGAAGCTGCTAAAATCTTTTGTAATCCTGTGACTCCATGCTACTTGAATTGTTTCTTTCTGGTTGTTTGCCATATTTTTTCCTTGACCTGGGAACTCTGAAATTTGTCTATAATATTCCTGGGAGTTTCCATTTTGGGATGTCTTTCAGGAGGTGATCTTTCAACATTTTAAAGCTCACAAGGTTGCAATCTGGTCCATTCTGTCTTTAATATTCATTCATTTGTAACAGTGCCTATCCTTCACTGCCTAAAAGTCAGTTATGCTACCTTTTACCCCTCCCCTCCAGGCTTCTGTGGTACCCTAAAGAAGATTAGGGAGATCTAGGGATGTTTTTCTGTCATTGGCTCCAGGGCCCACTGATGATATTTCCAAAATTGTACAGCACCACAATTCATATTAACCATTTAACTGTTGGATTAACTTCTACAAAGGAATATTTACTTCAAAGATATAATAACAAAGATACACACTCCTCACCATATGGGGCACAACTCCTCCCCTCACATCACCTAATACTTTTAGGGGGAATTAGTTTCACAGTTTAGCCCAGTTACTAGATAGCACAGTCTCAAGGTCCAAATCCATGGAGCTCTTCAGAAGTCTAGCGAAACCTGTGAACTCCTCAGAATAATGTTTATAAAAGCATAAAAATTTTAGAATAGAATTACCAAAAAAACCTGCTTATATTGAAGTATGGTTAACAAAATATTAAAAATTCATGGACCCTCAGGTTAAGAACCTTCTGTGTTAAATTAACTTTAAACTTTAGTCCTTTTCATGTTTTTGGTTCATAGAAGATTCTACCCTTTCCTTCCTGTTACCCCAAAGTTCAGCTTACATTTTAAATATTAGCCTATAAACAAGGAAATCTATTTTATCCATATTTTTCTCGATAAGTAAACTTATATAGTTTTTTTGTGTTTCTGCTGCAAGTGTGCAAGGTGTTTGCAAATCAAGTGTTCTGCTCAGCAATATTGTTTTCTTTTTCCTTTCCTTTTTTTTGCGGGGGGATACCTCTTTTATGTTGAAAATCCATTTTTATTTATTGTTATTCTTAGCTTTGTAGGATATTTTATTGGGGTTGTAATTGGAGCTCCTATGGTTTGTTTTTTTTTTCTTTTTTGTTTCTTTTTTTTGTTTTTTCTTGCAATATCTTATACCGGTGTCTTTATTTTTTCTGCCTAATTAGTAATCCTTTGTCATTTGACATTCCTTCATATTTTAAGCTCTTTCTTTCTTTTGAATGTTTCCAAAATGTATTGCTTATTATTGAAACTGTGAAATTTTACCTTCACATGCCATGGTGTATCAAGGGTGGGTTTGTTTTCTTGTGGCAATCTGTGGATTTGACTGATGAACGCTTTCTTTATTAAAAAATTCTGGACAGTTTTCTGCCATTATTTTCTTCAGTATAGTATTCAAGTTTATAGATAGATATAGATACATCTTTATCTATAGATAGTGATATCTATATAATGTGTTATATAAACACAATATATGGGTATGTATGTGAATACATCTATATGTATATATGCATACATACATACACACATATTTATGAGCCATAGGGGCAGCTAGGTGGTTCAGTGGATAGAGCTCCAAGCCTGGAATCAGGAAGATCTGAATTTGAATCTGGCCTCAGATACTTATTATGTGACTCTGGGCAAGTCACTTAACCCTGTTTGTCTCCGTTTCCTCATCTGTAAAATGAGCTGAAGAAGGAAATGGCAAACCACTCCAGTTTCTTCACCAAGAAAATCCCAAATGGGATCATGAAGAGTTGGACTGAACAACAAAAACATATGTACATGTTTATATGTATATAATGTTCTTCTGGGAAACCTGTGATCTTTAAGCTATCTTTGTACATCCTGTCTTCAAAGTCAATTGCTTTGGTTTGTATAGACTTCACTTGTTCTTTAAATGCTACTGCCTTTTGTTTTTCATCTGGTAAATTTTCTTCCACTTCTGAATTTTTTTTTTTCAAATCTGCCCTTTCCTCTTTTAAAGTGTCTATTTCTTTGGAGAATGCATCCATTGTGACTTCTAGATTTTGGATTTAGCTGATTTTTTTTCATTCTGTGTTTAGAGCTCTGTTATCAGATTTATTTTCATTCCTAATATTTTCTTCTAGACATTTTATTTCTTTTTTGGACCATTTTGTAGTTGCTTATTAATATTCTTTATCTGCAGAATTCTCTTTTTGACCAAGGAATCTTAGTTCATTTTTTTTCTTGGCATAATACTTATTCATAGTATTTTGACTTAACTGAATTTTTATTTATTCTTGACTGTATTTATGAACTTTTATGTTGGTTCATTTGCTTGTGAGTTAGGTTACTACTCAGGCTTTCTCCCTTGACTCTCTTATTTCCAAGTCACTTTTCTCTGATTTCCCCTGACACTCTTTGGTTCATCTCCCTTCCATTACTACTAGATGTCCTCAGATCCCTCCACTTATCTCTTTGAGAGCCAACTAGAGGTCTTGGTCCAGAGTAAACTTTCATGGATAGAGAGTACTAGTCCCACCTGGATTTCCAATCTCCTTTCCTTTCCCCACCACCATGCACTGTAACTTAAACTGTCTTTGTCTTCTGCTCATAATCTTCCAGTTTCTCCTTCATGTGACTTGGCAAAATGTGTATTTTCTTCCTCTTTCGTGGCGAGGGGCTTTAGGCTGAGTCAATACTGAAGGGGGGGGACAGGGACCCTCACAATCAATCCATGATGCATAAACCTGAGGGATTACTTGCAATAACTGTGTCTGGCATGCAGAGTGGTTTGGAGGAAAAGGATGCAGAGTGGGAGCTCCAAGCATTTTAAGTTCTTTCATCCTACTTTCCCCCATGACACATCACAAACTGGTCTCTTTCTATGACTTCTGCATATATAAAATAAATGCCAAGTAACTTTGGAATAGGGGAAACCACTAAGAACTGGAGAGATTGGAAAAGGCCTCATGTTAGAAGGTATGAGGTTGCACTTGATCTGAGCCTTGAAGAGAGGCAGGGATTTTAAGAGGCAGCAGTAAAGTGAAGGGGCCTTTCAGTTCAGAAGGGAGGGCTGTGCAAAGCCCCAGAGGTAGTAATGTCACATTCAGGGAAGAGCATGTTAACATGGAGAGTAAAGAAGGGTAATGATGTGAAATCGGTACAGAAATCCCCAATGCAGTGAGATGCCCAAGAGAGGAGCTCATACCTTATACCACAGGCAATAGTCAGCCTCTAAAGTTTCTTTAGTAGGGACATGGCACAGTCAGATCTATACCTTATGACTGTAATTCGGCCACTGTTTGGAGGATGGATCAAAGAATGGAGAGTCTTGAAGCAGGAAGACTAAATCAGAAGTCCTTGCAATAGTGCAGGGAAGAGGTGATGAGGGCCTGAACAGGGGAGCAGCCCTGTGAATAGAGAGAAGAAGATGGATACAAGATACATTATGGATTTAAAATCAAAAGGACTTGAATTGGTTAGCACAAGGGAAAAGTTGAGGATAACCATGAGGTTTGTTGATGTGCTATCATGTTTGACTCTTCATGACCCCATAAATCGTTGGACTACCTGAAAGCCATAATCAAAAAAAAAAAAAAGCCTAGACATCATCTTTCAAGAAATTATTGAGGAAAACAGCCCTTATATTCTAGAACCAGAAGGTAAAATAAAAATTGAAAGAATCCACCAATCACCTTCTGAAAGAGATCTCAAAATGAAAACTCCCAGGAATATTAGCCAAATTCCAGAGCAACCAGAAAGAAACAATTCAAATATCATGGAGTCACAGTCAGGATAACACAAGATTTAGCAGTTTCTGCATTAAAGGACTGAAGGGCTTAGAATAGGATATTCTAGAGAGGAAAGGAGATAGGATTACAACCAAGAATCACATACCCAGAAAAAATGAGTGTAAACCTTCAAGGGAAAAAATGAATATTCAATGAATTAGAGAACTTTTAAGCATTTTTGATGAAAAACCAAGAGGTGCATAGAAAATTTGATCTTCAAATACAAGACACAAGGGAAGGATAAAAAGGTAAGTAGGAAAAGGAAATCTTAAGGAACTTAATAAGATTCAACTTTTTATATTCCTACATGGGAAGATGATGTTTGTAACTCATAAGACCTTTCTCATTGTTAGGGAAGTTAGAAGGAGTATGTATAGACAGGGCACAGGTGTGAGTTGAATATGATGAGATGATACCTAAAAAAATTTAAAAAAAGAGGAATGCACCGGGAGAAAAGGAAAGGGAGAGGTAGAATGGGAAATTATCTCACGTAAAAGAGGCAAGAAAGAGCTTTTACAACGGAGGGGAAGATGGAGGGAATGGTGGAGAACAGTTGAACCTTACCTTTATCAGAATTGGCTCAAAAGACCATATACATAACACACACACACTCAGTTGTATATAGAAATCTATCTTATGCTACAGAAAAGTAAGAGGGGAAGGCAATAAAAGAAGGGGGAGTGCAGCTGATAGAAAGGAAGGCAGTTTAGGAGAGGTAGTAGTCAGAAAGGAAACATTTTTGAGGAAGGACAGCATGAAAAGAGAGAGAGGAAGAATAGAATAAACAGGGGAGAAATAGAATGGAGGAAAATAGTTAGCAATCATAACTGTGAAAAAATGTTTGAAGCAAGTTTCTCTGATAAAAGCCTCATTTCTTAAATATATAGAGAACTGAGTCAAGTTTATAAAAATAAGAGCCATTTTCCAATTGATAAATGGTAAAAAGATATGAACAGTTTTCAAATGTAGTAATCAAAACTATCTATAGCCATATGAAAAAAATGCTCTATATCACTATTGATTGGAGAAATGCAAATTAAGACAATTCTGATGTACTCCATCACGCCTATTAGATTGGCTAATAAGACAGAAAAGGAAAATGACAAATGTTGGAGGGGATGTAGTAAAATTGAGACACTAATGGTGTCTCAACTAATGGTTGGTGGAATTGTGAACTGATTCAACCATTCTGGAGAGCAATTTGGAACTATGCCCAAAGGGCTATAAAACCTTGTATACCCTTTGACCCAGTAATGCCACTACTAGGTCTGTATCCCAAAAAAGATAAAAAGAGATAAAAAACAAAAAGGAAAAGCCCCATATATACAAATGTACAAAAATATTTATAGCAGCTCTTTCCTGGTGACAAAGAATTGGAAATTCAGGGGTGCCTATCAATTGTGGAATGGATGAACAAGTTGTGGTATATGATTGTGTGGGATACTATTGTGCTATAAGAAATGATGAGCAGAATGCTCTCAGAAAAACATGGAAAGATTTACATAAACTGATGCAACGTGAAATGAGTAGAACCAGGAGAACATTGTACACAGTAACAGCAATATTATAAAATGATCAACTGTGAATGAATTAGCTATTCTCAGCAATACATTGATCCGAGACAACTCTGGAGGATTTATCATGAAAAATGCTATTCATCCCCAGAGAAAGAACTGATGGAGTCTGACCACAGATTGAATCATACTTTTTAAAACTTTATTTTTCTTGGGTTTTTCTTTTGTCTATGTGTTCTTTTACAACATGACTAACATGGAAATATATCTTGCATGACTACACATGTATAACCTATATTAAATTGCTTGCCTTCTCAATGAGGGGAGTGAGAAGGGAGCAAGACAATTTGGAACACAAAATTTTAAAAATGAATGTTAAAAATTGTTTTATCATGTAATTGGGGAAAGATAAAATATTAAATATAATTTAAAAAATAGTAGCCTTCCATTTTAATGGAAGTCAGGTGATGGTTTTTAAAAGACTTGACACTGAATCTCCTTTCTCTTTTCCATTATCCTATCAGACATGATATATGAAAACTTGGAATCTGGGGATTATTTTGCAAGAATATGTTGATTTCTTAATTTTAAGGGAGAAAGGGGTTAATACAGCAAAGAAAGAGATGAGCTGGGGCTATGTGATGAATGAGACACATGAGAGACAAAGAGGGGCTCTAAAAATGATAGTTGGCATCTGCTTCTCTTTTCTCCAGATCTTCCAGTGGATATCTGCCATCATCTTGGAATGCTTCCTGAGAATTGCCAACATAGGTATGAGGGTGGAAGTGGGAGAAAGGTGGAAAAAGGAGAGTTTTGAATTGTTTTCAATCTTGTTTGTAAATTAGTTTTTGTAATTCCCAATAAAGACATCAGTTTTTAAAATGTGTACATCATGAATTTAACTATAATAGTAATAGCTTACTTTTACATATAGCCAGCTAAGTGGCACAGTGATATAGAGCAAATTGTGAATGAGTGGATTAAAGTGGAATATTAATACACCCTCCTGTGAGGTCAGGATGCCCTGGACTATCTGCTAGATATTGATAACGAGTACTGTCGTCTCTCCCTTCTCTACTCTCTGCTCCCAAAGAAGACAAAGATTCTCTCAACTTATACAAATGCCACCCAAGGAATTGGTTTTCCATGGCTCATAGGAAAAGAGAAGGGCAAAATGAACTACTTGGATACATCTGTCTACTTAGATAATGTAATCATATTTGGGGAGCCATTGAAAGAATAACGAGAGACTTCTAAAGATGAACAAGGTTTGCTGGAGACATCTGGATTAAAATTGGCAATTGACAAGTATTAGTTTTACTGAATATTTGTCACATAGAAGCCACATAGAAACTCAAACAGCCCACTGTCCTCTATTCCAACAAGCACGAAGTTGGATGACCGATAGGAATTGGAAAGTTTCCTTGAAAAACAATGGGTTCACTGGGCACCACTGAAAAAGCACCCTGTATATAATGATCCTATCTATCTTGTAAGCCCCATGAATTGGATAGCATAGTGATTTCCACAGAGAGGATGAAAGTATTCTATGACTCAAAGTCAGCAGGAGGGGTGAATGAATCAGCTCCAGCCCATGGAGAGAGCAGGAAGCACTCATCCCCCAGGAGTGTGAGGAAGAATAGGGGGGAGAATAGGAAGTGGGAGCCATACCTGGGCTGCACCAATCAATAAGATAGCTCCAAAGGCTTTAGAACACTAGGATCCTGTAGGACACATCACTACACTTGCTGCCTATAAGAGAAGTCATTGAACAGAAGGGAGAGAATACAGAGAAGTCAGGGAATTGGACCTCATAAAGGATATGTCAAACAATTACAGTTCGACAGCTGACTTCAAAGATGGGTCCATATGGAGATGATCTAGTCTGTGATCCTGATGAAGAGGAAAATCAAATTTGGGCACACCACTGAAAGATGTAATTGGTGATCTGCGTTGGTAGAAGGAATTTTCTCACAGTGAATTCCTTCCTCTAATAAATTCACAGACCCATATCAGATGAAAATCTGGTCTATAGAATAAAACGTAAGAAGATTTTTTTTTTTTTACTGTAAAATGACAACTAATTTTGTGAGTTTTCCCTCTGATTCCAGGAATACCTGCCCAGCAGCTTCTTAAGGGCCCCAGTTACTTCCTTGTTCCTTAGGCTGTAGATGATAGGGTTGAGCATGGGTGTGATCACGGTGTAGAAAGCAGAAACTACTTTATCTTGCTTGGAAGAGTGGTATGCCTGGGGTCTCATGTATGTGACCATGGCTGCCCCATAGAAAAGGGTGACCACAGTCATATGGGAAGAGCAAGTGGCAAATGCCTTTTGTCTCCCTTCAGCTGAGTGCATTCGGAGAATGGCCACAAGAATCCTTAAGTAGGAGGCAGAGATAACAGAGAAAGGCAAGAGCAGCATGAGGACACAGCAAACATAGATCATGGATTCATAGAGCGAGGTATCAGCACAAGCCAGCTTGAGGATAGCAGGCAAATCACAGAAGAAGTGATCAATCTTGTTTGAGCCACAATAGGGAAAGAGGAGAGTAAAGACAGCTTGGATTAACCCATCTACCAAACCAAAGAGCCACGAAAAGGCCACCATGAGCCAACAGACACGGTTGTTCATGACCAAAGAGTACCTCAATGGATTGCTGATGGCCACATAACGGTCATAGGCCATGAAAGCCAGCAGGAAGCACTCATCCCCCAGGAGTGTGAGGAAGAAGAGAATCTGTAGCCCACACCCAGTAAAGGTGATGTAGCCCTTGCCTGATAGGAAATTCACAGCCATGCGAGGCACAATGGTAGAGATGAGCATGAGGTCCATTAATGAAAGCCAGCTGAGGAAGAAGTACATTGGACTGTGGAGCCGTGAATCAATGTTGATGAGAAGGATCATGAGGCCATTACCAGTCAATGCCACCAGGAACATGATCATGATGAGGGAGAAGAGGAAGAAGTGGAGAGGAGTTTGAGTGAAGAGGCCCAGAAGGACAAAGTGAGTGATGAGGGTCTGGTTGCCACTCCATTCCATGATTCTAGAGCAAAGAGTAGATGAGAGGGAGGGGGAGATCTGGGAGAAAGAGATTTGGGAGGTGAGAAATTGCATACTACATGAGGAAAATACAAATAATAGCTAATTACACTAATAGCTTGCATTTATGTAATACTTGAAAGTTTGCAAAGCACTTAACAAATGTTATCTCATTATCTCCTCATAACAGCCCTGGGAGGCAGGTGCTATTATGATCTTCATTTTTCTCAGGGTCACACATCTAATAAGGAAGGGTCTGAGGCTAGATTTGAACACAGGTCTTCTTGATTCCAGTTTCAGTACTCTGTACACTGTACTACTGAGCTGCTTCAGTATTATTATTACCTCATATTTATGTAGCATTTTGGGTTTACAAAGCACTTTCCTTGCTACAACTGTGTGAGGTAAGTTTTAAAGCCTGTGCAATTATGTCCACAAAGGTTAAAAAGAAACAAGGAGAAAAATCATTGCCCCCTCTAAAAAAAATCCCAGTAAGAGATTGCCAGGGCAGGACAAAATGGCAGCCTTTTACTGTGGGGCAACACGAGTGCGTTAGCTTCAAGAGAACTTGATTCTGTTTGGTTTTGGCTTGCCCTCTCCTAGTTTATTGACTTCTTGGATTTGGGAGCCCTCACCTGCAACCTTGATTACCCAATTCATGAGGTCTGGAGTCATTGAGGTGTAGTTAGAACATTCAACTTGGACAAGGAAGATCCATATTGAAATTTCACCTCGAAAATTTACAAGCTGTGTAATTTTAGTTCTGAGTTTCCTCACCTGTAATATGGGTGTAATAATACGCCATGTGACATACTTCTAGGGAATAAAGCACTTTAGAACTCAAATAGCAAACATTTATTAAGTAACTAACATGTCCCGGTACTCATTAAAGCACTGTGTTTATATGATTCCCTTCCTAAAAAAGGAGAAAAAATTACTATATTACCACGAAAAACCAGGTTTTTGTTTTGACCCTACGAGGGACAAGCATGGGAAGGCTGCCCTAATTTTAAGCCCAACCTCAGTTAACTGTCTAATACTGATACATTGCCTACTACTTGTGATTCATCCGTAAGAGCTGAAGACCTGTTGATCAGCAGGAAGGAAGGAAGGAAGGAAGGAAGGAAGGAAGGAAGGAAGGAAGGAAGGAAGGAAGGAAGGAAGGAAGGAAGGAAGGAAGGAAGGAAGGAAGGAAGGAAGGAAGGAAGGAAGGAAGGAAGGAAGGAAGGAAGGAAGGAAGGAAGGAAGGAAGGAAGGAAGGAAGGA
>CM053627.1:207363229-207380753 GCA_028646595.1 Phalanger gymnotis
CAACTAAAGTCCCAGTAAGAAGCCTTTCCCTATAACACTTAATTCTAATGTTTCATGTGTTAATATCTCCAATTTACCTTATTTATAATTTGCTCATTGTTATTCAAATGTTGTCTCTCCCATTAGACTGTGAGCTCCTTGAGAGCAGTGACTATTTTTTGTAACTTTTTTGGTATCCCTTCTGCTTAGTACAGAGACTAGTAGGCACTTAAAAATACTTGCTGATGGCTTGATTTCTGTTCCTAGGCTTGATAAAAGTCACTGTCTGATTTCTTTTCTGACTATTGCCTTATTTTCATTAGAACATTAATTCACCTTTCTCCTATCTCACCCTTCAGATAATCTTGAATCCTCACAAGGAACTTGGTGGAAAAGTGGATGGAAACAGCCAACGACAGCTCAGGGGATTTCATCTTAGTGGGTTTCTCTGAACGACCTGAATTGGAACTGGTTCTCTCCCTCTTTGTCTCCTTGTTCTATACTATAACTCTGGGGGGTAACACTGCCATCATTCTGCTCTCTCTCTTGGACTCCAGGCTCCACACTCCCATGTACTTCTTCCTCAGAAACCTTTCCTTTCTAGATCTTTGCTTCACCACTAGCATTGTCCCCCAGATGCTGGTGAACATCTGGGGAGGGAGCAAAAAGATCAGTTACTCTGGATGTATGGTCCAGTACTGGGTGGCCTTGGCTCTTGGATCCACAGAGTGCGTCCTCCTTGCTGTGATGGCTGTTGATCGTTATGTTGCTGTCTGTTGGCCCCTACGCTATGCTATGATTATGCATCCACGCCTCTGCCACCTCCTAGGGGCTGCTTCCTGGACTGGTGGCTTTGCCAACTCCCTTCTACAGTCATCACTGGCCATGGTGTTGCCTCGATGTGGCAACTACAGAGTGGACCATTTCTTTTGTGAGCTACTAGTCATTGTCAAACTTTCTTGTGTGGACACTGGCCCAACAGAGTCTAAAATGTTCATTGCCCGTCTTATCATCCTTGGCATGCCTGTCTCCATCATCTTAACTTCATATGGGTGCATTGCTCGGGCAGTGGTGAAGATTCGTTCAGCTGAGGGAAGGAAGAAGGCCTTCGGTACTTGTGCATCACATCTGCTAGTCGTGTCACTTTTCTATGGGACCATTATGTTTGTGTATCTACAGCCCAAAAACAATTACTCCCAGGACCAAAGCAAAGCCCTTGCAGTGCTCTATACAATTCTAGCTCCCACACTTAACCCTCTGATCTACACCCTGAGGAATAAGGATGTGAAGAAAGCAGTAAGAAAAGTCATGGGGAAAGAGCAGGCATAGAGATACACAGGGTCTCTAAGAAAGGTGGAATTGCCCATGGATAGAGGTCCACAAGGTCACAAAGAATCAGACATTACTGAATAAAACCAACAACAAATAGCTTAAGAAAAAAAAATATTAAAGGCTAAAAAGTGTGTAAAACAGCCAGTCTGATATGGCTGAAAGAAAAAGTAATGAATCCCAATAGATCTCAAAGAAATTCTTTTCCACAGACTATTCAGTGCCCAAGAGTAATAAGTATTTATCCAAAGGAAAATATAATTTCCAGCAAGTTGTATAGTTACCCTGTTCCCATCCTCGTTTCCATAATCATTCTTATTTTCTGATAGCCAAATCAGAAGGTGGCATGGTATAAACTATCTAAGAGAAATGCTCCTCATGTTTATACAGAAGAAGGGAATTTGAATTCCCTTATAAAAGTGTAGCAAACAAGGCCTCCTCCTAGCCTTAGTTTTGAAGGATTTAGAATGAGAGGAATGGGATCCATGTTCTGCCTCTGTTGTTTACTACCTGCACGAGTTAAGAAAAATAGGATCATACTTTGCAGTTAGGAAGGATCTGGATTCAAATTTCACCTAGGATACTTACTGACTGTGACCCTTGACAAAACACTTAACCTTATTAATCCTCAGTTTCCTAATCTGTGAAGAAGAAGACCTGCCTGTCATACTTGCCTTAGAGGGTTGCAAGTTATTATGAGAAAATCAAATGAGATAATGCATACTAAAAGAATTAGTAATCCTGCTGAAAGGGCTATATTAAAAATGGTCACCTAGAAAAATATTACCTACATTCTCTTAAGTTTCTTCATCTGTTTAATAAAATAATCACAACAAATTAATTCTAATGTCTCCACTAGCTTTAAATTCTAAGGTATTTTCTGTGTCCTATAAGGGAGTACTAAAGTTAAGAGAATCTTGGCTATACCCAAGGCCAGAAAAGTGTATTCATTAATATTGCAAGCTAAGAGAATATCTAACCAGAGGACAAGTACAATATTCTAATTTTTACTATTACAAATAAAAGGAATATCTGCCACAAGGAAAATATTGTACTCTTCTACTGTCAGCCATGGGCTTGTCTGATTTAGAGCTGAAGAGAACATAGAAACCATTGAGTCAAACACTTTCATTTTACAAATGAGGAAATGGAGGAACAGGTAACAGAATAAGCAGCAAAGCTGGAAACCAGAACCATGTGCTCTGACTCCAAATCCAGGCCTTTTTTCAATACACTACTCACTATTGTATGATGTTGGTTGAAGTACCAACAACGGCAATGAATCCAAGGAGATCCAGGGGAAATGTAGTTAGGACTCGAGTGTTTGTTGATCAAACCAGTAATTTGCGGCTAAGACAAGATGAACACGCCATAGATGAAAAACAAAAGAGAAGTCTCAAGAGCAAAGGAAGTCCAAATAAAAACCACAGGGACACTAACATTATCAAGGAATTTAGCAGTCATGACTGAGACAAATTTTGGGCTCTCAGGTCTTTGTAGTTTATTAATCTCTTTCTTTCAGTTATGTAGCTGGCACAATCTTTCAATATCTTAAAGTGTTAACACAACATGAAGGACCTGTTTTAGATCCAACAGAACTAAATTCAGAAAACTGGCTTCCCCAACTGATTGGTCTGGAAATACGCACAGGAGATGGCTCTGGAATTTTTAATGTTGCAACATTGAGCCCTGTGCGGAGATTTTTCATTGTTAAATGACTGGAAGAAAAACTGATGAATAAAACCAACATCTATGTGACTGGCCATGTTCTTGCTATGAGTGGACTGATACTACAACAGAAGAGATCTGTGTCAGATAGAAATAGTTCTTGAAGGGACAGGAACGAAGGACATTTCAGCTGGGAAGAGACGGAACTATTGAGAGATCAAGCTGAGATACAATAATAATAATCACCGGATTTTGTAACTTAAGGATTGTGCAAAATTTTATAGAAATTTTCTCATTTGACCTTCGCAACACTAGCAATAGGTAAAAGTCACATTAAGGGAAATTTTGACTTGAAGTGAGGAAAATCTTCCAAACACTTTTAGCTATTTATAGGTGAAAGTAACTAACGAGAGGCAGTTGATTGTCCTTCGGTGAGTCATGAAACAAAGGCTCTAGCCTCATAGTCATCTACCATCATTTGTTAGTTGTGTTGTGCAGGGAATTCTTATTTAAATATGTTTGGAGTAGATGACCTCTGATGGCATCATTTCGCTGAGATTCTATGATTCCATAATGAAAAAGTGACGATAAACATGACACAAAATTATTATGTCTTGTAGCGATTCGTAACGGCAAAGAAAGAGAATATTGGAATAGGTCCTAGATTTTAAGAAAATAGATTCGAAAAGCTCAGAAAAGAGATGGGCACGATACCTGTGATTAGAGAGGGAATGTGTCTTATAAGAGATGAGACATTCTAAAAAAAAATGAAATTTGGGCAATCAAATAATAATAATTCACATTTGTATGCCCAGTTATACAACGAATGAAACTTGAACTAAAATTCAAACCCAGTTTTTTAGTCTGCAAGTCTAATTAATAGTAAAATAATCTTAATGAAAGGAAGGACAGAAACCTGAAGAAGTCATTGTAGAGACACAGAAAACTCTAATACACTCAAGCTTTATAAAATCTGTACATAGAAGGCCCAAGGTGAGAGACAGACAAAGAAGAACAAATACTTAAGAGAAGCAAAAAGTAGTCAGGTTAGTGGTGTCAAGTTTAAAAGTCAGAGTGTAATAAGGCTGATTAAAAAAGAAAGAAAGAAAAGTCATAAGACAACAAAAGGATACTTTTAGCTATTTACAAAACAATAAAAAAGGTCAGAATAATCCTACTGCTTAGGGCGGTATATTGTTAATGGGTGACAAAGAGAAAGCAGTACTACTTAACTTTTGATTCACTTGGGCAAGGATTCTTTACCTAGGACACATGAGTTTGTTTTTCTTTTATAATTAATTCAATATTTATCTGCTTACAATTATAATAATTGTAATTAAAATAATGTTTTAAATTTCAAGATAATTTGCTTCCTTTGTAAGCCAATGGATTATATTTTGTGGATTTAAAAACATTATTTTGGGAAGGTCTTCAGAGGCTTTACCCAAACTGCCCAAGCAGTTTACAAACCAGAAAAGGTTAAGAAGACCTGACTTAGAGAACTAGACTTGGAGTTAAGAAAATCTGGGCTCCAATCCTACCTGCTTACTACATGTATGATCCTGAGTATATCACTTCACTCCTCTCAGTAATCAGTTAACTTAACTGTAAATTAGATGTAATAATAGCACTTACTTTCAGTGTTGTGAGAATCAAATGATATAACATAATACAAAGCACTTTTCAAATCTCAAAGAACTATATAAATGTAAATTGTTAATATTATTATCTTGTCTGTCAGTGAAAATGATTTTTTAAATGGAAAGGTCAAAACAAATAGTTTAAAGGATGAACCCAAGATAGGCAAGGAAATTACATGCCTGAACAGAATTATTTTACATATGTTCAAGTTTTCAGGTTCAAATGACCATATTCTAACGTACAGATCCAATATTCAGGTGAGATTTCAGAGCAATTTTCAATAATCTTTCTGAAGTCTTGAGAAAAAGAGAGAGAAGCAATAAAAGCCTGAAAATAGACAAATGTCTTGATTTTCAAAGGGGAGTAAGGATAAATTCCAGAAATGATATGTCAATATTCGAAAGGAGCTTGGATCTCATAAATGTATGTATTTTCTACTCTACTGTTGCATATATTGTAACCCAGCTATGCCTACCCAATCCATAAAACTATTGTCCATATCCTCTCAAAATGCACCACAAAGGAAACTCTCAAAATGACAGAAAGCCTATCAAAGCTCTAGAGATCATAAGGATATGAAGTCTAGAAATTGTTGTTATAGATTGATAAAGTTTGGTATCATTCGCTCAAAAAAATTTAGAACCAGTTTTTAAATGGATGGTTTATGAGAATTTAGAAGAGATTGTGGGATGTTAATTCACTAAAACACTATATACCAAAAATAATAATTTTCATTTGTATAAGATTACAAGATTGCAAAAATTAGAAGTACATAATTTGTGCTGATTCCAGCAAAATATTCTAGTAAAATATGATCTTGATATTCTTGTGCATGAGGTAGTGGAATATTGGCTGCATGTGTTATATGCTACATTAAATAGCAGCAGCATGCAAATGGGGCATCAAAAAGTAAAACGAAATAGACTGACATGTAATTGAACAATAAGCATGTTGATTAATAGACCAAGTTGGAGGGGGTTCTCAAATGAAGGGCCTCAAAGCTCCATTTTTGATCCTCACCCAACATTTTCATGAATAATGAGCATCACAACATTATGTTTTATTACTCAAGCCAGTCATAATCACTTTCTCATTTCTCTCAAGGCTCTGCTCCTGGCCTCACTCGACTTTCTTATTCACCATACTTCTCCTCGCCTTTTTATTTTTCTTTTATGTGTTGTCTTCTCCCAATAGAATACAAGCTTCTTGAGTTCTTGAGGAACTGTCTTTCTTTTTGTTTGTATTTGTATTCCCAGGACTTCACACAATGTTGTTGTTGCTGTTGTGGTTCAGTCCTGTCAGATTCTTCATGACCCCATGGACCATAGCTGTCCACAGGAGTTTTTTTTGGCAAAGAAACTGGAGTGAGTTGCCATTTTCTTCTCCAGTGGATCCTTTTTCCAGGCAAAAAGAGGTCAAATGACTTGCCCAGGGTCACACAGCTAAGAAGTGTCTGAAGCTGGATTTGAATTCAACTCTTCCTCATTCCAGGCCAGTGCTCTATCCATGAGGCCACCTAGCTGCACCCTGCACATGGTAAGCACTTAATAGAAATTTATTTACTTGACTTTTGACATGTTTCTAAAAAGCCTATATGAACTAGAGCTGGAATGGGTTAGTTATTATGATAGATGACAACTAAAATTTAACGAATTCTTAAAGCACTAGACGAAACAAAAATCAACAGTGAAGAATGGAAAGTTTTTCATTTAGGTTGAAAATAAGGGATGGGATTGTCCTACTTTGCTTCATATGAAAAAGGTCTAGAGATTTCAGCTTATCAAAAACTTAATGTGTTGCAGCTAGCAAAATAGCCATAATTTTAGGTCAGATTAATAATAGCTCACATGTATGTAGAATTGTACCACTTATGAAATGCCTTCATCTCAGTAGTTCTGTGAAGTTATTTATTCCCTTTTTATAGATAATGAAACTGAGTCTCAGAAAAGTTAAATGACTTGTCCAAGGTCCCCCATGTGGCAGGAGCTACATAGATATCAGTTCTTCTGACTCCAAGTCCGATAATCTGTTCATGTCGTTATGTTGCTCCTAAAAAATGTATAGGATCAAAGTTACACAAAGTAATGAATCCAGCTGTACTCCAGCCTGGTCATAACACACTTGTAGTACTTTATTCATTTCTTGTCCCCACATTTTAAGAAGAACATTAACAAACTAAAGTAAGGCAGAGAAGTGTGAGTCTGAAAACTATACCATATGAGGAATGGTTTAAGGAACTGGAGATATTTAACCTGGAGATGAAATTTCAGAAAGACATAATCATTGTCTTCAAATATTTAAGGAGCAACCAAGTCGTCTGGCATTTTCCCAGGACTAAGATCATAGAATTTAAAGCTAGAAGGACATTTAAAGATTATGGATTGAGGATGAATGGATATATATAAAGAGAGGGAAAGGAACAGGAGGAGAGGGGGAGAGAGAGCGAGAGGGAGGGAGGGAGAGAGAAAGAGACAGCGAGAGAAACAGAGAGAGATACTTATGTATGAATGTACACATGTATGTATTGCATCTCAATATGGGAAGGAACTTCTGAACAGTTAGTGGTCCTAAACAATGGAATAAATTGCCTTCAGTGATTTTCAGTACACTATCATCAGAAAGATCAACTAAAACCTCGACACCCGTGAGCCACAGGTGCTGTAGGAGAGATTTCTATATTGTCAGGAAACTGATTTCTAAGGTTTTCCCAGCTTTCAAATGCTATGGTTATAATGCCTGTCTTGCACTTCAATACTACTACAGGGTGACTATGAGGATTTAACAATACATTGTATATAGACAAATGTAAACTGCTAGATTCCAGTATCCTTATCCATGATAGCTAAACCTATCGAGTAAGAAATTACAAATCTATTTGGTTGCCTGGATCATTTGTCTGCACCAGTGGTGTCAATCTCAGTTAGAAACAGAGTCCACTAAAATGTATATAAGGATTCCTGCTGCTCCATATTGATTTAGAAAACTATATATCAACGTATTCTACTATATTTTTATTGATTTTCTTAAATATTTTGCAGTTACAGCTTATTCTGGTTCTGGCTGCACTTGGGAATGCTTCTGGCCATGTGATTGACCCTGCTGGCCTAAACAATGCCAAAAATTTGGATACTTTGAAACACTTCTGTGATTGTTATCAAGTAGCAAAAGATGTCTGGAACAAACCATAATTACCATTAATGACAAATTTAGATGTTTCTACCTTACAAATTATAAATCAGCATGTACCTTTTAAACAAGTAACTTTCAAGTTTCTCATATAAGCCTTTTTTCTTATTGTTCTTTATATATGGAAATCTTTGTGTTTGTCGATAATTGTTAGATTTGAAAGGAAAAAAAAAGAATTTTTTTCAAAAGAAAAAATACCTTTATTCTGCACTTAGAATCACAGAAGATGATTTCCAAATCTATTTGCTCAGTTCTAATATCTCTTCTGACACACCACTCTGAAACTGTAACGCTTCTCCTCCCTACCTGTCTTGCTTTGACAGGATCTGACAACTGAAGTCAAGTAGTCCAGGTTACTGAACATTAGACAATCTATAGCAGACAATTCTTATTGCCCTCTTAGATTATTCATGATGATTTACAGGTAGCATGATGCTGTGGGAAGCACACTTGGAGTCAGAGAACCTGGGTTCGAGTGCTGTTTTCAACAAATCACTCAAGCTCTCTAGGTCCCAGTTTCCTTATTTATTAAAAGTGTTGGATGGGAGGTGGGGAACAAAGGTGACTAAAGAGTTTCTATGGTCCCATCCACGTCTAACATATATGACCTTACAAGCTAACTATTTCCAGTTCCTATAACTCAGCAGGTTTGATCTGCACCCATCACTTTCTTCATCGCCCTATTTATATCTTTATTTCTCAGTGTATATATCAAAGGGTTGAGGGTGGGAGCTATAATGGTATAGATAAGGGCCAGGACCTTGAGTTGGCCTTGAGAATAATTGTTCTTGGGCTGAAGATACATTGACATGATAGTCCCATAAAACAATGAAACCACCACCAAGTGTGAAGCACAGGTCCCAAAAGCTTTCCTCTGTCCCTCAGCTGAGCTGATTTTTGCCACTGCCCAAGCAATGCAGGCATACGAGGTGAGGATGATAGAAACAGGGATGGCCAGAATGATGAGACGAGCAACGAACATTTTGAAGTCCATTGACCTGGTGTCTACACAAGATAGCTTGATAATAACAAGCAGCTCACAAAGGAAATGGTCTACCCGGAGGTGGCCACACAATGGCAACACCATGGCCAAAGATGACTGAAAGAGTGAATTAACAAAGCCTGAGGACCAGGAAGCAGCTGCCAGGAGACGGCAGAGCCGCGGATGCATGATGGTGGAATAGCGCAGGGGCCAGCAGACAGCAACGTAGCGGTCCACAGCCATCACAGCAAGAAGCACACACTCAGTAGATCCAAGAGCCAAAGCTACTGAATATTGGACCAAGCAGCCAATATAACTGATTCTCTTATTATGCCCCCAGATGTTCATCAGCATTTGAGGGACAATGCTGGTTGTGAAACAGATGTCCAAGAAGGAGAGGTTTCTGAGGAAGAAGTACATAGGAGTGTGGAGCCGAGAGTCCAGAAAAGTTAAGATGATAATGGTTGTGTTGCCCATCAATGTAATGGTGTAGAATACAAAGACAAGTAATGAAAGGCCCAATTCTAACTGAGGTTGGTCAGAAAAGCCCATTAAGATGAAATATCCTCCTGAGCTTTCATTAACTTCCATTCTCTGCTCATTTTTCACCTCCTGCAGTCAGATGAGTTTGTACCTACAAAATGTCTAAACAAACAGCTAAAAGGTAAAAATCTGATCAATTAGCTGGTTGGTATTGTGACATATGGTATCACTCTATGGGTAAAACCCAGTTTTTACACAATGAAAAATAACAACGTCAGCACCTATTCTCCCCCAGCGAAATTGACTGAATTATCTGGTTTTGTAGAATTATATTTCCACTATCTTACGGGCACCAAAAGGACAAAACTTATCAAATTTAAGTAACACGAACTGCTCTCTTTTCTTGAATTTTTTTGTCCTCTCCTCAAATCAATACGGCTTCATGATACAAATATTGTTTCCACAAAGTCTTGCCTTCCTGCTTGGGAAAATTAGAGAGGTGAGAATTAGAAGCAGAAAAGCAAGAAAACCGACATGAAGAGCCAGGTTGGAGGAATACTCATTTGGTACCAGATAGGGGAGATTCTTGACCAGGTATGGGCCAGATGATATGGCTTGTGAAGTTCTTCCCAGTTCTGACGTTCTGTGATTTAATTATTAAGTCGATCGCATAGCATACTTGATTCAGGAAGATAGTGAAAGGGTGAAATGACAGCAAGAAGAGAAAGGGCTGGGATAAACGGATTCTGTAAGTTACCAGAAGGTGCGTGGCCGGCACTAGTTTTAGTTGGTGCTGGGAAGGCCGTGTTCATGGGTTTCAAGTGCACCCTCACAACAATCATGCCAGTGCATGCTATTCACCAGAAGGGAGGCTTTCTAAACGATTGCCACTCTACAACCATGCTTATACATATATACACAGAAACTTAACCATTTCTACTGCACGCAATGCAAGTGAGAATGGGGCCTCCTACTATTTGAAGAGAAAGAACTCAAAAATACAGTATAAAGGGCTTCATTTTGTTTTGTTTTTAGTTCATTTTCCAAATAATCTTTAGCATCCAGGAAGGATACTAAAGGATCCTCTTTCAGATAGGAGCTGACTAACAGAACCCTAGAAAGGCTACCGCTCCTTTTTTTTTTTTTTTTGAGAGCCTGCATCTTCTACTTTTGGAAATTCAAAAGGAATAAAAACAACTCACCCTAATATGCTGCCTCCAGATTGCAGGACTTAGACCCCAGATACTAAAATGTTTCCTATTACCCCTTCCACATCTGTTCAAAGTCCATCTAGTGAGAGAAAGATAAAATAGATATGGCAGAAAAAGTAGAGTTTTAAGAGGGAAGGCTAAGGGGTCACAGAGTGAGTGCAGTACCTGGAAGCAAAAGGCCCAGATTTTAAAACAGACTCTAGTACTTACCAGCTGGGTGACTTTGAACAAGTCATTTAACCTCTGTGGAACTCGGTTTCTTCTACTGTAAAGTAGAAGTAATAGCGCTTTCATTATGTAGATCACCAGGCTATTCTGAAGCTCAAATGAGACAAAGAACACAAAGTTCTTTCTACTAAAAATATGATGCAGATGTCACCTATCATTGTGTTAAATAATGCAAATCCGGACTTGCAGCTGACATTTTTTTCAGACCTTGTTTCCCCTGACACGCATGCAGCATTGCACACCTCTGACCACTCTCCCCTTTTTGAAGCCCTCTCTTTTACCAGATTTCATAACACCAATGCTGCATTGTGTGTGGGGGGGGGGGGTATCTTCTTAACTCACCAGCTATCCCTTCATCCCTTCCACTGACTCTACCTTATGCTCTACTTTCTGAAACAGAGACGGATCAAAAGGCCTAGTCCTCAACTCTCTGCCTTTCTCTGTATTTGCTATCTCACTAGTATTAATCCTGTCTTCAATTCTAGAATCCGTGTAGATAATTCACAAATCTATGGCTCCAGCCCTCACAACTCCCACCCTCCCATCCCCACTTTGGTGGATCTCTCCAGCTCTTGCAGTCATTTCATACTCAATGTATCTAAAAACAGAATCCACATTTCTTCCAAAATAAGATCTGATGGCTCCTCTGGCGTGGGTGGTAGTGTAGTCTGCCCCCTACTATGCGATAGGGAGTGGATCCGGCCTCCTCCGCGCTGCTGTCTCTGCCCGGTCCTGACATCACCTAGCCCGGCGCCGTGGCCAGGTAGGAAGGAGTGGAGCCCATCTCCATGGGGACAGCCTGGGCCTCGCCAGCAGGACCTGCCGACAGCCAGACCCGGAGGCTGAGGCAGTGGCGAGGCAGAAGAGAAAATGGCTGCACAATTGAAAAAGCGCTTGCGGATGCCAAAGCCCTTGTTGAATGATACCATGACCATGCAGCTGAATCTCTGAATGAACAAACTACAAGGCTCAACAAGAGAGTTAGAAGCAATCAAACAGTATCAAGAAGAAATTCAAGAACTTAATGACGTTGTGATCTACTCAGTTACGAAAATTCAGCAAGAAAACAGACAAACCAGAGAAGTGCAGCAAGAAAATAAAGAATTACGCACATCTCTTGAAAAACAGCAGTCTGCTTTAGAACCCATAATGAGCAAGTACCGAGAAAAGACGTTTAGGTTGTTAATGGCCAGCAAAAAGGGTGACCCGGATGTTATAATGAAGCTCAAGGAGCGACATTCCAAGATTGACATGGTACACCATCACAGCCCTGAAGGATTCTTCCTTGGTGCACCTCCACGAATCCTTGAAGCAGCTCAACGTGACCTGGAGAGAAGGCACTTGGAAGCAAATCTGAATGAATTACGAGTACATGTGGACCAGATTACTGAAATGGCAGCAGTGAATCAGGAAAGCTAGTGAAATTGATGAGCAGCGGGGTTGCAAGGAGCAGGAACGAATTTTTCAACTCGAACAGGAAAACAGAGGTTTGGGAGAAATCCTTCAAAATAACTCGAGTATCATTCCTGAGCCTCAAGAAAGATGATGCATCAGAGAGTACATCTTTGTCAGCATTGGTAACCAGCAGTGATTTGAGCCTCAGGAAGAAATAAAGAACATGGAAAATCACTGAGCTTCTGTTGCACAGCTCCTAATAAGGAACCAGGATTTACTTAAAAAGTTGTTACTGAATCGAACACCAGAAAAATCACAATCTTAAATCAGTCCTTCATTTAATTCTTTTTATATTATGTATAGTACGCTGGCAAATGACATTTTAAAAGATATTAGCAGAAGATCAATATTTGTTTGTCATTGACTTTATTATTCCTATAAAAATTTTTAATAGGAAAGTGGAAGCTTTAAGCCATGTTATTAGGAAAACCAATAAAAATTCTCATCTATAGAAACTACAGATTATATTAGGCCCTTGCCATGCTGTTATTTTTCTTAACTTTTTTATCCAAAAATTAAATATATATATATATGCATATATATATAAAGCTCTACATAGAACTATGCAGTTATACCACTTTTTTAAAAATCCACATTTTCTTAGCTCAGACTTATAAAAAAGGAAATGTGTCCATTCCCAAATTTGATCTCTGTTTGACATGAAGGCTAGCAAATGGTATTATATTTTACATGTACTGGGCCTACCTTTACATTTCTTAAGAAATGCCTTTCAAAGATGTTGAGATTATAAAAAAAATTTTTTTAAATTGATAATGTTTTGATTTTGTGGTATAGGCCATAAATTGGATATGTGTTTGGTCTTCAAGCCTAGATCCTAAGAGCTGCTTTGTTTTAGCTAGCAACATACCATAGCTGATCATGACTTTTTGGGTAATAACTGTCCATAACTTACTGAAGGTGAAGAAATGTAGAAACTTTATTTTCAGTAATGAAAAAGAAAGCTACTTTCTGAGTTACTTTCTGAGAAAGAAAATCGTATGGAAGATAAGATTATTCAGTAGGTCAAACTAGTACTTCAGAGGGGGGAAAGGTTAGGTTTGGACAACTGAATAAATATTAATTTGGTCAGATTTGTTTTCTGGTTGCTTTTAGGAATATTAACCTATCCATTATCCAGCTGTCCCAGTTGGAAGGCCTGATATTATAACAAGCCAGAAATAAAGAGATTTGAATTGGGCAAAAAAAAAAAAAAAAACAATGCATTTATTTTAGCCTTTTTAATAGTAAACATCAACTTTCACCTGGTTTATAGAAAGAAACCTTTATTCCTTACAAAGGCTTGTTTTCCTTATTAGATGCCAACAGGAGCAAAGAAACTATAATTGTAGGTCTCTCTGAATCTGCCCTTGAACTCATCAGTTGTGCATAAGTTTCATGTTTTTTGTGGCCATCATACTGAAACAGAAATTTGGGAATAGTTCATTTTCTTGGATTTTATGTAAACTGCAAGTTATTTACTACCACAGTGTGAATTTTCAAAACAGAAAACCAAGTAAAGAATTAAAATAAGTTTGGGCCATTATTTAAATAGACAATAAAATAGAAACCAAGCTTTCTCAAATTAGCACAGATTGCAAATTTTATTTAGATCATCTGTTGAAGAAATACTACTCATAGCAGAATCTATTAGTGTGCAAAGACTAGCATATTGCTAAGGGTAAAAGCAACAACTATTTACTCAAACTTACCTTCCCAAACATTGGGTGTTTTGTTTTTATTCGAAATAAAACAGAAGCTTATTCCAGAGGGCTTAGTGAAGATTTTCAATAAAAAAATATTTTTTTCCTGAAAATTGTTTGGTAGCTGTCTTCTATCTTATTTTGATTAAGAAGCAATGCTTGACTTGGTGGCAGATTTCTCCAAATAATTTTCATTTTATCCCAATTTAACTTAAGAAAATAAAACAAGCTGCACTGTTAAGATTTAGTATGTGGCAATCTTGAGGCAGCTATTATTAAAAAATGCTTGAAGAGTATTTTTGTAAATAAAGTTGTGATTTATCTCATCTTGTGTGTCATACGTATATTGTTTTTTGAGATTTAATTTTAGGGTTTGCAGAGTTTCATTTTGCGTAAGAAATTTTCACCACATACACATTATTTTTGTAATCCAGAAGCTTGAAATGTATATTTGGAATATGTACTGTATAATTTTATCAATAAAGATGTTTGATAAAATTTTTAAAAAAGCAAGATCTTACTCTTAGCTTCTCAATCTCTCACAATGACATTATGAATTTCTGTCAACCAGTCTCCAAAACCTAGAGTCATCCTCAAGTTCTCTCCCTCCTTCTACTATACCCAATGAGTCAATCCTTCATAATTCCCACTGGCTTCCCATCTTTTCCATTATCACTGATGCAATCTTAATCATGCCACGCTCTCTCATCACACTCTAGTCACCAACACATATCGATTGTACTGATCCATTATAAACCAATCCTCTTCTCATTATTGGGATTCTAGATATACTCCAGTAGATTTTCTGCTGCAATCAGCCCCTATTGGTTGAGCTCATTGATACAGCCCTGACACACAAAAGCTTCTCCAGTCCCATTCTCCCTACTATGCTGACACCTGAATTCCCAAAATATTTAGCACCTGTTACACTTATTTGTCACCTAGGATACAACAATATCCAGAAAGGTTTACTGAATACTGTATTGCACCCAGAGTCAGGAGACCTGAGCCTGAATCCCATTATAAATATTTAATAGCAGGTCACAGGCAATTCCTTAACTTCTCAGAATTTTACTTTCCTCATCTGTAAAATGAGAATAATATTCATAATATCTATAAACACTGTAGTAATAAGTAGTTTGCATTTGGCAAGCTTTCAAAAGGGCACAATAAAAATGGAAGATGATGATATTTTCTTCCAACCTTGATTCCAAAGCCTTCACAGTCTTTTTCTCCTCCTGCCTTTCTGAACATTGCTTGTCCTTCACTGGCTGTGCATTTTCTTCCCCACAATTTAATGGAATCAAGAATCTGTCCTCACCTCTCTTATCTTCTATCTCTGTCCCCTTAGGAGCGTCTATATGTTCCTTGACTGTCCTTGGAGACTCATAAATGCTACTTTACACCCTGAGCTTACTCCTTTAGATTGAGGAAAATAACTCCTCTGTTTCTCCCATATATCACTTCATCTTCTGGCCATCCAACATTGCTGGATTCATTCTCTCCTCCCCTCTGCCTTTCTTTAAGATGCAGATCAACTGTAATCATCTGCATTTTCCTTTCCTGCTCTCCCACCCACCCAACTTCTAGGGCCCTCCTGCCCAAACTACCTGGTAATGAACTGTTTTGTTTAGGCTTACATTGGTTCACTCAATAATTATGTTGTATTTATAGATGTACTTGTAATCTCCCTCAAAATTTAAGCCTCTTTCAGGTTGTAATTATTTCACTCTTTTTACTTGCATCCCCAAGGTATAGCACAGTACCTGACAAATAATAGGTGCTTTAAAATATGCTCACTGGTTAATTGATTAGGAGTGAAACATGTAGCTGGGGGGCGGGGGGAGGTTAGAATTTTTTATCTGAAGTTCACTATCCAATTCAGATAAAACCTATTTTGTTTTCAGTTATACTAAGTTCTAATCAACAGAAGTGCAGGCAGAAATAGGCTAGAATCTAGACTCTATGATGGCAAGAACTGCCTTATTTAAGCTTTATATCGTTTATGTTTCCCTTATTACCTGTCACAGGTGTTTAACTTCATTTCTGCAGTCATTTTGTTGTCAAGTTTCCTACTCATACCTCATTTATAGAATATTTTCCTCTATAATTTCATTCACTTCCTCAGCTACCAATTCCTTTGCAGACAACTGTCTACTCCAGTAATGGCCTATCTTCTGAACTACAAACTCATGTTTCCAACCACCTTTGAATTATCTCTACCTATGCAATCTGCAGGAGCATCAAATTCAACATGTCCAAACTGGAATTTTGTTCCCTACCAAATCAGCTGTTTGTTCTGACTTCTGTTCCTCTCTTTGTCTCCTACATTTGTAACCTTGTCTTTGATTCTTCCTTCTTTCTCACCTCTCAGAAAGCTTTGTGCCTTCCTTAGGTAAGAGTCATCACAGTGGGGCAGCTAGAAATAGAGTCTTTGTTCCTACTCAGTGACTGAGAGTTCTTGACTCTGCCCAAAAGAGTTAAACTCAGGGTTCCCTAGACTAGCTTTTATGAGTCTTCAAGATTAGAAAGATGCATGAGTACACTGAATAATTCTCTAATAAATTCCTTTTTTTTTCTTCTGAAGCATTCCCCAAGTACCCGAGCCCCTTAGGGATCAATTAGCATAAAACTTTTACAGACCTATAGAAGTACAGAAAGAAATCCCTGAAGTGTTGGAATCTCTCTGAATAGTGAGAACACTTCGATGTATTCAGTTATCATTCTGCATATTTAATTTCCCATAACATGATAGACAACTTGGACAAAGGGGAAGGTAATAATTATTTACGTTGAAGATAAAGCACCTCCCTCTTAAAATCATTTGTATTTAATTCAGTTGGCATATTTAGTATAATTCAAGGAGACATGATTGTGTTAAAGTACAAATTTATTTGTTTAATTGCTTTAAATTTCATCATTATTTTATATAGTTGTTCAGTCAATTTTGTCATGAAGTCTACTTCATTTGCCTTCAGATATTTTTCCACCATACCCACCCTGTTTTCAATCAGTTTTCTACCTGTCTCTTACAGAGTGAATCCTATGTTTTGGTGTAGCCTTGTAAAATATATTTTACATTTTCCATATATTCATAACTTACATAAATGTTATTTCTGAAGGCCTCTAGAGGAAAACGCATATAGAATATATACAATCACAGGTGGTATGAAGTTGTTGAAAATCTGCCCTTTTATTATTTATAACCTTGTCCTCCATACTCTGTTCCATTGTACAATGAAAAGAGCACCGGCTCTGAAAGCACAAGGCATGCATTAAATGCCATCTCTTACATGGAGAACCTTTAGTGGCTTAAACCTAACTAATAGACAGAATCCTAGGCTGGGTTTCAGGCAGGGATGGTGGTAAATTTTTAACAACCATTCACAAAAAAAAAAATGTACTCATGATGAACTTTTAAGTTTAGCCTCCATTATTGACATTTTCTCCATCACTTTCTTAAGTCTAGACTCTAGACCATCAACAAATTAATGAATCAAGCTCTGATTGGTGATGTTTGCTGAGTTCAGCTCACACTGAAAATTTAATAATTGGCTGGATAGTGGTTAAAGCTGGCTCCAGCGCACCTCTGGTGTTAGGGTATTATATGTTATATATTGTATGTTATATAGCATATATTACATATCATATATCATATACTA
>CM053627.1:207381253-207401836 GCA_028646595.1 Phalanger gymnotis
TTTTTTTTTTTAATTTCCTGTGCATTTTTTTTCTGAACAGGATTTGTTTTATTTCTTCAGTTCTTTAACTCTAATCTCTTCTTGTGTACTCTTGGCTTTTAATTATTTGATGAATGAATGTTATTCTGTTTTATCTCTTCTTTAATCTCTGTATTCCTTATACAATTGTGTTCTAAGGCACCTATTTTCAGTTTCCTCTTCTAAACAGTTTCTGTGTAATTCCTAAAACAGAGAACATAGGAATATTATCTGATGGTAAAAAATAAAATATTTCACTGTTTGATAATGCGGTTGATTACTACCCGTTGCCTTTTCCATGATCATTTTTTGCACATATGGTATGAAGTCTCCTTTATTGGTTCAGGTCCACTCACATTTTTTGGATGTCAATTGCCTACCAAAGCTCTAAAGCCCCTACTTATTAGGCAGGAAGCTATTCCTGGAGGCACAACATGCTAGGCATCAAATATCTGGAGATTATGTCACTTGGAAGGTCCTCATCTCCAGTTAAAGAACATCATTCTCCCCACGGGAACACTTTTTGTAGGGGCATCATTTCACAACTGAACGTCATTTTACAAAGAAAGATAATGTGACCTGACTCAGCCAAGATAATGCTCTTACCTAATATGAGTATATGGAAAAGGGACTGACTTGTCCTGCTGATCATTCTTATACTGAACGGCATGAGAAGGTAGAGAATGAAGGTAGAGGAAGAAATTTCTCTACCCTCTTCTAATACTTGTCTTTGCCACTTCCCCCTTTCTACCATGGGCCCTCTTCTTCTAGAGACTATACTCCACACTCACTGCTGAGAACCTTACCTGATATTTTAGTGAGAACATTGAGACCATTTACTGAAAGCTCTTTTGAGCTCTTCCCTCCTCTTCATCACGTATTACTCAAATGCCTTTTGCCAGTATCTCTTCCTCCAATCTAGGCTCACATACTGATGTAGTTCTTCTCCATACAAAGGCAAACCCAATTTCACTTCTCCAAGATATCATGCCCTCTAGCATTCGCTCCCATTTTTACTCAGTACTACTTACTCAGTCTACTGAATGCTTTGTTTCTGTCTATGACTCCCTCCAAGTTTGCCTCCTGGTCAAAAAAATTCCTTAGTCAATCAATGCCTTTGACCTATTTCCCCACATCTCTCCTCTCTTTTGCACATAAACTCCTAGAGAAATTATTCTACATTAGAGAAATCATTCTCCCCTTCCTTCCCTCTCTCTCTGTCTTTATATCTCTACAATTCTGGTTCCTGACCTCATGATTAAAAAATAATTGTTCTTTATTAATCTTTTAATTGCCAAATCCACTGGCTTTTTCTCAATGCCCATTCTTGTGAACCTCTCTGCAGCTTTTGACATTGTCAATCACCTTCCCTTCCTTGACAGTCTCTTCTCTCCAAATTTTCATGAGCTTCTCTCTTGCTTTTCATCTTACCTATCTGACCATTTCTTCTTAACATCCTTTCCTGAATCCTAAGCCAGGTCCTTTCCAATAACCTTGATCCATCTCACAGAATTCTGTCCAAGGACCTCTTATCTTCACTCTGTATTCGAATTCATAGATGACCTCATCTTTCTATGTTTCAACTATGACATCTAATGCTGATTATGCTGTTGTGTTGTTGCTTTGTTGTTTTGTATTTGCTTTTGTGCTTCACACCTTTGCCTGTCGTATTGATGACGTTTCGTTCCCTCGCTTTCTATTAGTGTACTATATTTTTTATTCTGGGTGCAGCCCTCAAATACTTATTTTATTTTAATGTGGCCCTAAGGTAACCTAAGGTTGGACAGCCCTGGTCTTAGATCATTATATTGCTATGAAGAGCCAAGTCTGTCAAAGTTGATTATCATACGATGCTGCTGTTACTGTATACAATGTTCTAGTTCTATCAACTTCACTCAGCATCAGTTCGTGTAGTACTTCACTCATCTTAACCTGCTCACTGTCTGCTATTTTTTTGGTGTACTATTCAACTATTTTTGTTATTCAGTTGTTTCAGTCCTATCTGATTCTTCATGACCCTGTTTTGGAGTTTTCTTGATAATGATGCTCTAGTGGTTTGCCATTTCCTTCTCCAGTTCATTTTACAGATGAGGAACTGAAGCCAAAATGGTTAAGTGACTTGTCAAGGGTCACACAGTAATAAGTATCCAAAGTCAGATTTGAATTCAGGAAGATGATTCTTCCTAATTCCAACCCCAGTGATCCATCCACTGTACCACCTAGCTACCCATATTGGACAATAGTTGTGCTTTTAAAAGCTAATGAATAAAATCAGTAAAATAAAATGCTGGTTTTGCCATTTATCATGCTTAGTGTGCAAGATAGTTTAACATTGTTAATTTTTTCCTTATGGTAAGGAAGCCAATGCGTACTTTTTGCATGACTTGTATTTTTGTTTCAATGTTTTTATGCAGGGGCTTAAACTGAGGCTTGATGCTTAACTAAAAGCATTGACCCAAAAGCTTGACCAAAAAGCATTTGGGCAGTTAAGTGGCAAAGTAGATAGAGCATGGGCCCTGGGGTCAGGAGGATCTGAGTTCAAATGTGGCTTAGCACTTACTAACTGTGTGAGCCTGGGCAAGTCACTTAACCTTGATTGCATAAAAAAAAAATTGAATATGCATTGCATTGACATAACCCAGGGTCCCCTCTATGCTACGATGAGGTATGGGCCAAAGAGGTTTACACATAAGTGGACGTCAGTGCTATTAGCTGATAAAATTAGCACCTCACACTATAACATATAGGACAACTAGGTGGTAGGGTGAGTAGAGCCTGGACCTAGAGTGAGAAAGACCTGAGTTCCTCTCTGTCCACAGAGACTTACTAGTTATGGGCCTCTTGGTCAAATCACTCAACTTCTCTTTGCCTCAGTTTCCTCATCTGTATGATGGGGGTAATAATAGCACCTACTGCTCAGGGTTGTTTTGAGGATCAAATGGGATAATGTTTGTAAAGCTCTTATCACAGTGCCTGACACACAGTAGGTATTATATAAATTTTAGTTATTATTAATAGTCACCGTAATGAGTAAAATGTGTTATTTCAGCTGATTTATAGGTAGTATTGTTAAGTAAATTGAATGAAGTTAAGTTGATCAGTCATTGTATACTAGGCGCAAACTATAGAAATAATGAAAAAAGGGAAGGTGGAGGAGGAAGATTTTTAAATAAAAAATTCAAAATAATTTAAAATAAAAATTTTTGGAGGGGGGCAGGAAGATCGATTGTGGTTAAGTGACTTGCACAAGGTAAAATAAAATTTAAATAATACTCAGAAACCTTTGCAAATATTATTATTAATTATTATTTTGTCCAAAACTTCATAGACAGTCATTTAAAAGCTTTATTGTGCTTAAAAGCACAAACATGTTACACAATTGTAACACTATAAAAGGTCACTGTAGTAATAGTTTCCAAATGTCATGACCCATAAAGCTCAGCACGGATAAAACGCTATGGCATTTTCCTGTGTTACAGGATTTTCACTTTGCTCATAATTATCTCTCCATCACTTTCCCTGAGGTCCTCCTCCCCTGAAATAGTCTATCCTTACTGTGATCACAGTTGTCATATAATTATTTGTTATATGGATTGCTCTTATCTGGATGTTTTGTTTTCATCAGACTCTCCTGAAAGCATTCAATATCAGTAATGTGTTTCTGGGTGTTAGTTCTATCTGTATCATTCTAAATCTTTCTTGTGGAAGTTGAGTAAGGTGCTTGTAGTGGCACTAAATCAAATAAGAAGGTTTATTGAACTCCACAGAACAATTTGAATTTTATTTTTTATGATCCATTTTATTTCACTTAAATTATATATGTGTGTGTATATATATGTGTATGTATATATATATATATGTATATATGCATATATATAAGGACTGTCCTATTCTAAACCATTTCCTCACTCTGTTTTGCAAAAGTTCGGAGCCAAAGGATTTTCCTGAAATGTATTATGAAACTTTCTACAAAAATTTCTTCTTGTGTTGGTTCTTTGCATACAGCTCACAGTTATGCTTTATTTTTATGCTACTACTGAATATATGAAATTGTTCTTTCATAATACTACTTCCTTGCAGATTTTTTAAATTCTTAAGTATGTTGGGTGGTCATCAGAACAACAGAATTTGTGAAATCACCTTTTTAACTTTTGGTAGTGTGTCAATAAACCTTTTCAAATGCCTACTGTGTGTCCATGTGCTAAATGTTGGGGATAAAAAAAATTCAAAAGCTGGTCTTTGCTTTCAGGAACTTTGCAATCTAATGGGAAAACATATGGGAAAAAAATGTGCAAGCAAACTACATACCAGATAATTACCAGAGTTGGAAGATACAGTGACTTATTCAAAAAACAGCAAGAGGGCCAGTGTCACTGGAGTACAGAATGACTGGGGAAATTAAGTATAAGTTTTAGTAGATTAGAATGGTGAGTTGGGATATATTATAAGGAGCACTGAATGCCCTTGTGATAGAAAACCAGAGGGTTTTCTTGAGTGCAAGAAGTAGGGGTAGGGAGAGGTCTGGGGGTGGGCTGTTAGAGGACATCATCAGATCTAAGATTCTGAAGTTTATTTTGACAGCTAAGTAGAGTGGGGACTGAAGTTATGAGTGATTTTAAGTAGGGAAACAAACCAGCAAGCTATTGCAATAGTCCAGGCAGGAGGTGATGAAAGCCCACACTAAGATGCTAGCAGTGACAGAAAAGAGAGGATATATGTGAAGTTGATGTTATTAAGGTAAAACGTAAAAGATTTCACCGCAGATTAGACATGAGATATGAGAATAAGGCACTGAGAGTGGCACTTAGGTGATTTGCCTGGATGCCTAGAATATCAGAAGGGTACATTTTGTGTAAAAACAATAAGTTCATCTTTGAATATGGTGAGTTTAATGTCTAAGGAACAACCAGTTCGAGATCATTAATAAGCAATTGGAGATAAAGGACCTCAGGTCAGCAGAGAGGAGGTTGGATAAGTCAATTTAATGCAAATTGACTCACTGCAAGCTGATGAGATAATCAAGTGAAACAATATAGAGAGAGTAGAGAATATGATTCAGGGAGAGAGTCCTATGGACTGCCCAAGATAAGTTGGCATGATTTTGATGAAGATCTAGTGAAAAAGACCATGAAGTGGGGATTAGATTGTTGAGAAGACAATCAGCTTCCTGAAAACTTTGAGAAAAATGCGTCAAGAACATGATCAACACTGTCAAACACTGCAGAGAGGTGGAGGAAGATGAGGATTGAGGAAAAAACATTCATTTTGGCAATTAAGAAATTGTTCATAACTTTGGGGAGAACATATTTCACTGGATGTTGAAGTAAAAAGTCAGATTGTAGTGACTTAAAAAGAGATTTAAAGGAAAGGAAAGTAGACACATTTAGCCACAAAAGGGACTGATAGATTGATTCTTTGGATGCGCTGAGTAAAGGCTTTCTGAGCATTGGGTAGACATGAGAATATTAAAAAGCAATAGAGAAAGAGCCATTGGATAAGGAGAGACATCAGTGGGAAGTACAGCGATTGGAGGAAATCTGCTGGAGAAGATAAGATTGAAAAGGGTCACTTCATTAAGTGAAATAAAAGTGAAGAAGTGGCAGAAAGCATACGAGTGATATAAAAATTCGAGGAAAGGAGAGGGACCTTTGAGGGAATGGCTTCAAATTTTTCAGTAAAATGTAAAAAAAGAGATCTCAGCTGAGAAAAGAGGAGAATGAGACACCACAAGGATACTGAAAAAGAACAAAAAGATTCAGAAGTGCTGTGGTGGGTGAGATAGTGAGTTAATTGGGTAGAATTAATAGCATTGCAATGAGGCATGGAGGGCCTAGTTGAGATTATTGACCAGTTAAAGCCACTGAGTAAATTTATAATGGGCCCAATCAACACAGTTTCACCTTATTTTGTTTTCCTTTTCACAGCTTTCTTCAGAAGCATGTAGGTAGGAAGGAAGGCAGTGAACTTTGGGAGCAACGCATGGTGAAGGCAATATCATAGATAAGATAAGGGGAAAGGGACTCAAGAGAAAAGAACAGCAGAGAGTTGAGTTGGGTCTTCAAGGGGTTAGGGTGGTAAAGAGAGAATAGTGTAGGGACAGCAGTAGTGATTCTCTGGGAAAGAATTAAAAGGTCGATTGAGGAGGCTGAAAGTCATGGTATGGATAAGGAACTACATCTTTCCTACAAATTACATAGTAGTAAGGATTGGTGTAAGCTGTCAATTTTTGAATAAGACAACCCTTTCTACACTTCCAAATCAGAACATCTAGTACATCGAAAGACATTGCTTAGAACATCTGGAAGTTGAGTGATTTAAGGTTACGTAGCCAGTATGTGACAGTAGCAAGACTTGTTCCCAAATCTTTATCTCTCCAAATCAAACTCTCTGTCATCTAAACTAAAAATTAAAAATATTTCAAGCCATGAAACAAGTATTATGCTATTTAACACAAAATAAGTTGTTATTTTGAAAATAAATTCATGGATAAGGCAACTCTTGGGAGTAGAGTAGATAGAAGAAAGAGAATTGGAAGAAAGAAAAAAAAAGGTGAGGATCACGATTCATCACTGGAAAGAATGACACAGGAATGCAGTGTAAAATCATTAGCAATGTCAAGAGGGGAAATCATTCAAGAAAATATAAGATGAATTGGTAAAGAAGGAAAGGAAGAAAGGGAAGTAATCATGGAAAAATAATAAATAAAAGGAGCCATAAAGAGGAGAGAAATGCTAAAAACATAACTTTTTAACGATTCAGGTTATTTTTGTTGGATGAGTTCTGTACCTAAGATTAGTACACGGATCTCAATAATATTATAAAAATCTATTAATAAATTGAATTAATTAGTTAAAGTATTTGCTATATTGGGAACACTATCATGGAATACTAAAAAAGAATGATGGGATGGACAAAGGAAAAATAAAAAAAGCAATAATAGACACTATCTTTCAGGGAAGAAGAGAGCAAAATTGAGTGTGGGGGGAATTCCATCAGAAGCTCCATCTTTGACAGTTAAAATTTCCCAAGAGATGCTGTACAACTCAATATGAGACTCCCTACTTCCTTTTCAAGTAATCATTGTGCAGCCTGAATAGGGGTGGGGCAAACTTGGAAAGGAACATATTCACTTCTCCTTGTATGAAGCATGAGGAGATGGTAGAAGACATTTCTAAAATATTAGATAATATAAACTGTCTAGTTAGCTTTAAAGAAAATTTCCTAAATTCTCAGAAATAAAGAGTAGAATAAAAGAACTATACTAGGAATAAAAGAACTTGGATTCTTTCCATAAGTACTGAAAACTTGCTCTGTGACTCTTAGCTAGTTTTTGCCAGCCCTTTCAGGATCTGACTTCCTCACCTGTTAAATGAAAAAAAAATAGTTATCATTTGATTTTCTTTATACATAAAGAGAAAGCAAAGTTTGACCCATGCTACAAAAAGGAATTCACAGTTTTTCAACTTGCAAATAAAACCTCTTTTTGCTGTAGGAAGGGTCTTAAGAGCTATGACAAATGGAAAACAAGTCATGTGCAGTGAGTATGGAAAATCACAATTTAGACCTGGAAAAGACCAATGTGAACACCCCATATATTGCAGGCACTATTTTTCAGGGAGGAGGGCAGAGGAGAAGAGGAGTTATCAAGTAATCAATCCCTGAACCCAAGGATAAGAAAAAAAAGTATTAAACAGGAAATACAAATAACAAAGAAGAAAATGTTATTTGAGAAAGTAAGCATAGTGCTAGTAATATTTCATGGCTTTAGAATTTGTAGGATAGGGACATCAGAGAAGTAAGAGAAAAGAAGTCAAAGAAACTGAAGGAAAAAATGTAAAAAAAAAAAAAAAGAAAAAATACTCCATGAAAAATAATAGAAGGAATAGAGACAATTAAAACAGAATTTTTTTAATGTCTTTTGTGTTTTTTTCTGACTGAGAAATAGACACAGAAAAAAAACATAATAGTTACTATATAGAAAAAGAAAAAAATACAATACAGTCAAATATAGAGAGAATAATAAAAAAGAAAAACAATGCAGCAAATGAGAAGAAAAAATAGAAAATATATAGAATGTGATAGAACATACATATATCCACATATATGTAAATATACATATATCCACATATACCTATGTATGTATTGTAGAAATGGAGGATATATAACAATAAAAATAAATGGAGATCGCAAAATACATTTTAACAGTCACTCCCACATATATATTATGTGAAAAAATATGAAAAGACAAAAAAGTCTAACAAAACAAAAAGAGCATATATATTACATACAGATATATAAGGGTAGCAATAAAATATGAGGAGACAAAAAAAGAGCTTCTTTCCCTAACCTTTCCCTATCTCAAAACCTGAGGAATAAAGAGTCACTTACTGAATCCTTGTGGTCGCCTTGCTGTAGTGGTGAAGACTGACATCCAATGGGGCTTAGAGGAACTCCGAGGATTCAAGTTAAAAGAGCCTGGGTGCTGTCATATTGAGGTATCTGACAGCCTGGGTCTGGAGAACAATGACTGGGGCCAAATTATAGAGAAGCAAACCATATGAGCTCATCTCTCAACAGGGCTGTGATTATCTTGTCACCTGTAAGGGCTTTGACAACATGTGCAGGGGGAGTCTCCAACCTGTCCCAATAATAAGCATTATGTAATATGTGCAAATGATCTGCACCATCAACTCACTGAAATTGCTCATTGCAAAGAAAAACTTGCTCTCTGGGAGGTAAACCATCTGAAGCCTAATTACTATAACTAAGAGTTTCATTTCAGCTAGGGACACACCTTTGTTAGCCTCAAGACATAGTGAGCAGAACAAAAATGAAAATTTTATTCTAAGTGGAATGACTCAAAAAATCTACATCTCTAGCTCTGGTCTACCTGCTGAATGTATGTCCTTCATCATCCCTATAATGTCATGCTTATGATCCCTAAAAACAAAAACTAAAAGACATTTCAAAGCTTTTTAATGCAAACCACTTCATTTGAGAGATGAAGAAATTGAGGGTAAATGAGGTTAAGTGATTGGCCCTAGGTCACGCTGGTAAGAAGCATCAGAGACAGGATTTGAACCTAATTTGTCTTACTCCTAAGCTGCTTGTTGAGTGAGTATCGATAGTTTGTTCTTGTCTGTGCCTGGCCAGCCCACTGTGTTCCCACAAATGTGACTGAGCCAACTGGATTAGAGATTGCTTTGATTACTTTGTCTGAAAACTGCCTTTTCCTATGCTTTTACTTTTATCAATTGAGGAACGTTGTAGAGGCCTGGAGCTGAGTCTGACCTTGATGTGAACTCTTCATGTTTTGAGAAAGGGCTCTAAGAAATGCTCTAAGCATGGCCTCCATGCTCCTGGACTGAGATGAAACATGAAGATATGGTATGGGAAAAAATAAGGTCTGGTGTGAGAAAAAACCAAGTGATAATATTGGAAAAACACAGGCAATATTCCTGGCATATGACCCACACACTGGCTTCAAAGCAGTAGAAACACTATATAAGAACTTGCTTGACTTTCAACAAACATGCTGTGTTTCAATACCCACCTGACCCATGTCTTCATTTCCTGGTGACTGGTGGGGGTCTGCTGGTCAGACGCCAACAGAATAGCTCTTGTTTTGATAAATTGTACTTGGTTTTCTCTATGTTTGATGAACAGTCTAACAGAGAAACTCACTGTAATTTTTTCCCAATGATGGTTACCAAGTATATATATATATATATATATATATATATATATATATATTATCCCTCCATCCTATTGCCCCTGCTCCTCCTACTCTCTCTCCTTTTATCCTGTCCATACTCAAAAGTGTTTTTCTTGACTTTAACCTCTCTGAAACTGCCCTCCCTTCTATCAACTCTCTCTACCTTCTCTTATTCCAATCCCATTCTATTTTCCTGTATGGTAAGAAAAACTTCTACACCCAACTGGGTGTACATATTATGCCCTCTTTGAGACAATTCTGTTGAGAGTGTGGTTCATGTGCTCCGCTCCCTGCTTCTCCCATTTTCTCCTTCACTGTAAAATCTCTTTCAGCCCTCTTTTATGTCAGATAATTTATCCCATTCTCTCTCTACCTTTCCCCTTCTGCCCATGCTTTCTTCTTAAATTTATTTTTTTAGATAATCATACCATCGTATTCAACTCATACCTCTGCTTTTTGTCTATGTATACTCCTTCTAACTGTCCTAATAATGAGAAAGGTTTTAGGAGTTATAAATATCATTTTCCTATGTAGGAATATAAACAGTTTAATCTTATTAAATCCTCTATGACATTTCTTTCCTGTCTAACTTTTTATGCTTCTTTTGAATCTTGTATTTAAAACCAAATTTTCTATTCAGCTCTGGTCTTTTTATCAGAAAAACTTGAAGAGGATTGCAGTAAGATGGTGGAATAGGTCAGAAAATTCCAAGCTCTCAAGATTTTCCCTCCCAAAAGAGATAAAATAGCCCTTAGGGCAAATGAAGTGCTGATAAAAATAAATAAGAATAGGGGCACTTTCAAGGGTCTTCCTGGGACAACTTGAGAAGATCGGGTGAAAAATCCCCAGGTGGGGTTTGGTCCAGGTGAAGAGTAAACCCCTCTAGGCTAGGGTATTCTTTAACAACAAGGGGCAAACCCCTTAAACAACAAGTGGCAAGCCCTGGGCCTAGTTAGTTTGAGAGGCTGTCTTAGCCCCAGCCACAGGAACTTTTACCCCTGGGATATTGAAGAGAGCTGGATTTCTGAGGTTAGGAAGATTGATGGAACCTCTGCTGACAAGGAACTCCAGACCCAGCTGTGCTACGAAGAGAAGTGGATAGGGAACCAGCACAAACCCAGTGAATGCAGAAGCTGAGGCAAAAAGCCCCTGGCTGTGGACACTTACAGGTGATTGGAAGTCTGGCTTTGGAACCAGGCTAGAGGAGAGAATTGAAGATTTGATCAAGAGGCATCATCCCCCACACCCCAAGGCTAGAGGTGATTACAAAAATTAAGCTATTAACACTAAAAATGCACAGGCAAAGGAGAAAGACTCAAACCATAAAAAACTATTATAAGAATAGAGAGGACCTAGGTTCATTTTCACAGGAGTATGTTGGAGTAAAGAAACATCCAAAGAGTAACATCAAATGATCACCTGTCCAAAAAGAATTCATGGAGGATCTTCAAAGACTTTAAAAATCAAATGACAGAGATAGAGGAAAAAATAAATAATAAATAAATAAATGATCCAAGAAAAAAAAGGAAAATTATGAAAGGAAAATCAATCAATTAGAAAAGGAGATACAGAATCTTAAAGAAGAAAATGACACTTTGAAAATCAGAATTGGGCAATATGAAGCCAGTGAAATTATAAGAAATCAAGAAATAATTAAACAAAATATGAATATTGAAAAAATAGAAGAGAAAATGAAACACCTTATCAAAGAAACAACACATTTGGAGACTATATCAAGAAGAGAAAACAAAAATAATCAGACTAACTGAAAGTTATGATAAAAAAGAATCTTGATACAATAATACAAGAAATAATTAAAGAAAATGGTCTTGAAGCATTAGAACAAGGGGAGAAGTAGAAATAGAAAAAAATCCTTTGATCACCACTTTAAAGAGAACCTATGAAGAAAACTCATAGGAATATCATAGCCAAATTCCAAAACCCAAAGCTCAAGAATAAAATATAAAAAGGAACAAGAATAAAATAATTTAAATATAATGATGCCACAATTAGAATCACACAAGACCTAAAAATGGAGACATTAAAGGACCACAGGTCTTCAAATACTATATATCAATGAGCACAAGAACTGGGGCTCTGGCCGAAAATATCAAACTCAGCAAAGTTAAGTAGAATCTTGAATGAAAAAAATGGGCATTTGATCAACTGTGAGACTTTCAAGACTTTGTTTTAAAAAAACTGAACTTAATAGATTTGACAAACAAAAGCAAAGAGAAATGTAAGGTACATACCAAAGACTGGTCATAAGGGATTCAATAAGCGCATACCATGTATTTTTTATACATTTAAAATGGAAAATATATGTCTAAAATTCTTATTAATAATTGGGTAGCTCATAAGAAAGTTTAGAGAAAACCTGAGTATGTTATGAATTTAAAAAGCAAGACCATTTAGGAACACCTGAAAAGAGTAATTATTTTATACAATGAGGTGCAAGACGAAGAATCAATACAGAGGAATTAGTTGGGGTGGAGGGCTGGTAGTTCTAGTAATCTACTTTCATTGGGAATGGGTTTAAGAGGGAAAATACATATATATTTAGAAGAGTATAAAAGTCTTTTAAATTCAGAAGAAATAGAACAGCAGGGGCATAGGGAAGGAGAAGAGGACAAGGGAGGGATCTTTAGAGGGGAGGTGAGGGAATAGGTAAAAGGGGGTATAGAAGAGTGTTTATATTTATGGGAATGGGAGGATGGGGAAGGGATCCTTGCAGGGGGATAGGCAAGTAATATAGGAGGGCAAGATAACAGGTAGAAGTAAAGTAGACTCACACACACACACACACATACACACACACACACACACATACACACACATATTGTTAGTATATCTATAACTATAGAGAAACTTATCCAAACTTAATTGTAGCCTTCTAGGGGGCAAGGAGAGGGGAAAAAAGAACAAAGTAAAACTGTGCACAGTGGAGAACAAAAGAAAATTTACAAGGAAGCAAAGAAAAGATGGACAGTTCTCAACACAAAGTGCATTATTTATAATAGAGGTTTTCTTGAAAGGAAAATATATTGTTACATATTTTGAATCCTCTCATATTCTGCTGTGCACATGACATGCTTTTGTTTCTGTCTTCCTTTGTATTTAAATTCTAATATTTAAATTTATGATATGTTTTTGTTTCTTTTCTCTATTCTATGTGTGTGTTCTGGAATTTGAGTCTAAAATAAAATTTAAAAAAAAGAAATGCTTGAAAGTTTTCTATTTCATTGAATATACATTTTTTCCTCTGAAAGATGTTACTCAGTTTTGTTGTGTAAGTCATTCTTGATTGTAGTCTTAGCTCTTTTGCCCTCCAGAATAGTATACTTTAAGTCCACTGATCCATCAACGTAGAAGCTGCTAACACTAATGCTTGCTAAAGTTTGTAGTGTACTCTCCTTGATCTGGAAGGTCTGGAATTTGGCTATAATATTCCCGGGAATTTTCATTTGGGGATTTCATTCAAGAGGTGATCTGTGGATTCTTTCCATAAATATTCTACCCTCTGGTTCTTTTATATAAAGACAATTTTCCTTGACAATTTTTAGAAAGATAATATCTAGACTCCTTTTTTGCTCATGACTTTCAGGTAGTGCAATAATTTTTAAATTATCTCCCCAAGATCTATTTTCCATGTTGGTTGTTTTTCCAATGAGATTTTTCACATTTTCTCATATCTTTTCATTATATTGGTTTTGATTAGCTTTTTCTTAATTTCTCATAACGTCTAACTTTTAAGTAATTTTTTTTTCTTCATTTAGCTTTTGTACCTCCTTTTCCATTTGGCCAATTCTGCTTTTCAAGGCATTGTTCTCTTCATTGGATTGTTTTGAATCTTTTACCATTTGGCTTATTCCATTTTAAGGTGTTATTTTCTTCAGTATTTTTTTGTGCCTCCTTTATCAATCTGTTGACTCTTTTTTCATGATTATCTTACATTTCTCCCATTTCTCTTCCCATTTTTTCTTCTACCTCTCCTACTTGATTTTTGAAATCCTTTTTGAATTCTTCCATGGCCTGAGATGAATTCATATTTTTCTTACAGCTTTGAATGCAGGGATGTTGACTTTGTTATCTTCTGAATATATGATTTGATCTTCCTTTTCACCACAGTAACTTGTTTGGTAAGGATTTTTTTTTCTGTTGTTTGCTCATTTTTCAGCTTATTTCTTGATTTTTAACTCTATGCTAAAGAATGTCTCTGCTTTCCAAGTCAACAGGGCATGTTCACAAGCTTCAGGGATTTCGTGCAACTGTTTTCAGACATAATTCTGGGAATCTGTAAATTTTGGGCTATTTCAAGGGGTATGATCTAAGGACAGGTGTGTTTACTACTTTCTTGTACTGTGCACTGGTTTGTGAGTGACCACAAGCAATCTTTTCAAGCCCACAACTGTAACTAGGGTCTCTTGTCCCCCGGGGCCACAAGCTCTACAGACTGGGACTAAGAAACAAGACTGCAATCTAGATCCATGCATAAGCAATGAAATGGAGTCCTGCCCCTGGTTCCAGTAAAGGACCATTGTAAATCTCCTTCTGACCTGCTGTCTGATCCCTTTACTGCTTGTGGGCTGAAGTTTAGAAACTGCCCTGCTGCCACCAATTCAGTTGTGTCAGGCCTGATCCTGGTTTGCTGGGGCCTGGTGCAGAGAGGACTGTGCTCCTTTCTCACTTGGAACAACAGGCCTTTCTTGCTGACTGTCTAAGTTTTCTTCAGCTGGAAAATTGTTTCACTTCACCTTTCTGTGGGTTCTGTCAATCTAGATTTTATTTAAACTCATTATTTAAAGATAACTGAAGTAGTTTTAGGGAGAACCCGGGTGAGTCCTTGTCTTTTCTGTCACCTTGCTTCCACCCCAACTAAGTAAATGCAAAGAGTCACTAGTACCTTGCTGCTGAATTTCCATGTATACTTTTATTAGTGCTCCCCATATTCTGGCCAACAGTTGCTTTCTTGTCAGCTCTCTGTTTCAAAAGACGTACACAAAGTTCCCTCAGAAGAAGTGTCATTGCCCCTTACTATGCAGGGTGGTACGATCCATGACTCTTCCCTATGTTCCCAGAGCGATTATTCATGCTGCTGGCTATATTTGTTCAAGTCACACCTATCTTCACCTTCTGATAAAATTTCTCCAATTTATCAGTCAACACCTCATTCCTCACATGTCAGGAAAAACTCTTAGCTAAAGTCTAAAAGCCTTAGCTGAGGCTTCACCCAGAAGGTGGGATCCTGGAGGTGTACTTGAGCAATCTTAAACTGGATTGTGAGAAGAAAATGTTAAATTAAACTGATAAAAACTATAGACCAGGACTTACGTTACTGTTTTGTTAATTTTCTAGAATTAAGAAAGTGATAGAAAACAGATTAAGTGTTTAATGAACAGTAGTGAATTGGAATAGTAATGCAGTGTTTGATAAACCTAAATGTCAAAGCTATAGGGAAAATAGCTTCTCGTTTGACAAAAATTATTGGGAAAATTTGAAAGCAATTTGGCTGAAACTAGGCACAAGTAAACATCTCACATGATATAGGAAGACAAGGTCAAAAAGGAAAAAAATTGACATAAAGGATGATGTCATAAATAAATTAGTAGAGCATGGAAAAATGTACCTGCCAGATCTGCAGATAAAAAAGCATTTATGACGAGTGAGACAAAGAGCATCATATGTAATAAAATAAATAGTTTTGATAGTATTAAATTAAAAAATTTACACAACAATACTAATGTGGCCAAAATTAGAAGGAAAAGGATAGTGGGGGAAAAAGTTGTAGCTAGTTTCTCTGATAAAGGGCTCATTTCACAAATATATAGGGAACTGAGCCCAATTTCTGAAAATACACATAATTGTCCAATTGACAAATGGTTAAAGAATGTGTACAGACATTTTTAGAAAGAGAAATAAAAACAATCAATGGTCTCAATGTAAAGACACTCTCAATAGCTATTGATAAATGAAATGCAAATTGAAATAACTCTGCAATAATATTTCACAACTAATCAGATTGACTACTATGACGGAAAAGTAAAATGACAAATCCTGTAGAGAGGTTGAAAAAATGGGAACTAATGCAGTGTTAGGGGAGGTGTGAACTAATCCAACCATCCTAGTGAACCATTTGGAACTGTGCCTAAAAAGCCATAAAACTGCTCATAGTCTTTCCCCTACCAATACCACTACTAAATCTATATTCCAAAGACATCAGAAAAGGGGAAAGCATCTAAATGTACAAGAATATTTAGAGCAGCTCTTTTTTGTGATTGCAAAGAATGTGAAATTGAGGTAAAATCCATCATTTGGGGAATAATGGAAGAAGCTGAGGTCAATGCTTGTGATGAGGTAATCTTATGCCATAAGTAACAATGGAAAGGAAAAATGATAAGCACCATGTTTTCTGAAAAACCTGGAGAAACTTTTATGAACTACTGCAAAGGGAAGCAAGCAGAAGCAGAATACTAACAATACCAGCAATATTGCAAGGATTATCAACTCCAAACTACTTAGATGCTCTGATCAAGAAAATCATCAAAGACAATTCTTAAGGATCCACGATGAAAAAATACTATCCACTGCCCAAGAGAGAAATGAAGTCTGAGTGCAGATCAAAGTATACTGTGCTTACTTTCTTATTTTCCTTGGTTTTCTGTGTCTGTGCTTTTGTGACATTGCTAATATGGAAATATGTTTTGCATGACTTCATATGTATAATCAGGATCATGCTGCTTGCCTTCTCCAAGGGTTTGAGAGAGAAGATAGGAGGAGAATTTCGAACTTAAAATTGTAAAAATGAATATTAAAATTTTTCATGCAATTGAGAAATATTTAACAAAATAACTAAAAATATACATTTAAGTGATAGAGAAAATGGTATTGATGTAGCTTTCTTTTTTGGAGTATTATAAGTTTTTAGAAAATCTGTTGCTAAACATTTGCCAGTACATGCCTGCATCTAATTGTCCCTGTGGCAAGTTAATCATAAGCTACATTAGGGCATGAGGAAAATTGGAGAAAGGAATATAAATCCCATCCATCAAACACACTTCCTTTTGGAAATTTACATCCTTCATAGAGCTAGCAGTGAAAGTAAGTCACCTTTATTGATCCAGATGTGGATTACTCTAAATCTCAGCCATTTGAAAAAGACCCAAGAATTCTACTTTAAAGGTTATAATAAGTTTAGCTCACTTTATACAAAATAAGTTTTCTTGTAGAGAAATCCTACCAAGAATTTTTCTCAGGGCAGGGAATCACACCCTTCCCAGGAGGAGTAATAAGAACTTTGTGGGACATTATTCTTCCACTAATAGGAGATCTCAATTCTATTCTTTGCCTCTTCTCCCATTCTCCTCTTCCTTGGCCCCTGCCATCTTCATATAGGTATATTTATTTTTAGTGTGGAAGGATAAGCAACTGAAGTGGTTTTTGGTGATCTATGAAATCATAGAGGTCCTAATTACATGTGAGTGTAGCTGAAGAAGGAAATACCTGACCCCTCCAGTATGTTTGCTAAAAAAAAAAAAATGGGGTCATGAAAATTTAACAACTGATCTAGTAAATAACAAGAATAAAAAGTAATTTTTATACCATTCGGTGACCAGAATACCTTATCAAAGGTGGCAGGAGTCAGTTGGGTCCCAGGGATAACTTAACTGTCTTTTAGGGAAGTCAACTCCATTTTTCATGGACCTAGGGTTAGAGGAGAACCTATTTCCTATCACAGTGATCATGTTGGTCTTATAAAGGATGTTTGGTAGGAATCTTTTTCCCCTCTACTTTCATAAACATTTTATATAACATGAGTGCTATATCCTATTGAAATGTTTCCATTCTGGCCTTGTGTTTTGCTTTGGATTTTTCCCTTTGAGAATGCATTTATAGCTGTCTTGTTTTGTTTTTTTATTTTTAACATGAGGCTATTTAAATTTATATTTTTCATGAACTTGTGTGTTTTATATTTTAAAAATAATCAGTTATTTTATTGACAGCATGTTATAAACATAAAACTGAGCAAAAGGTTTTCTAATGATTCCCTTTATTTCATCCTCATCTCTTGTGAATTATCATTCTGGTTTTTTTTTTATTTCAACATTTTGGCTCTCTTCATTGTTTTTTTAATTACATAATTTTTCTACTTTTTTTCTTAACAATCCAGCTCCTTGTTTAGTATCTACTAGGGTGCATTTATTTTCATTATGTTTTATATCTCTTTTATTTTTCAGGATTTTTAGAGTTTTTCTCCATCGTTAAAATTCTTTTGATTTGGTACTTCTCTAGAAATTTAAGTGTTTCATGCCATTTCTTAACCCATTCCTGGTTTCTTTGATCAGTGTTTAAAGATATACTTTTTTTCTCTATTGACAGCTTTTGCTGTTTCATAAAAGCTTTCATATATTATCTCTCTGGTATAATTTTCTTTTTAAAACTAGTTATTGTTTCTATTAAATGCTCTTTACCTCAAATGCACTTTCATGATAAAATATTTTATTTCTGTATTTGAATCTCATTTCAAAATGCATTTTCACGATTAGAATATTAATTTTTAAAGTCAGTAAACTAAGTATTTACTTTTTAAACAAATTTTATGTGAATACTTATGAAATTTCCTTTCCTTGACAGATGTCAATTTTGTCAAGCTGAGGAATACATGCATATACACGCATATACATATATTCCTCTGGAATATTCACATGTATATACATATATACACAAATATATTTTGTAAATGTATGTGTGTAATATACATATTTGTATGTACTGTGAGTATAAATTTAAATAACATTTTGAAATAGGCAATTAGAGTATTTTTGTTACATTCTTATTTTCAGAGTCATATGATTCTAGAATTATTTCTCTTGGAACATATTCATCAATTGTTTTTTGTTAGTAGGTATTTTCTGTGTTCTAAATTTTTAATTATTTGACTTCGTTCTCTTACTTCTTGTTTTCTGATGGAATCCTTAAGTTCTGTTTGTTATATTCTCTTTTCTGAGATAATGATTACATAAGGATTCCTACTTTCATTCTAAATGATTCACCTCCTAATTTTTCTTCAGTGATCTAATCACATTTTTTAAAATTTATTTATTTATATTTTTTGCAGGGGGAGGGCAGGGCAATTGGAGTTAAGTGACTTGCCCAAGGTCACACAGCTAGTAAGGATGTCAAATGTCTGAAGCCAGATTTGAACTCAGGTCCTCCTGACTCCAAGGCTGGTGCTCTACTCACTGCACCATCTAGCTGCCCCCAATCACATTTTCTAAAACAATTACATTGATATTTTTATTTTTGTCACCTACATTTCATGATATATCCCTTCTTGTTCTCCTAAAAATAGTTATCTCTTCTAGCAAAAAATAAAAAGGGAATGGAGGCCAAGATGGCAGAATAAAGGTAAGGACTCACCTGATCTCTACCCAAATTCCCATCAAACAACTTTATAATAAGGTCTCAAATAAAATTTTAGAGTGGTAGAATCAACAAAAGGATGACCCTGAAATGATTTTCCAACCAAGATAACTTTCAGCAGGAAAAGTTTTTCTCACAGAGATGAGAGTGCAGCTTACTATAGCACAAGCTGTGCCCTACCGAGGTACCCCCAGTCCTTAGGGCTGAGTGAATAGACAGCAGTGGATTCCTGAGCTTTCAGCCCATAGGTAGCAAAGGGTTTGGACAACACTTTAAAAGAGAAAACAAGCAAAAAATACAATGAGAAGAATACCTTATCAGGTCAGTAAGAAGGAGTATATATAAACAGATGATATAGTTATGAGCTGACCATGATGGGATGATTGCCAAAAACATTAAGTTAAGAGGTGAGAAAGAGGGCTGCCCTGGAAAAAGGGTAAAGGGAGGGGTAGAGTGGGGCAAATTATCTCACATAAAGGAGGTATGAAATAGCTTTTACAGTGGAGATCAACATGAGTGGGGGTGGTGGTGAGCAATGCTTGAATCTTACTCTAATCAGAACTAGCTCAAAGAGTGAATAACATACAAACTTGCTTGTGTGTAGAAATCTAACTTACCATACAGGAAAGTAGAGGGGGGCAGGGGAGGAGGACAAGAGAACCAAGGGACTGGTAGAAGAATCAGTTGGGGAGGTGATGGTCAAAAGCAACACACTTTTTTAAACATGTGAAACATTGAGGCAGAGACAAGATGGCAAAGTAAAATGCTTGAGCTCTACCCCAAAGCACTCCAACTACCTGTAAAAATTAATCTAAATAAATTCTAGAGCAGCAGAACCCACAAAATGACAGAGTGAAGCAAATTTTGAGCCTAAGACAACCTGGAAAGTCGACATCAAAGGTTTATCACACCAGGCTGGGAAAGGAGCACAGTCCATGTTGGGCTGCACTGCCACAGATAGGCCAGAGCAAGCCTCAGGGAACTGAATCATTGTCAGATGCAGCAGGTTTCAGACTTCTCAACCCCAGAAGATGACTTATCAATGCCAAATCATGTATATGTTTGAATGGTTCGAAATCGCAAGGTATGAGAGGTTCTCTAAGGAGAAGACAACAAGAAATTTATTTAGGCCCCACCGCAGCAGAACCGTGAACCAGCCTCCCCATTCCAACATCTTGACAAAAAGACTCCAGGCCCAGAAAGCCCACCCCACAAGAGTAACCAGGAGGCCACAGAAAAACAAGATAGTATTTAGCCAAATCATTTTTACTGGCCTCATGTTCCTGCTTGCACTCCTGGGTCTACACACGGGTAAGCCCTGCTTCCACAGCTTCCGCCTCCGCTGAAGTTGTCTCTCGGCTCACCCCTCCTCGCAGCCGAGCTTCTGGTGTTCTCAAGCCACGCCTCAGTTTGCTTTTCCAAATCCTTTT
>CM053627.1:207402336-207420896 GCA_028646595.1 Phalanger gymnotis
AAAAAAATGATTCTTTGTCTTTAGAATTGATCTAATTTACCACTAGGGCTCCTGGAAGTTGCAAAAATCTTTGCCCCCTCCACAATCCTCTCTGAGGTAATGTGTGGAATCTTACAATTGAACCTTCATTTTCTGTTTAGAAGTCCTAGGCATTTTTCTTATATTTTTTCCAGTTTCTCATTAATTGTAATTTACAACATTTTATATGATTATAGACAGCTTTAATTACTTTGAAAATTGCTTGTTCTTGTGCTTTGACCATATATCAACTGAGGAATCACTCATTTCAATAAATTTGACTCTGTTTTCTCTATGTTTGAGAAGTAAAGTCTTTATGAGAGAAACTCACTGTAAAAATTTTTTTCACAGTAATATTTAACAATTATGCATTTCTCTCCCATCCCATTTTCTCCCACTTATCCTACTCTTTCTCTCCTTTTACCATGTCCATTCTCAAAATTGCTTTTCTTGACTTTTACCTCCCCTGAACTGTCCTCCCTTCTATCAGCTCCCCACACCCTTTCTCTTATCTCTTTCCCCTCCTATTTTCCTCTATGGTAAGACAGATTTCTACACCCAATTGAGTGTGCATATTATTTCCTGTTTGTGGCAATTCTAGTGAGAGTAAGGTTCATGTGCTCCCCTCCCTGCTTCCCCCATTTTTCCCTCCTCTGTAAAATCTCTTTCAGGCATCTTTTGTGTCAGATAATTTATCCCATTCTATCTCTTCCTCTCCCTTTCCCTTTCTTCTAGAACAATCTTTCTCATCTCATAATTTTATTTTTTTACATAATCATACCATCACATTCTACTCATACTTCTGCTTTCTGTCTATGTATACTCCTTCTAACTGACCTAATAATGAGAAAGTTTTTAGAAATTATGAATATCATTTTCTTATACGTAAATATAAACAGATTAACATTAATCCCTTATGATTTCTCTTTCCTGTCTGACTTTTTATGTTTCTTTTGCATCTTGTATTTAAAGTTAAATTTTCTATTCAGCTTTGGTCTTTTCATCAGGAATATTTGAAAGTCCTCTATTTCCTTGAATTTCTATTGTTTCCTTGAAGGATTTTACTCAGTTTTTCTGAGTAGGTCATTTTTAGTTGTAACCCAACACTTTTACCCTATAGAATACCATATTCCAAGCCCTTTGATCCTTTATGGAAGATGTTGCTAAATTTTGGCTTATCCTCACTGTGTCTCCACAATATTTGATTTGTTTCTTTTTGGTTGCTTGCAGTATTTTCTCCTTGATCTAGGAGGTCTGGAATTTGGCTATAGAATTCTGCGGAATTTTCATTTTGGGATCTATTTCAGAAGGTGATTAGCGGATTCTTTCGATTTCTATTTATCCCTCTGGTTCTGGATAATTTCTTGAAAGGGAATGTTGAGGCTCTTTTTTGGATCATGAGTTTCAGGTGGTGAAATAGTTTTTTGATTATCTCCCCAGGATCTATGTTCCAGTCAGTTATTTTTCCAATGAGATTTTTCACATTTTCTTTTATTTTTTTCATTGTTTTGATTTTGTTTGTTTCTTGATTTCTTATAAAGTCATTAGCTTCCACTATCCCAATTCTAACTTTTAAGTAATTATTTTTTTCACTGAGTTTTTGTACCTCCTTTTCCATTTGGCCAGTTGATTTTTAAAGGAGTTCTCTTCAGTGAATTTTTTAATACATTTTTCTATTTGGTCAACTCTGCTCTTCAATGCATTGTTCATTTCATTGGATTTTTCACATCGTTTACCATCTGGCCTATTCTATTTTTAAGGTGTTATTTTCTTCAGGATTTTTTGTGCCTCCTTTACCAAGCTGTTGACTAGTTTTTCATGATTATCTTGCATCTCTCTTACTTCTCTGCAATTTTTCCTCTACCACTCTTACTTGATTTTTGAAATCCTTTTTGAGCTTTTCCATGGCCTGAGACCCATTCCTATTTCTCTTGGAGGTTTCAATGCAGGAATGTTGACTTTATTAACTTCTTCTGAGTGTGTCTTTTGACCTTTTTTACCATAGTACCTTTCTATGGTCAGAATTTTTTTTTCTATTGTTTGCTCATTTTCAGCCTATTTCTTGACTTTTAACCCAATGCTAAAGAGGGGCTCTGCTTCCTAAGAAGAAGGGGCCAAATTCAAAGCTTCTGGATTCTTTGTGCAACTGTTTTCAGAAGTAATTATGTGGGGACCCATAAGTTTTGGCTCTTTCAACATGATATGATATGGGGAGAGGTGTGTTTACTACTCTCTTGTACTACACACCAGTTGGTAAGTGAACACAAGCACTATTTTTAACCCTGGAAATATGAACAGGGTCCCTGCTTCTTGGAGCCACAAGCTCTGCTATGCTAGTACTCCTCCTCACACCAGAACTAAGACCCAGGACAGCAACCCGGATCTAACTATACACATTGCAAGGGAGCTGAGAGGTCTGGAAACTGTCACTGCTGCCATTGATTCAGTCACCTCACACCTGCCTCTGGTTTGTTTAGGGCCCAGTGCAGAATGGACTGTGCTCCTCTCTCACCTGGAACAACAGCCCTTTCTTGCAGACTTTCTAAGGTGTCTTTAGCTGGTAAACTGTTTCACTTCATCTTTTTGTGGGTTCTATCTATCTAGATTTTGTTTAGAGTCATTATTTAAAGGTATTTGGAGGAGTTTGGGGAAGAGCTCAGGTGAGTACTTGACTTTACTCCACCATCTTGTTTCCACTCTACCTAAGTAAATCTGAAGAGCCACTAGTACCTTGGTGTTGAATTTCCCTACATACTTTTATTAGCACTCCCCATATCTTGGACATCAATGGCTTTCTTGTCAACTCTTTGTTTCAAGAGCTATACTCAAAGTTCTCTAAGAAGAGGTGTCATTATCCTCTGATTATTCAGGGTGTTAATATCAATGAATCCTCTCTATGTTCCCAGAGAGCTTAGTCATGCTGCTAACTATATTTTTCCAAGCTATAAGTGTCCTCACTTTCTGCTCAAATTTCACCAATTGATCAATCAACACCTCTCTAGTCGTTTGTCAGGAAAAACCATTAGCTGAGGTCTAAACCCATTAAATGAGGTTTCACCCAGAAAGTGGAATCCCAGAAGTGTACTTGAGCAAGCTAAAAATCGGCTTTTGAGACCTAATTATTAAATTAAACTGGCAAACACTATAGATCAGGACTTGACATTGTTTTATTCGTTGTTTAGTATTAAGAAAGTGATAAAGAATAGATTAAGCATATAATACACAATAGTAAATGAGAATAGTAAACTGTTTGATAAAACAAAAAGTTTAAGTTACTGGGGAAAGAAGTAACCATTTGACAAAAATTTTTGGGAAAAGTTGGAAGAAGTTTTGCAGAAACTAGGCACAGATCAACATCTCACACCCTATATGAAGATGTGGTCAACTATAAACTGCTGTTTAGCTTTTACAGCCCCTCAAAATCTGGCCCTAACCCATCTTTCCAACCCCATGTTGGCCTTACTCTAACCCTCTCTCTCTACAATTCAGCTAAATTGACTTTCTTTCTATTTCTTACACACAACTCCATCTCTCATCTTCAAGATAACATATTGGTTGTCTGTTATACCTGAAATACACTCCATCCATACATCCACTTCATAGCATCCCTTTCTTCCCTGAAGATGTAGCTCAAATACTACCTTCTTTGAGAAGCTTTTCTTTATTCCTTCAAATATTTGCCTTCCCTTGTGAACTACCTCACATTTAACTATTTCATATTTATTGTCTTTGTACATATTTTCTATATACTTGCAGATGTAATTTTCTTCCCTATTAGAATTTAAGCTCCTTACAAATTAGAGCTTTTTTCTCTTCATGATCTATATAGAGTTTCATTTTACAATTACGGCTAATGGGAGAATTCTTAACCAGAAAATGAATAAAGGGGATTTCAAAAAAGGAAAACTATGCTAAAACAGATTTTCTTTTATTGGTTTTCCCAGGTAGGAGTATTTTTTGCATTGGTATCACCTGGACATAATATGGTAACAAAATAAAGAGGTGGGAGTAGAGAACAATGATATGATTTATAAGCAGACGTATTAAACTATATATGCAATTATTATTTTTGAAGGTTTTAGAAAGCTGGTTAGAACAATGGTTCACATGGCATACCCAAAGGAGGATGACCTACTGATCTTTAAGATTTCTTAAAGGCTTAAGATCTAATTAAGTGGTTATACACAAAAAAATGGTTGAGGGTTGAGTTAAATTTAATGCACATCTCACATTGTGAACATTTCCCTACCCCAGAGACGAAACAATTCAGTTCGAACCTTGGTAGCAAGTCCTCTCCCAGGAAATCTCTCTCTGGACAGATCAGCATCTCTTCCTAATTGCTTGTTTGGGGCATAGGGTCCCAGAGGCCTCAGCAGGATCAAGATAATTTCTTCCCCCAGCATGATGTATATGTCCTGATGATGCCAAGGAGGTACAAATAATACAATTGTCACCAACATTAGCCTTTTGGAGATGGCCAATTTGCTTGGAATCTCCTGGTGATGAGGTGGGGGAGGGAGGCAGAGGATTCCTCCCTTTCAATGCTAGAGAATAGAGGAATCATATTCTGATTGTCTCTACACTTAAGCTGTTGGCACTGAGAATCAGAATATAGTCTTCCAATATCACATCTACCTGTTTTCCCAATGATAACTTCTATGGAAAAAACATTCTTAGTGCTTAACACAAAAGACATCTTCTAGTCAAGACCAAGGGGACGAAAGCTAGAAAGGAGCACAGGGGCTGATGTGCCTTCTTTCAGCTCATCAAGCTGATAAAAAGGTGATAGATTTTTCTTTTTTGTGCCAGTGCCATATGAAGAGCAAGTGAGGACTGTGATGGACATTGCTATAAGCCAAAAGAGGTGAGAAGAGGTATATTTCACTGACCGGCTGTGACTAGAGATTTTTCTGACCCCAAAGCCTTTCCAATATTTAGCCTCCATTAATGAATAATTATACCTATATGCCCTCATTATTGAGGAGAGATTATGAGGAATCCACTTATAAATTCAATGAAATCAATTAGACAGCCGTAGATGAAAATCATAAGTGCCGGACTGTGCCGTAATCATGATGATATCCTATATAGTCTACATACATACATACACACATACATACATATATACATATGTGGAAACTAGCTTTTATTAAGTGACTGCTATAAGAAAGGCACTGGGTAAGCACTTAACCAATATCATTTCATTTGATCCTCACAACAACCCTGACAGATAGGTGCTATTATTTTCCCCTTTTTACAGTTGAAGAAACTGAGGAAGACAAAGGTTAAGTGACTTTCTGAGGGTCATAAGGACAGTAAGTGTCTGAGGCTTAGCTCCAGATCCAATGCTCTATCCATTGAACCAAGCATGTACACATTTGAACTCAAAACCACCATATATGGTGGGAATACCAATTTTACTAATGAAGAAACTGAGGATCAGATAGCTTAAGCAACTTGATCAAGGTCACACAGATAATTTTTCCTCTAAGTCCTAGCCTCTTTCTTCATATCTTTCCATCATCTCTTACCTATTCTCATGAGAAAAATTAAAAACATGCAGTAAGATGCACATGGAGTTGGGAAGAGTTTGCTCCAAAAAATAATAGGAACATTTAGCCTTTGGAAGCCAGGCTCTCTGTCACCCATACACCCTGAGAAATGTCTTGGTGAATCTTACCATTTTAGAAACATAGATTTTATTAAAGTTGGAGCCAGTAAGAAAGGAAAGTAAGGCAAAGACATAACTATTCAGCACAGTGGATAGAGCACTGGAATTGGAAATTTGAAGAGCTGAGTACAAATATTGGCTCAGGCACTAGTTGTGTAACTCCAGGAAAATAACAACCTGCCTCATTTCCACCATCCCTAGCCCCTATTATGGGATAATAACAATATCTACCTCAAAAGTTTGTTGTAAGGATCAAGTAAGATAAGATATGTAAAGTACTTTTAAAACCTTAAGGTGATATATAAATTCTAGTTAATATTATTTCTAAATGATGCTGAAGCATTTGATTAAAACTTTCTACTATACCATTATAAGCAGAAACACGTAGTCAACTGGATGTTTCCAAAAAGCCAAATATGCTTTATCATGAAGGCAAAACTTCTTGTTTATTCATCCCCAGGTTTGGTGAGATATAGTGAGCAAGAGTCTAAAAAGTATGTAGAAAGCTAAAAAAAAAAAAAAGAGAGATCTTTGTTTAGAGGGATTGTAAGTGTGGAATACAACACGTATGGAAAGTTAGATGGTGTTTATTATTTTTTATTATTAAAGTTATATTTATAAAATTAAACAGTTTATTACCATTTATTATTAGGTAGTGTTATGTTTTCCTTTGCTAAAAGGGAAATTCCAGTGGGTGGATTAAAGTAGGGTATATCCAGAAATTTTTGTAATGTAGAAACAATAGACATCAATAGAACTTAAATTAGTTAAATGATTTTGAAGAAAAAAATACTCTCACTTCAAAATGGTAGAAATTGATATAGAAAACAAAGGGAATTTGATGAAAAATTCCATTTTTCTTCTAATGGAAGAATAATGATAATGGGAATATGACAAATGGGAAGAATGACATTTTTTTAAATGGCAAAATAGTTCCACAGGTTGTAATGGTAGGCATGCCCCAGCCTGAAAAGACTCTTGTGACCTTAGCTTTAGAGCTGCTGTTAATGAGTCAGATCCCTGCCTGCCAAGCCATGTGAGCTGATAGTGTGGAGCAGACTATGAGAGTTTGGAGATGAATATGTAATTACCTGTTAAAGCAAACTCTGGTAATTATTCATGTACCTCTAATTGGTGGGAATTTTCTATTTCTTACACACTAAGGAAAATATGAGAATGAATATTGATAAAGAATAATCTGAGAAATTGAAAGACCTGAATTCTTTTCTTAGATAAGATCCCTGATAGGCTCATTTTGTATTTATCCTTCCTTTCTGGGGTTCAATACCTGGCAACTGAGTGGTATACAAGGTAAAAATCAACCTTTTCTTATCTACTCTACATAACTGATATCAAGGAAAATCATATCACAGATGTGTAAGTGCTTTGAGATGTTCAAAAGAAAGGGCTCAAATTTACTTCATCCCCCTCAGAGATTGTCTCCAGATTTTTAAAGGGATATGTGTATGTATGAAGTCCAAAGAGCAGGATACAAAAGGATTGTTATTTCATGATGGAGTATGTAATTTCTCTATCACCTCAATTCAATTTAATTTAGAGTAAAGATTATTTGCCTCCTCTGATAATATACTGAGCAGGTAGGGCAAGGCTTAGGTGAAACACTTTCTCTTGAAGTTTCTTCTCTGTTGTTCTTTGTGTTCTAGGAACAGAAAAAATGCCACAGATTATTAACCTAGGTGAAAACCCCAGTCTGATAATTTTACACCTACAGGGTTTTTCAAACTGGTCAACAGTCCCAGGTCAATCTCAGATTATTCATTTTATAGCTGAAGGAACTGGGGTCCAAAGAAATAATGTAATTTTTTCAAAATCAGCAATTAAGTGTCAGAGCCAGGATTCAAATTCTTCTTCTCCTGCTTTTAATCTTCCTCATCCTGCTATTCCTCTTCTTTCTCCAAACTGAATGCCTACTATGTACAAGGGGCAGCCTAGGTGGTACAGTGAATAGAGCACTAGATCTGAAGTTTGGAAGATCTGAATTCAAATCCTGCCTCAGACACTTACTAGCCGTGTGACCTAGCAAAGTCACTTAATCCCTATTTGCCTCAGTTACTCATCTGCAAAATGGGGACACACCAGGGAAGGAAATAGCAAACCACTCCAGTATCTTTGCTAAGAAAACCCTATGGACAAAGTCCACGGAGTCATGTAGAGTTGGACACAAATGAATAAACAACAAAAACTATGTACAAAGGTCACAAAATGCAAAGCTGTATAATGCATAATCCTCATATTCTAGGAACTTGCCACAGAGACAGAAAGACAGAAGTTCAAATCCCGCTTCTGATCCATAATGGTTGCGTGTCTTTTAACTTCTTAGTGCCCTAGAGAAATTAAATAATATGCCTAGTGTCATACAGATAGTAAGACTTCAGTTGGAATCTTGCCTCGTGGCTTCCTGACTCTAAGTATTGTGCTCAATGAACTGTTCAGTCTAGCTTCAGTAAGAGAAGTGCAAGATGCGTAAGGACTAACGGGAGAGGTGGGACTCAGATCTTAGGGTACGGGAGATAAAACAAGAAGAAGAGACTGAAAAAATATTGTGATATCAAAGAAAACTGTAATTTCAAATAAATTGTGCATCCCAGATTGAATGAATCAAGGGGATTTGGCTTGGTCTCCACTTTACCAAGAATGTGACTTTTATGCTGCAGGAATTGCTAATTCTGTGTTAGTTGTGGAAGCAAGGCAAGGAGAATTCTTTGTAGAATAAGATTATAGCCTTTAAGACTGGGAAAAAACCTAGAGAAATCAGCCACCTGACTTTATAGTTTCACCCAAAAGAGCACTAGAGCAGAGCTAGCTAGCCTGATAGCTACCTAAAAGTTGTGCCTTCAAAACAGGACACTATATGAATAAATGATTATAATTCCTATACCTCAATAATAATACTATCTTCTTCAGAGTTGTTGTTGTTGTTATTGTTGTTTTAAGCTTTGACCTCTGGTCCTGATCATTCTCATGATGCTTAATATGTGAGGAATGTGAAATGTGCTCATAGCATCAGGACTTGAGCTAGAATTCAGGAGAAAAAAAAAAACATCCTGATAAAGAAGTCTATTAGTCACAAGGAAAATTGATCAAATTGGAGTTTTGGCATCTCATCCAAAGTTCTTTAAACATAGGTGAGTTCATTATTTTTCCGGAATGGTTTTAGAAAGACACATTGTTCCTAATTTAACTCTGAAGGTGAATTTCCAAAATAATTTCTCATGCAGAAATTCTATGAGTTCCAGGAGAATCATTCTAATTTCTTTCATTTTTATAGATGAGATGTGTTGAACAATTACAATGAGAGGAAATGAAAGCTCCCTAGAGAGATTTATCTTGCTGGGCTTCTCAGATCGACCCAGACTAGAGCTGGTCCTCTTTGTGGTGGTTCTGATCTTCTACCTCCTGACTTTAGTAGGCAATGCCATCATCATACTGGTCTCTCGCCTGGACCCCCATCTGAAGACACCAATGTACTTCTTCCTCACCAACCTCTCCTTTCTAGACATCTGTTTCACCACAAGCTCTGTCCCCCAGTTGCTGTTTAACCTTGGTGGCCGAAATAAGAGCATCAGCTACACAGGTTGTGCAATGCAGCTTTTCATATTTCTAGCATTAGGTGGCACTGAATGTATACTTTTGGCTGTCATGGCCTATGACCGCTTTACTGCCATCTGCAGACCCCTCCACTACATGGTCATCATGCATCCCCAACTTTGTTTGCAGTTGGTAGCCATTGCCTGGCTAAGCGGCATTGCCAACTCCCTGGCCATGTCCCCTGTGACTCTGACACTGCCCCGATGTGGACGGCATGAAGTGGACCACTTCCTTTGTGAGATGCCAGCCATGATCAAGATGGCATGTGTGGATACCACACTCATTGAAAGTACGGTGTTTGTCTTGGCCAGCTGCTTTACTCTTCTGCCACTGTCCCTAATTTTGGTCTCTTATGGTTACATAACACGAACAGTTCTCAGGATCAAGACAGCAGCTGGACGTAGGAAGGCCTTCAACACTTGCGGATCCCACCTCACTGTGGTCTCCCTCTTTTATGGAAACATCATCTATATGTACATGCAACCAGGGAACAATTCATCCCAGGACCAAGGCAAATTCCTTACTCTCTTCTACAACTTGCTGACCCCTAGCCTCAATCCCCTCATATATACCCTGAGGAACAAGGAAGTAAAGGGGGCACTCAGAAGACTGGTGTGGAAAGAGAGAGGCTAAGAGGTTGAATGATCACAAGAGATCCTATCCCTAAGGTTAAATCCAACGATAGAGACACTGGATGAGCTCTTCACTTAGAATCCACTGAATGTTTATCCTGAAAGCAATCTGAGAATTCATAACGATATGATCTTTGTTTTTGTTAAATAGGTCAGTGAGCCAGGCCTACGGCGCTTTCTTTTTTTCCTCCTAGGCTTAAGAGGTATTACTTTATACAAAGAGCTATTTAGAGCTGAAAGGGATCGTTAAATACAACCTCCTCATATTATAGACTTCGGAAACTGAGGCCCAATGAGAGTAAGTGATATATCTAAGGTTACACATTGGTGGTAGAGCTTGGATCGAACCCATTGGACCCTGTGATTACAAGTCCATTGCTCTTTCCACTGAATCTTGTTCACAACTATCATCTCATGTGATCCTCAGAAGTCTGGAAGGTAGGCAGGGTAGTTATATAAAGTGACTTCAAAACTTGACCTGGGTAACATAACTACTAAGTTTCAGAGACATGATTCACACTTTTCAGCATCTAAACTGTAAGAAATGTGGGGGAGGAATTTCGTTACCAGAGTTGAAGGTGTCCCTCTCCCCCTTCCCCACCAAAGCCTTAGCAGAATGTAAGTCAGGTGACTGATTGGAATCAGACCTCTGATCTAGCAGAATCCAGGCCTCAGGTCAGTCCAATGAAAGGTCAGAGGCTCGATTAAATGAGCCATTTGAGGAGGGCATGACCTGGACAGTCAGAGTGTTGTATCTGGCCAATGAAGAGCCTGGTGAGAGATTACTATAAAAGGACTGAGTCCTTTGTACTTTCTCCTCTACTCTGTTCAGGGCATGTACCCATTTATTCAGGAGGAATAAATGTAAATTACAATTAAAACTTTTTTGGCTTCCCAACAAGTATTGTTTATTCCTAGACAGTGTAAGTATGTTTCTAACCACTGGAGGCTTGTCACAGGATCAATATAGTATCAGAAGAAAGATATTTCATTGTCTATGGTGCCTATTAGCAGGATGTAGTTTCCTTCCTTATCTCTTTTAATTAGATCTATTTTTGCTTTTGCTTTGTCTGAGATTAGGATTGCTACTCCTTTTATTTTACTCCAGCCTTTTACCTTTACCCTATGTGTATATCTCTTTTTCACATGTGTGTCTTATAAACAACATTTTATAGAATTACAGTTTTTATTCTATTTTGCTATCCACTTCTGTTTTATGTTAGTGTTCACCCCATTCACATTCATAGTTATGATTACTATCTGTGTCTTTCTCTCCATCCAATCCCCCCCATTTATGCTTCTCTTTCTCTTTTCTCCCCTTCCCTCCTGACTAATGTTTTGCTTTTGACCACTGCCTCCCTCAATATGCCCTCTCTTCTATCAGCCCCCTCCCTTTTCTCCCTTTTCTATAACTACTTCTTCTTTCTCTCCTATTCCCTCCCCATCCCTTTCTTTTCCCTTTCCTTTCCTACTGCCTATTGAGAAAGTTAGATTTCTCTACCTAACTGAGTTTGTTATTCCTTCCTTGAGTCAAATCAGATGAGAGTAAAGTTCAAACAATGCTCATCTCCCTCCTTTCTTTCTCTCTACTTTAATATGTCTTTCTCCTTCTTCATGTGATGTAATTTACCCTTTTCTACCCCTTCCTTCCTTCTTCTCCCATTATAATCCCTATTCACCACTTATTTATGTTTTTTATCATCACATCAAAGTCAACTTAAACTCATCCCTTGTGTCTATATATATATAAATATATATATGTATATATGTGTGCGTGTGTATGTATGTATATATCCCTTCTAAGTGAGATAATAAAGATACAATTCTCAAGAGTTATAGGTATTATTTTGCCATGTAGGGATGTAAACAGTTTGCCCTTATTGAATAACATGTTTTTCCTTTTCTATTTACCTTTTTATACTTTTTCTTCAGTTAACTTTTGTACCTCCTTTTCTATTTGGCCAATTCTACTTTTTAAGGAGTTTTCTTCAATCTACTTTTTTCGATTTTGTCAATTGCATTTTTAAAGGAATTGTTCCATTTTTCTTCTGCCTCCCTTTTTTGACTTTTAAAATCCTTCTTGAGTTCTTCCAAGAGGACTCTTTGGGCTTGAGACCAGTTTATATTCCTCTTTGAGGTTTTGGATATGGGTATATTGACTATGTTGTCCTCTGCTGAATTTATGTTTTAATCTTCCCTGTCACCAAGATACTTCTGTATGGTCATTGTTATTATTGTTGTCCTTTTTTCTGGCTTTTAAAGTTGATCTCTGCATCTTGGGCACAGGGGGTTGCTGTGGTGGGGACTAGGGACCTGGTTACTGGTTTGCTGCAATGGGGCTTGCTGCTGGCTTGCTGAGATGCTTCCCATCCTGTACTGGTCCCCTTCAGCTACAGCAAGAGAGGCTTTTCTTCTTAACCCTCTTAGCCTCCAGACCTAAAAGACTGCTGCACCTCATCTTTCTGCTGGCTCTATTTCAGGATTTTTCCTGGGGCAATATTCTCTGGGTTTTTCAAGGTCAATAAGGGAGGGTGAGAGCAACTTACTGCTTACTCTGCCGTCTTGGCTCCCAGAAGTCAAAATAGGTGACTTTCACACATTCTGTCTGTGGGCTGATAGCTCCAGGAGCAGGTGCTGCCACCAATATTGCTGCTGCCAATTCACTCCCAAAGCCTGTTCCTGGTTTGCTGGGGCTGGGGCCATATTGGCACACCCTGTGCTGGGTTGTGCTTCTCTCTTAGATAGTGCAAACAGATCCCTCCTGCTAACCTTCTGAGTTGTTTCTGGTGCCTTTGGGCCACCTGGAAACTGCCATTGCTGCTAGTGATTCAGTCCCCCAGGCCTGCTCTGGCTTTGCCAGGACAGGGTCTGCACTGGCACGGCCTGCACTAGTCTGTGCTCCTCTCTTGGCTTGTTGCAACGGACCCTTCCTGTCAACCTTCTAGATTGTCTTTGGCTAGAAATCTGCCTCACTCTGTCTCTTTATGGGTTCTGCCACTCTAGAATTTGTTCAGAGTCACTTTTTAAAGGTATTTGAAGGAGTTTGGGGGAGAGCTTAGGTGAGTCTCTGCTTTTACTCCACCATCTTGGCTCTGCCCCACCAGTCTCTTCTTTTTTCAATGAATTCAATGCCTTGCTCACAATATTTTTCTCTTCCCCAGTTCCTGCTCTCATACTACAGTACTCTTAAAAACTTATTTAACCTCCCTCAAATGTCCTAGGCTCCCAATTACTCAACTTATTCGTTTACTACAACCTATGACTCCATAACAACAGTTACACAGAAAGGCAGTTATGCCCTGGATCTTGCCGTTACCCAAAATGTATCACTTCCATTTTCACGAACAAAGTTCCCAATGACCACATAATGGCCAAATCTAACAACCTTTTCTTGATGATGATGATACAGTGGTAATAGAATCAACCTCACAGGTTTGTTGTATTAGATTATATTTGTGAAGCACTTAGCTCAATGACTATCACATATGTAAAAAATTATTTTCTTAGTAATCGTTATCTTGGAGACTCAGAGCTTTCCTATCCCCCTTTCTTTCAAAGATCAGTTCTGCTTTAGTAAGATGTAAATGAGTTTATTCCTGCTCGTTGTGTTGCCCAGACAGGCCTGGGAGAATGATTCCTATCTATTGTCAAGACAGGTGATATGAAATTGATATCATTTTGATCAGAATTAAGTGACCTAAGTCCCCAAGACCCTCATCTTAATATAGCCCACCTCCCAGTGTGTTTACCAATCAGCATTGATTAACATGTCTTGAAAATACCTACTCTTCAAAGGGCATATAATCCTGTACCCTCAAATCCCAAATCAAGGCAGTTCTGAACTGGCCACTTTAGAGGGGCCCAGTTTTGGACTCAACTCTTATGCAATGCATGTTGCCAGCTTGTGAGAGAAATAAAAATGTGGACCCGACCTAATTGTTTGTCTGTTTCTTAAAATAAACTCTGGTTTGGGGTTTTGGGAGTTCACAATCAAAATTAGGGTTTGACACATAGTAGGCACTTCATAAGTGCTATTTCCCTGTCCCTTTTATTCTCATTATTTTTTTACCATTCTGCAGCCTTTGACACTGTAAATTACTCTCTTCTCTCTAGGTTTCCATCACATTTCTTTCTTGTTTTTCTTCTCACTGGTCTGATCACTTCTCATTCTGCTTGAGTGAATCTTCATTCAAGTCATGCCCATTAAACGTAGGTTTTCCCAAGTGTCTGTCCTGGGCCCTCTGATCTTAACCTTCCATACTGTTTGACTTGATGATTTCATCAGCTCCCAATGATTCAACTCTAATCTCTATTCTGATGATTCTCAAATCTACTATTCTAGTCCTAATCTCTTTCCAGACATCCAGTCTCATATCTCCAATGGCCAGTTGAATGTCTTGAATTGAATGTCTCATAGACAGCTTAAGTTATTGAACTCATTATCCTTTCATTAAAAAATCTTTTTTTTCTAAATTTTCTGTTACTGTGGAAGTTACCACCTTCTTCCCAGTTAACCGGGCTTACAATCTACGTGCCTTTCTTCACTTCTCATTCTCTCCGACTCCCCATATTCAGTCGTCAAGCCCTGACATTCCTACTTTCTTCACATCTGTGGTATAATCCAATTCTCCTCTCTAATAACACCATTACCTTAGGGAAGGTCCTCCTCACCATGTGGTTGGACTACTGTGGTATCTTGCTGGTTGGTCTCCCTACTTCAAGTTTCTTTCCACTCCGTCTTCCACTCAGGTCTCAAGGTGATCTTTCTAGAGTGCAAATCTGACCGTATTATTTCGCTTTTCAATCAACCCCAGTGGCTCTATTGCCTCTAGGATCAAATATAAACTTCTTTTTGTTGTTAAATCATTTCAGTTGTGTTTGATTCTTCATGACCTCCTGGGGGGGGAGGGGCTGTTCTTGCCAAAGATACTGGAATAGTTTACTATTTCCTTCTGCAGCTCATTTTACAGATGAGAGACTAAGGCAAACCAAGTTAAGAGACTTGCCCAGGGTCACATGGCTAGTAAGTCTCTGAGATCAGATTTGAACTTATGAAGATGAGTCTTGAAAAAACAAACTGCCCTGATATCCTAGACCAGAGGATAATGTAGAAATGGAAAGACTCCACCAATCACCTCCTCAAAGAGATCTCAAATGAAAACTCCGAGCAATATTATAGCCAAATTCCAGAGATCTCATGTTAGAGAGAAAATATAGCAAGCAGTCAAAAATAATGCAAATGTCATGGAGATACAGTCAGACTCACACAAGATTTAGCAACTTCCACAATAAAAGAATAGAAGGCTGGGAATCTGATGTCGCAGAAGGCAAAATAGCCAGGATTGCAACCAAGAATAAAATACAGAAAAATAGTATAATCCTTATAAAAATGAATATTCAATAAAACAGAGAACTTTCAAGTATTCCTAGTGAATTCCTGATGAAAAGACCAGAGCTGAATAGAAAATTTGACATTCAAACACAAGACTCTAGAGAATTTAAATAGTCAAACATGAAATAGAAATCATAAGAGACTCAATAAAGCTAAATTGTTTATATTCCTATATGAACAGATGATACATGTAATTCCTAAGAATTTTATCATTAAGACAGTTAGAAGCACTCTACATAGACAGAAAGCATAGGTGTGAGTTGATTTTGTTAGGATGATCTCAAAAGAACAAATGAAGGGGTGAGAAAGAGGGATGTACTGGGATGAGGAGTAAGGGAGAGGAAGAATGGAGAAAATTATCACACAAAAAGGAGGCACACAAGGAAGAGCTTTTATAGTAAAGGGGAAAACAGAGGGAGTGGCAGGCAGTGGTTAAACTTTACTCTCATTGGAATTGGTTCAAAGAAGGAAGGATAGATAGATAGATAGATAGATAGATAGATAGATAGATAGATAGATAGATAGATAGATAGATACTCAGTTGGGTATAGAAATCTATCTTACCAAACAGGGAAATAGGAGGAGACGGGATTAAGAGAAAAGGGAAATGATAAAAAAGAGAGTAGATTAAGGGAGACAGCTGTCAGAAGCAAAACAGACTTTCTAGTAGGGATAGGATAAAAAGAAAGAAAAACAGAGGAACATGGGATGGAGGGAATTGCATTTAGTAATCATAACTGTGAATGTGAATGGGATGAGCTCATCCATAAATCAAAAATGGATAGCACTGGAAACCAGAATCCAACACTATGTTGTTTACAAGAGACACACCCAAAAAAGAAAGGCACACACAAATAAAACAAGGCGTTGGAGCATAATCTATTGTGCTTCACCTGAAATTAAAAAAAAAAAAGCAGGGATAGCCAATCTCAAACAGAGCAAAATCAAAAATAGACCTAATTTAAAAAGATAATCAGGGAAACTATATTTTTCTAAAAGGTACAATAGAAAATGAAATAATACCAAAATTTTTCACAGCCAGTATTTCTGATAAAGGTCTTTTTCCTAAATATATAGGGAACTGAGTCAAATTTATAAAAATAAGAGTCATTCTCCAATTGATAAAGAGTCAAAGGATTTAAACAGGCAATTTTGGAAGAAGAAATCAAAACTATCTATAGTCACATGAAAAAATACTCTATATCACTATTGATTACAAATTTAAACAACTCTGAGGTATCACCTCACACCTATCAGAAATGACAAATACTGGAAGGGATAAAGGAAATAGACACACTAATTAACTGTTGTTGGTGGAGTTGTAAATTGTTCCAACCATTTTGGAGAAGTATTTGAAACTAGGCCCAAAGGGCTATAAACCTTGGCATATCTGGCAAAACCACTAGTAGGTCTGTAAGATCGAAAAAAAAAAAAGAAATGAAATGAAAAGGGCCTATGTGTACAAAAATATTTGTAACAATTCTTTTTGGGGCTGCAAAGAACTGGAAATTCAAAGTATACCCATCAATTGGAAGGATGGTTGAACAAGTTGTGGCATATGATTGTGATGGAGTACTATTGTGCTAAAAGAAATGACTAAGGGGATGGTTTCAGAAAAACCTGTCAAGACCTATAAAAACTTACGCAAAGTGAAGTGAGAAGAACCGGGATATCATTGCATGCAGTAACAGCACTATCATAATGGTCATCTACTGTGAAAGACTTAGCTACTCTGATCAATACAATTACAAAGGACTCATGATGAAAACTGCTATCCACCTGTAGAGAGAGAGAGAATTGATCAACTCTAGTGCAAGGCAAAGAATAGTTTTCTCAGTGTATTTTTTGGCTTTTTTGTGATAAGGCTAATATGGAAATATGTTTTACATTATTTCACGTGGATAATTGATATATTTCTTTCCTTTTCAGTGGGTGGGGAAAGTGCAAGAGGGAGAGAATTTTGTACTCAAAAATATCTTTAATTTTTAAAAGAACAAAAATAAAAAGACCTCCTGCTATAGAATTTGTCCAACAATACAAAATGAGTAGGTCAAAGAGAGGTGACTGAGTTGCATTTGCAAAACTATGTGGTTCTTTCAAGGTCTTCAAGATAATTCCTGAAATAAAACTCATTTTTGACATCAAAAAAGGAGAGAACAATATTAATTACCAACAAAAACAACAACAAAGAAATACAGTAGGATTACAAAGAAAAATCAAAGCAAAACAAAATAAAACACTTTTGGAGAGAAGTCTTCCAGAATCAATGACATTTTTAAATACAATTCATAGGTTTTCAAATGTGTTACCAAACCTTCATCTCTTAATTAACTTTCTGCTCTTAATAAAAAAAAAACCTACTACTCAATAAAATATAGATAAGAAAGGTTGACATTCTGCTATGTACACAGAATAATAGCTCATAGGGCTCTAGCCTCAGACTGGATGAAATGATTGCCCACTATTTTCGAAGTTTTAACTAATATAACAACTTTGCATTTACACTTAATCATGCTGACTGACAGATCAGTAGGAAAACTTGCAGCTGAGACTTGTTTTTTGTTCTTTGAAATGTCAGAAACTCCCATTGGGAAGAATGTCAAAACAATTTTAGATGATAAAATAATTACAATCCTTTTAGGAGATGAAGTCATGCTATGACTTTCCTATAACTCCAGCTCCCACTGTACTTCTCCACACACAGTCTGTCAGAGACCTCTCTTCAGGAACAGCACATACTAATTCAGGTAAGGGACAAGAATTTTTCACCTCTTAGTAAAAGGACTAAAGTCTTTTTTTCCTTTAAATCACTGGGGTTTTTTTTTGAAGCAATGTTGTTTAGAAACAAGTTTGCTGTTCCTCAAGACAGTTTTAAAACACTGTTTCTCTCATTGATAATGCCTTTTTTCTTTTAATTATTTTTTCTTCTCTTATTTTCCTCTTTCTGTTATTTCCTATCTTCTCTTCACTTATCTCTTGCTTTTCTTTTTCCTCTGTGACTGTTCCCCCTTTGTTCATTCCCATTTTTTCATCCATTCCCTTGAATTGGATTGGAAGACAAAGGACCTAGTTTTGAATTCATCTTTACCACTTATTTAGGTCATGAGAACATAGATTTCAAACAGGAAGGGACCTTAGAAGCTCATCCAATTCAATCGTGATTTTATTTTTTTGAGGGGGTAAGGCAAGGGAATTGGGTTTAAGTGACCTGCCCATGGTCCCACAGCTAGTAAATGTG
>CM053627.1:207421396-207462901 GCA_028646595.1 Phalanger gymnotis
ATCTAAATAATTGGAAAAAAAAATCAGTTGCTTGTAGGTAGCCAAGCTAATATAATAAAAATGGCAATTCTACCTAAACTAATTTACTTATTCAGTGCCATACCAATCAAACTACCAAAAATTACTTTATATAGCTAGAAAATATGAAATCAAAATTCATCTAGAAGAACAAAAGTTCCAAAATATCAAAGGGAATAAGGAAAAGAAATGCTAGGGAAGGTAGCCTAGTCATACCAGATCTTTAATCCTTTTATAAATCCTTTAATCCTTTTATTTAATCCTTTTATAAAGCAGAAATCATCAAAACCACTTGGTACTGGCCAAGAAATAGGGGTCAGTAGAATAGGTTAGGTACACAAGACACAGTAGTCAATGATTAAAGCAATCTACAGTTTGATAAACCAAAAAAACCTAGCTTCTTGGATAAGAACTCACTTTTTGACAAAAACTGCTGAGAAAACTGAAAAACAGTGTGGCAGAAACTGATCATAGACCAAAATTTGACACCATACATCAGAATAAAGTGCTAATGGGTGCGTGATCCAGGTATAAAGTCTGATACTATAAACAAATTAGGTGAGCTAGGAATAGTTTATCTGTCAGATTTATGGAGAGTGGAGGAATTTATGACCAAACAAGAGAGAGAAAACTTTATGAAATACAAAATGTTTAATTTTGGTTAAAGTAATTTGAAAACTTTTTGCAAAAACAAAGTGGATGCAACAAGATTAGGAGGGAAGCAGAAAACTGGGAAAGAATTTTTTGTAATTAGTGTCTCTGATGAAGATTTCATTTCTAAAATATATAAAATATTGACTCAAATTTACAAGAACACAAGTCATTCACTAATTGATAAATGGTCAAAGAATATTAACAGACAATTTTTAGAGGAAGAAATTAAAGCTATCTATAGTCATATGAAAAAAAAATTTCTAAATCACCATTGATTGAAGAGAAGCACATCAAAACAACCCTTAGGTACCACATCTCTCCTGTCAGATTGGCTAACATGACAAAAGAGAAAAAATGATAAATGCTGGGGAGGATGTGAGAGAATTGGAACATTGTTACATTGTTGATGGAGTTGTGAACTGATTAAATCATTCAGTAAAGCAATTTGTAACTATGCTATATCCCAAACAGAGCATGCAAGTGGAAAAAGGACCCGTACATACAAAAATATTCATAGTAGTTCTTTTTGTGGGGGCAAAAGATTGGAAATCAAGGTGATTTCCAGCAATTGGGGAATGGCTAAAAAAGTTATGTTATATGAATGTAATGGAATACTATTGTACTATGAAAAGTGAGGAGCAGACAGATTTCATGACAGCCTGGAATGACTTGTATGAACTGATGCGGACTGAGGGGAGCAGAACCAAGAGATCAATATTTATTATTACAGACACACAGTATCTGTAAGCACTAACAACTTCACTCCTCTCATCAATGCAAGGTTCAAAGACAGCTCCAAATGACTCATGATGGAAAAAAGGTATGCATATCCAGAGAAAGAATTATGCAGTCTGAATGCAGATTGAGGCAAACTATTTGCTCTTTCCTTTTTCCCCTTCTTTTTTGGTTTAATTTCTTCTTTCTCATGATTCATTCTATTTTTTATAATTCTTCTTTACAACTGGACTATAATGTAAATAAGTTCAATGTGAAGGTATATGTAGAACCTATATCAGATTACATGCCATCGTGGGGGGGGGAGTAGGGGGGAAGAGAGGGTGGGAGAGAAAAATTGGAACTCAAAAACTTGTGGAGCTTATTGTTGTAAACTAAAAATTTAAAAAAATTTAAAAAATTAAAAACTCCGAGGTACCACATCACACTTACAAGACTGGCTTACATGACAAAACAGGAAAATGATAAATATTGGAGAAGATGTGGGAAAATTGGAATACTGATTGATTTTTCGTAGAGCTGTGAGGTCATCCATCCACTCTGCAGAGCAATTTGGAACTATGCCCAAAGAGCTATAAAAATGTGCATACCCTTTGAGCCAGCAATACAAATTCTAGGGCTATATCCCATACAAGTGGGAAAGGACCCATACATACAAAAATATTTATAGCAGCTATTTTTGTGGTGGCAAAGAATTGGAAATCAAGGGGATGCCCATCAATTTAGTAATAGCTAAACAACTTGTAGTATGTGAATTTAATGGAATATTATTGCGCTATAAGAAATGAGAAGCAGATGGACTTCATAATAATCTGGAAAGACTTATATGAACTGATGCTGAGTGATGGAGAGCATAACTGGGAGAACATTGTACACAATTATAGACACATTGTAACTTTGATAAATTCGGCTCTTCTCAATAATGCAATGTTCTGAGAAAACTCCAAAAGACTCATCGTGGAAAAAGCTATCCACATGAAGAGAAAGAATTAAGTAGTCTGAATGCAGATTGAAGCAAAATATTTACTCTCTCCTTTTTTTGTTTTGTTTTGTTTCTTCTTCTTCATGATTCATTTAATTTCTTATAATTCTTCTTTACAACTTGACTTTTTCTTCTAGAGCTATGTCCCAAAAGGAGTATAAAAATGGGGAAAAAAACCAAATGTACAAAATTATGGTGACCAAGAACTGGAAACTGAGGGGATGCCCATCAATTGGGGTATGGCTGAATAAGTTGTGATATGTGAATGTAATAGAATACTATTATGCCATAAGAAATGATGAGGGCAGAGTTCAGAAAAACCTGGAAAGACTCACAGGAACTTATGTTGAGTAAAGTGAGCAGAAACAGGAGAACATTGTACACAGTAACAGCCACAGTGTGTGAGGACAGATTTTGATAGATGTAGCCCTTCTCAGCAATGCAAGGATCCAAAACTTTCCCATGTTGGAAAATGCTATCAGCATCCAGAGAAAGAACTATGGCATCAGAATGTGGAAGAAAGCAGACTATTCTCTCTTTTGATTTGTTTTGTTTTGTTTTTTCTTTCTCATGGTTTCTTCCATTTGTTGTAATTTTTCTATGCAACATGATTAATGTGAAAATGCGTTTAATAGGAATGTATATGAAGAGCCAATATCAGATTGCATGCTGTCTTAGGGAGAGAGGAGGGAGGGAGGGGGAGAAAATTTAAAATTTATGGAAGTGAATGTTGAAAATCAAAAATAAGTTACCAATAAAAAAGAGTGAAAAAAAATTTATGTCCAGGTAAACAGAAGTATCTAGAATCGCTGTGGGAAATAGTCTTTCTGAAGCCGAATCTTAATTTTATAAATTTTCTAAAGGAAAGAAAACTAAGAAAGGTAAACAAATATCACTAATAAGGGAAAGATAGAGCAGAACAAAAGTAAGTCACCCGCCCCCTCCCTTACCGATCTTTCAAAGCCTAGAAAATGTCACTCCAAGAAAACCTTGGAACAGCAAAGGCAGCAGATAAACACAGTGCAGCAGTATTATAACCTCTGGGTGAAGGGAAGCAGTACAGGATGAAAGGCATCCCAGCAAGCCACTGGAAAGCCCTACCTCAGGCAATCATGATGAGATTCTGAGTCCCAGGGTGATGGAACAGGTAAGTACTAACACCAGGACACCCTTAGACCCTACTACCAGCACCACCAGTGCCTCAGCACAGGCAGAGGAACTAGTAGACACAAGTATGGAAAAATACCACATGTGCTGCTCTTCTCCAGCAGCTGAAATCTCCCAGTACCTCAGCACAACTCAACCCAACTCTAGGAGACATAGCTCCTGGCTAGCAGACATCCTCCGCCAGCCAAACATTCAAATGTTTTTGAAAAGACTGGATGAGCAAGCTTCACCCAAGGGCCAGATGTCCCATCTTCACCCTGAGAGCTCCAGTGTTACTGACCCTAGCTCAACACTAGCTAAGCATCCAGACTCCTACAATCTCCAGCTGCCATCACTTGAGGCCTCAGCACACAAAGCCAGTGAGCAGATCCCCAGACACCAGGATAAGAAACTTGAGTCAGTGTCCCCTGTGCTGCAGGAGGGAAGCTCAACTTTAAAAGCCAGGAAATAGTCAAACACCATGAGCAAAAATCAGAAATGGACAAAGACTATAGATCCTTATTACGCAGACAGGGTAGATGAAGGCACACATTCAGAAGAGGACACCATTGTCAATATACCCATATTCAAAACTTCAAAAGGGTGTAGGAACTGGTCTCAAGCCCAAAAAGCCTTCTTGGAAGGACTCAAGAAAGATTTTAAAAGTCAAATAAGAGAGGTAGAAGAAAAATTGGGGAAAAAATGAGAGGTATTTAAGAGACTGTCAATAGCTTGGAAAAGGAAGGACAAAAATTGACTGTAGAAAATAAGTCCCTAAAACATACAATTGGCCAAATGGAAAAAGGGTACACTGAAGAAAACAGCTCCTTAAAAAGTAGAATTGGCCAAATGGAAAAGGAGGCACAAAGCTGACTGAAGAAAAGAACTCCTTAAAAAGTAAAATGGGCCAAATGGAAAAACGTTACAACATCTTATAGAAGAAAATAATTCATTAAAAATTGGAATTAGGCAAGTGGAAGTGAATGACTCTATGAGACATCAAGAATTAGTCAAACAGAAACGAAAGAATAAAAAAATGAAGAAAATGTAAATACCTCATTGGTAAAACCACTGGCCTGGAAAATAGGTATAAGAGAGACAATTTAAAAATTATTGGTCTACCTGAAAACCATGATAAAAAAAAAATAGACTGAATAGCATCTTTCAGGAAATCATCAAGGCAAACTGCCTTGCAGTCCTAGAGGCAGAAGGTAAAATAGTAAATGAAAAAATCCCCTGAAAGAGATCCCAAATTGAAAATACTAAAGAATATTGTAGCCAAATTCCAAAATTGCCAGGCCAAACACAAAATACTGTAAGGAGCTAGAAAGAAACAATTTAATTATCATGGACTCTCAGTTAGAATTGTGAAGGACCTTGCAGCTTCGACACCAAAAGATTAGAGGGTGTGGGATATGATATTACATAAGGAAAAAGAGCTTGGAAGACAACCAGAGATCAACTATCCAGCAAGATTGAATATAATCTTTCAGGGGAGGGGATTGACATTCAACAATAGAGGGGACTTCCAAACCTTCTTGATGGAAAGATCAGAGCTCAACAAAAACTTTGGTCTTCAAATACAAGATTCAAGAGAAGCATGAAAAGGTGAACAGGAAAACAAAAACATGTTATTAATAAGGGCAAACTGTTTACATCTCTGTAAAGGAAGATGACAATTGTAACTTTTTTATTTTTAGTTTACAACGGTCTACACATTTTTAGGTTCCAAAATTTCTCTCTCTCCCTCTTCTCCTCTCTCCTCCCTCCCCCAAGATGGCATGCAATCCAATGTAGGTTCTATATTTACCTTCACGTTGAACTTGTTTACATAATAGTCCAGTTGTAAAGAAGAATTATAACCAATGGAATAAATCATGAGAATGGAGAAATGAAACCAAAAAAGAAGGGAAAAAAGAGAACAAATACTTTGCCTCAATCTGCATTCAGACTCCATAATTGTTTCTCCGGATGTACATAGCTTTTTCTACCATGGATCTTTTGGGGATATCTTTGAACCTTGCATTGATGAAAGGAGTCAAATCTATCAAAGTTAGTCCTTAGAGATATAGAGTTTCTGTAATCTTTATATTGATCTTCTGCTTCTGCTCTCCTCAGTCAGCATCAGTTCATATAAGTCTTTGCAGGTTGTAATGAAGTCTGTCTGCTCCTCATTTCTTCTTGCACAATAGTATTCCATTACATTCATATACCACAATTTGTTTAGTCATTCCCCAATTGATGGGCATCCCCTTGATTTCCAATTCTTTGCCACCATAAAAAGAGCTGCTTTAAATATTTTTGTACATATGGTTCCCTTTCCCACTTGTCTGATCTCTTTGGGATATAGCCCTAGAAATGGTATTGCTGGGTCAAAGGGTGAACACCCTTTTATAACCCTTTGAACATAGTTCCTAATTGCTCTCCTGAATGATTGGATCAGTTCACAACTCCACCAACAATTTGGCAATGTCCCAATTTTCCCACATCTTATACAGCATTTATCATTTTCCTGTTTTGTCATGTTAGCCAATCTGACAAGAGAGATGTAGTACAGTTTTGATTTGAATTTCTCTAATCGATAGTGATTTAGAACGCTTTTTCATATGACTATAGATATCTTTAATTTATTCTTCAGAAAATTGCCTGTTCATATCATTTGACCATTTCTCAATTGGGGAATGACTTGTCACCCTATAAATTTGGTTCCATTCCTGGTATATTTTAGAGATGAGGTCTTTATCAGAGACACTGGTCATAAAGATTTTTTCCCCAATTTTCTGCTTGCATCCTAATCTTTGTTTCATTGGCTTTGTTTATACAAAAATCTTTTCAATTTAACATAGTCATAATTATCATTTTGCATTTTGTAACACTTTCTTCTCTTGTTAGGTCATGAATTTTTCCCTTTCTCATAAATATGACAGGTAAACTATTCCCTGCTCTCTTAAATTGCTTATAGTATCAGCCTTTATTCCTAAATCATGAACCCATTTTGACTTTATTTTGATATATGGTGTAAGATATTTCTCTATGCTCAGTTTCTGCCATACCATTTCCCAAAATTTTTTGTGAAATAGTGAATTATTAGCCCAGAAGCTGGATTATTTGGGTTTATCAAAGAATAGATTGCTATAGTTGTTGACTATGTGTCTTGTGTCCACCAATCTGTTTCTTAGCCCATACCAAGTAGTTTTTATGGCTGCTGCTTTATAATACAGTTTAATGTCTGGAATGGCTAGGCTACCTTCCTTAGCATTTCCTTTTCATTGCTTCCTTTGATATTCTAGACCTTTTGTTCTTCCAGATGAAGACACTTGTAATTCTTGAGAGCTGTATTATTATTATGTCATTTAAAAGGGCTATACATAGACAAAGGACATGGTTATAAGTTGACTTTGATGTGACAATAAAATATATAATTAAGTGGTGAAAAGGAATTGTACTAAAGGAGGAGGAAAATAGGAGGCAGAGTAGGGTAGATTACATCACATGAAAAGGCACAAAACCTATTACAATAAGGGGAAAGAAGTGAGGGAGATGAACATTGCCTGAACCTTAGTCTCCTCAGATTTTTCTCAAAGATGGAATAACTAATCAGTTAGGTCTAGAAATGTAACTTACCCTATAGAAAGTAGGAAAGGAAAGCAGAAAGAAAAGAGAAGGGGTGGATAGAAGGGAGGGAAGAAGTATTAAAAGCAAAGGGGGAAAAAGGGAGGGGCTGATAGAAGGAGGGACAGACTGAGGGAGGTAGTGATCAAAAGCAAAACTCTAGTGAGGAGGAAAGGGGAGAAAGGAGAGAGAAAAGCAAAAATGGGGAGAAACTTAAATGTAGGCTAATTAGCTTGATCCTAAAGACAAATCAATGCACATGTATAATCTATATTACATTGTTTACCATCTTTGTGAGGGGAAGGCAGAAGAAAAATTTTGAAGTTTAAATCTTATTTAAAAATGAGTGTTGAAAACTATCTTTATATATATGTATAGAAAAATGTTATTTACAAAAAAGAATCAGCAAATCAAATAAATAATCATAGAGAGAATAGATTTCCCTAAAGACAGACAACAATGTGACATGCTGATATTATTAGGATGCAGTCAAAGCAGTCCCCAGGCAGGTAGAGGGTACAATGCTAGGCTTGGAGTCAGGAAGACCCTAGTTCCAATTGGGCCTCAGACTCTTGTTGTTTGTCCGTCATTCTCAAAGAGGACCAATAAAATCAGGAAGGTGATGACTTTAAAGTGATTTAGACTTAATTGAGGCAGGGCTGTGCCAATTAATTTTTAATCTATGTTTTTATGGTACTTTTTGGGAAATAATTTTTATGATATTGTGGTCTGAAAAGTATTCATTTAATATTTCTGATTTTCTGTATTTGACTGTGGAGTTTTAAAGTCAAAATACACAGTCAGTTATTGTGAAGATGGCATATACTGTTGAGAAAAAGTTTAATCTTTTTATTATCCCCTTTTAAATTTTCATTTGAGGTCTATCTTTTATAACTTTTCTAAAATTTTATTCATCTCCTTAACTTCTTTCTTATTATTTTTTGTTAAAATTATCTTGATATATTACATAAGGCAAAGGAGCTTGGATTGTAACCAAGGATTAACTACCCAGTGAAATTGAGCATAATCTTTCAGGGGAGGCAATCGACATTCAATGAAATAGGGGACTTCCAAACCTTCCTGATGAAAAGATCAGAGCTCAACAAAAAATTTGATTTTGAAATACAAGACTCAAAGCATAAAAAGGTGTTTACCTTTTTATGGAAGGAAGGAAAATAAACATATTAATAAGAACAAACTATTTACATTTCTACAAGGGAAGATGGCACTTGTAACTCCTTTTTATTTTTTTTTAATCTTAGACAAATACCAAAACTTAAATACATAATAAGAAAAGAAAATGGTATATTATACACTTAAACATTAAACTTTAACATAAAAGAAAAAAAACAAAAATAAATCTGTCATGTGCACAGCAGAGCACAGGAGAAGATTCAGAATACATAGCTACATAGCAATAACTTATTGTTCCAAGAAAGCCTATATATTAAATAATGTACATTATGTTGAAAGCTATCCATCTTTTTGTTGCTTCCTTGTAGGTTTTATTTTTTTCTTTGCTCTACACTTGTTTTATAATTTCTTGATTCCACATAATATCATTAGCTTCCTTTTTCACCATTATAATTTTTAAGGCATTATTTTCTTCAGTGAGCTTTCTGCCCTCCTTTTCCATTTGGTCAATTCTATTTTTTAAGGCATTCTTCTCTACATTGCCTTTTTGGACCTCTTTCACCATTTTGGTTATTCTGTTTTTTAAGGTGTTATTTTCTTCAGTATTTTTTGTTCTCCCTTTACCAAACTGTTGCCTTGTTTTTCATTATTTTCCTGCATCAGTCTCATTTCTCTTCCCAATTTTTCCTCTCTTTCTCTTACTTGATTTTCAAAATCTTTTTTGAGCTCTTCCATGGCCTGAGACCAATTCATATTTTTCTTGGAGGCTTTTGCATTGGAGCTTTGACTTTGTTGTGTTCTTCTTGTTGTATATTTTAATCATCTTTGTCACCAAAGTAAGGTTCTATAGTCTGAGAGTTTTTACACTGCTTGCTCATTTTCCCAGCCAAATGCTTGACTTCTTAACTCTTTTTTAAGGTAGAACTCTGCTTCCAGTGTGGAGGTGTACTGTCCCAAGTTTCATAGATTTTGTGCAGCCATTTTCAGAGACACTTTATGTGCCTGTAAATTTTCAGTTCTTCCAAGGTGGTATGATGAAAGGAGAGGTGTTTACTCTTTTCCTGCCCTGTGCTCTGGTCTGTGAGAGACCACAAGCACTATTTTCTGCCTTGGAATTGTGAGGAGGATTCCCTTTCCACTGCAGACACAAGCTTCACCACACCAGTGCTCCTCATCACCCCAGGACTGCCTCCCAGGACTGTGACCCAGATCCAATCAGGGACAAATCAAGAAAATCTTGCCTCAGTGCCAGCAACGAGATCCCTGTAATCTCCTAATCTCCCTCTGATCAGCCACTTGATCTCCCACAATGTGTGTGTGTGTGTGTGTGTGTGTGTGTGTGTCTGTCTGTCTGTCTGTCTGTCTGTCTGTCTGTCAGGAGCTCTGGGAGCAGCCACTGCTTCTGTTGCTGCTGCCACCCCTGCCACCTCCACTACCTTGGCACTGTGGCTGGACCATGGTCCTCTCTCACCCAGGTCAAGCAGAACTTTCCTACTGACGTTCTAAATTGTCTTTGTCATTTTGGGATTGAGAAGCCTGCAAACTGCCACAGCTTCCAGTAATTCAGTCCCCTGAGGCCTGCTCCACCCCCCTCTGTGCCAGTGCAGCCTTTGCTAGGTTCCACTCCTCTTCCAGTCTGGTGCAATAGACCTTTCCTCTCTTCCTTCCAGGTTGTCTTTTTGTGGAGATTTGTTTCAATCTGTCATTTTGTTGGTTCTACAACTCTAGAATTTGTTTAGAGTCATTATTTACAGGTATTTGGAGAAGTTTGGGGGATAGCTCAAGCAAGTCTCTGCTTTTACTCTGCTATCTTGGTACTACCCCAGTCCAACAATTCTTAAATTATTTCACCTCAATTATTTGCCAGGTCCATTATTTTTCTAATTAGTTGTTTCATATTTTCTCCTTTTTCTTTCATTTTGACTTTGTTTTAAAATTTCTTAATGTCTGATGGAGTCTTTAGCTTCCATTTGCCCAATTCTAATTTTAATTAATTATTTTCTTCAATAAGTGTTTGTAGCTCTTTTCCCATTTGGTCAGTTCTACTTTTTAAAGAGTTCTCTTCTTTATTAACTTTTTGTGCCTTTTTTCCCATTTTGGCCAATTCTGTTTTTTAATGTGCATTTTTCTCAAGACATTTCGTGCTGTTTTTGTTTTACAAATTTGCTGACTTTTTTCATGATTTTGTCATACCATTCTTATTTCTTTCTGCAATTCTTTCTCTTTGCCTCTCATTTCATTTTTAATATACTTTTTGAACTCTTTCAATGATTAGTTTTAGGTTTGTGCACAATTCTGTTTTTCTTTGAGGCTTTGTTGATAAATGTCTTGACATTGATTTCAGAGTTTATGTTTTGATCTTCTCTCTCAAAGGGAAACCACTACTATCAAAGTAGGTTTGTAAAATCAGTCTTTTCTTTTTTTTTTCTTTTTTTGTTACTTGCTCATTTTCCTAGCCTATTTCTTGACTCTGAATTTGATGCTAACGTTGGGCTCTACTCCTAGGTGGATAAGGCATTGTCCCAACTTTCCATTTTTCTTTTTTTTGATCTGTTGTTTTCAGAGCTAGTTCTGACATTCTGTAAGTTTTGGGGCTTTTAAGATGGTATGATCCAAAGAGAGGCATGGCCAATCTTCCTTTGGCCTGTGCTCTGGTTTTTACTGCGGAAGGGAATATGCTTCCCAGCTGCCACAAGTGTTAATACTCCTAGAGCTCCTATTTCCCCTGTTCTCCTGCAACTGCAAGCACTGATGCTCCTTTCTGCCTTGGAACTGAGATCAGGGCCCCTACTCCCTTGTTTTTTGCCCTTTTGCATTGATGGAAAGGTTAACTTCATTAAAAGTTTGTTACTGTTGTGAAGGTAATATGTTTATAATGTGTCTTCTGTGGTACCTGAAGACCAGAAGGTTTTATGGAGAGAAATGGGAAATTTGATTTTATGTTTTTATTTAAGCAGGAACTAGAACACGTGTAGCTCCTTAAGGCTCACTTTAAAGATGTTCCCTAACTAAAGTGAGATTATAGTCACATCTGAAACTATTCAATATGTTATTATTATTATCATTATTATTATAATTCAAGACTGTTAACTGACTGTTATTTTGAGTCTGACTCCAAGTGTGGTTATAAGAAATGCTATTTAACCACTGATCCATGATGCCAGGAACCCTGGGAGGTCCAAGAGCTGCATCTAAGAATTATAGAGGGTGTTCTCATGGGAAAGTTTGGAGAATGATTATTCCACATGAGCTGAGGTAGAATTCTCCTGACTCAATTTCCCTACTATGACACCTGGAAGACTTTAACCATGGCTCAATGCAGTTGACAGTCTATATAACTTCTTCCTCGAATTAGCATGAAGTCTCCTTTAATTCTTCATAATGATATGGATATAATTAGGTCAAGGACTTGTAAAATAAGGATATTATTCTGTTTCTTCATTAATATCATACTTCCTCAGTTTTGTTAGAATTAGTTAATGTTAAAAGAAGAATGGCTTGGAGTTCATCTTGGAAATGCCTTAAAAGAAGCATAACATGACCAGAAGTTGGAATTATTTCATGACATGACGCTTACTGTTTTAAAATTGATTACTCTAGGGGCGGCTATTTGGCACAGTGAGTAAAGCACAGGCCCTGGAGTCAGGACCACCTGAGGTCAAATCTGGTCTCAGACACTTGACACACTTACCAGCTGTGTGACTGGGCAAGTCACTTAACCCCAAATGCCTTGCCTTCCCCCCTAAAAAAAAGAAACAAAAGGAAAAAATTGATCAGTCTAACCTGACCATACCGGAATGGGAGCAGGCCCAGTGGGTCTGGATTACCTACAGTAGTGGTGAATACCAAGCCTCTCAGCAAAAGACAGGAGTCTGTCAGAGCTGAGTGAGACAAAAGTACATGGCCTGTGGCCATGGCAGCAGCTACTCCAGAGGCTATCAGCTCACAGACCAAATATTTGAAATTCATCTTCTTGAACCTTTGGGAGCCATGATGACCAAATAAACTGTAAATGCTCTCATTCCTCCCTTCTCGACCTTGAATAAACCAGAGAATACTGCCCTAGGAAAAACACTGGAATAGTGGAGCCAGAACTTGGGGCATACCAGTCAGTTAGCTTGGGAAGGTAGGGAGATGGGCAGTGGTGGGATTCAAATGAATTAACAACTGATTATCTATGGAACTGAGCCAAAGCACTGCCACTGCTGCTGATGTGGAGGGTGTAGGCCCTGACCCTGCTAAAAACTGGTTCAGTGAATCCAACCTAAAATTAGGTTCTTGTTCTACTGAATCGATATAAACTGGCTGAATCTCACCACTGTGGAGATGGACCCTTCTTCAGTAGTTGAAAGGGAACAGTGCAGAAATAGAAGCCTCTCAGCAAGCCCCACTTCTGCAGACCAATGGGAGCTCCTGAGCCCCAGAGGGGTGGAGCCTGCTAGCACCAACACCAGAACTCCAAGAATGCCTTCACACAGCCAGGGGAAATGGTAGACAACACCGCAGACAACGGCTGAAGCCACTAGTGCTATAGCTCAGACCTAGGGGAAGAAGAGACTTCCAGGAGCCAGACCACCCCTCCTCTACAACACAGGCTGTGAGCTACAGTATAATCCTGGGGAAACTCACACTTCACTGGGCCTCGATTCTTAGCACACACCAGCCAGCTCCAGCTGAGCACCAAGTGAGATGTAGAATTATATAGCTGCTAGCTGACAAAACCAGAGGTCACAACACACAAAACTAGTAACAAGGTACATAGTTCCCAGCACAGGAAGCTTGAGAAAAATCTCCCTGGGTCTAGAAGCAGAGATCCACTTTAAAAGCCAGGAAAAAGGCAATCACCATGAAGAAGCAAACGAGTAAAGTAAAATAGATAATAAAATCTTACTATGGAGACAGGGAAGATCAAAATATGAATTCAGAAGAGGACAGCATTGACATTATACCCACATCTGAAAACTCAAAAGGGAACATGAACTACTCGGAAGCCCAAAAAGCCTTCCTGGAAGAGCTCGAGGAAGATTTAAAATCCAAATTAGAGAGGTAAGAGAAAAAAAATGGCCAAAAAGTCACTAATGAGTACAAATCTTTAAAAGGAAAATGGATTAGGAGGTGCAGAACCAACAGGAGAAAATAACTCCTTGAAAAGTAAAATTGACCAAATGGAAAGAGAGGTACAGAAACAATATGAAAAAACAATACGTTAAAAATTAGAATTGGGCAAGTAGAATGGATTGACTCTATGAGGAATCAAGATTCAGTCAAACAAAATCTAAAGAATGAAAAAAATAGAAGAAAATGTAAAATATCTCATTGGAAAAACAATTGATCTGGAAAATAAATCCAGGAGTGATAATCTAATAAGCATTCATCTACCAGAAAGTCATGATTAAAAAGTACCCTGGACAGTATATTCCAAGTAATCACAAAGGAAAACATCCCCAAGGTCCTAGAACCAGAGGGTAAAATACTCATTGAAAAAAAATCCACCAATCACCTGCTGAAAGAGATCCCAAATTGAAAATTCTAAGGAATATTGTACCCAAATTCCAGAATTATCAGTTCAGGGAGAAAATACTGCAAGAAGTCAGAAAGAAGCAATTCAAATATTGTGGAACTACAGTCAGGATCACACATGACCTTGCAGACTCTGCGTTAAAAGATTGGAGGGATTGGAATATGATATTCTGAAAGTAAAAGACCTTGGACTACAACCAAAGATCAACTACCAGCAACTGAGGATAATTTTTCAGACAATAAGATAGACATTCAATGAAATAAGGGAATTCCAGATATTCCTGATGAAAAGGCCAGAGCTCAATGGAAAATTTGATCTTCAAATACAAGACTCAAGAGAGGCATAAAAAGGTAAACAAGAAAAAAAAGATAAAAGCAAAAAAAAAGCCTTGATATTCAATAAGGGCAGATGGTTTACATCCCTATATGGGAGGATGATACTTCCTAATTTTGAGAAGGGTATAATTATTATGATATTTAAAAGGGATATACATAGACAGAAAGTGTGGGTATAAATTAACTGATGTGGTGATAAAAAACCTAACTAAAGGGTACGAAGCGATTGTAATAGGAGAAGAGGAAAGGAAGAGGCACAAAAGGGTAAATTACATCACATGAAGAGGCACAAAAACATTATGGTAGAGGGAAAGAAAGGAGGGGACAGAGCAGTGTTTGAGGTTTATTCTCATTGGATTTGGTTCAAAGAGGGAATAGCATACTCTGTTAATTATAAAATCAAACTTTTGCCCATAAATTTGATAATCTTAGGGAAATAGATGAATATTTACAAAAATATGAATTGCCCAGATTAAGACAAGAGGAAGTAAAATAATTAAATAACCCCATCTCAGAAAAATAAATTAAAAAGGCATTAATGAACTCCCCAGGAAAAAATATCCTGGGCCAGGTAAATTTACAAGTGAATTCTATCAAACATTTAAAGAACAATTATTTCCAATCCTTTATAGACCATCTAGGAAAATAAGCAAATACAGAGTTCTGCCAAATTTTTTTATGACATAAATATGGTACTAATACCTAAACCAGGAAGAGTCAAAACAGAAAGAAAATTATAGACCAATTTGCCTAATGAATATAGATGGAAAATTTTTTGATAAAATATTAGCAAAAAGACTACAGCAACTTTTCATGACAATATTACACTATAACTCAGTAGGATTTATTCCAGAATGAAAGGTGGTTCAGCATTAGGAATACTATGAGCATAAATGATCATATCAACAACAAAGCTAGCAGAAAACATATGAATATCTCAATAGATGCAAAAAAAGCTTTGGACAAAATACAACACTCACTCCTATTAAAAACAATAGAAATCATAGGAATAAATGGAGCCTTCCTTAAAATGATAAGTAGCATTTATCCAAAACCATCAGCAAGCATTATATCTAATGGGGACAATGTAGTTGCATTTCCAATAAGATCGAGGTGAAACAAGGACGTCCATTATCACCCCTATTATTCAATTTGGTACAAGAAATGGTAGCTTTAGCAATAAGAGAAGAAAAAGAAATTGAAGGAATTAGAATAGGCAAAGAAGAAACTTAGTTATCACTGTTTGCAGATGATATGATGATTTACCTAGAGAAAACTAGAGAATCAAGTAAAATACCAGTGGAAATAATAAACAACTTTAGCAAATTTGCAGAATACAAAATAAACCCACCTAAATCCTCAGCATTCCCATATATTACTTTATAAGTCCAACAGCAAGAGATAGAAAGGAAAATTCCATTTAAAGTTACTGTAGACATTATAAAATATTTGGGAGCCTTCCTGCCTAGACAAACCCAGGAGCTATATGAATACAATTACAGAACACTTTTTTGCACAAATAAAGTCAGATCTAAATAAATGGAAAAATATCAGTTGCTCGTGGTTTGGCCAAACAAATATAATGAAAATGAGAATTTTACTGAAATTAATTTACTTGTTTAGTGTCATATCAATCAAACTACCAAAACTTATTTTATAGAGCTAGATAAAATAAAAACAGATTTCATCTGGAAGAACAAAAGGTCCAGAATATCAAGGGAATTAATGAAAAGAAATGCTAAGGAAGGAGGCCTAGTCATACCAGGTTTTAAACTGTATTACAAAGCAGCAATCATAAAACTACTTGGTACTGGCTGAGAAATACAATCATGGATCAGTGGAATAGGTTAGGTACACGAGATACAGTAGTCAATGCTATAGTGATGTACTGTTTCATAAAGCCAAAGAGTCTGGCTTCTGGGACATTTCACAAAAGCTACTAGGAAAACTGCAAAATATTATGGCAGAAACCAGGAATAGATGAATATCTTACACCATACACCAAAATAAAATCAAAATGGGTTCATGATTTAGATATAAAGGCTGGTACCATAAATATTCTGGGAAAAATGGAATAGTTTAGCTGTCAGATTTATGAAGAATGGAAGAATTTATGATCAATGAAGAGATAGAAAGCCTTGTAACATGGAAAATGAAGAATTTTGATAATACTAAATTGAAAATTGTTTGTACAAACAAAACCAATGAAACCAAGATTAGGAGAGAAGCAGAAAATTGGGAAAGAATTTTTATAACCAATGTCTCTGATGTAGGCCTCATTCATAAAATATACAGAGAACTGAGTCAAATTTATAAGAAGACAAGTTATTCCCCAGTTGATAAATGGTCAAAGGATATGAACAGGCAGTTTTCAGAGGAAGATATTAAAGGAATCTATAGTCACCTGAAAAAATGTTGTAAATCACTATTGATTAGAGAGCTCCACTTCAAAACAACTCTGAGATACATCACACCTGTCAGATTGGCTAACATAATGAAACAGGAAAATGATAAATGTTAGAGAATGTGTGGGAAAATTGTAACATTGTTACATTGTTGGTGGAGTTGTGACTAATCCAACCATTTTGTAGAGGAATTTGGAAATATGGCCCAAGGGCTATAAAAATGTGCTTACCCTTTTGCCTAGTAATACCACTTCTAGGGTTGTATCCCAAAGAGATCATACAAGTGGGAAAAAGACCCATATGTACAAAAATAATTATATCTGGTCTTTTTATGGTGACAAAGAATTGGAAATTAAGGGAATGGCCATTAATTGGGGAACAGCACCCTGAACTTCAGAGCAAATACAAACAGGAATTACAATGGAATGCTACTGTGATATGAGAAATGAGGAGCAGACTGACTTCATACTAATCTGGAATGACTTAGATGAACTGATGCTGAGTGAAGGGTGCAGAACCAGGAGAACGTTGTATACAATTATAGACACATTTTATCTTTGATGATTAACTTTGATAGACTTGGCTCTTCTCAGAAATGCAAGCTTCTAAGACAACTCCAAAAGAACCATGACAGAAAAAGCTATCCACATTAGAGAAAGAATTACAGAGTCTGAATACAGATTGAAGCAAAATATTTGCTCTTTCTCTTTTTTTAAATTTTGTTTTGTTTCTTCTTCCTTGAGGTTCATTCCGTTGCCTACAATTCTTCTTTACAACTTGACTAACGTGAAAATATTTTTAATGTGAAGGTATATGCAGAACCCGTATAAGATTACATACCATCTTACATGGAGAGGGGGAGGGATAGGGGTGGGGAGAATATTTGGAACTGAAAAACTAATGGAACTGCATGTTGTAAACTAAAAATAAATAAATTTAAATTAAAAAATCAAAACATTATATTGATTACTCAGTGTATTTATGTATGTATTGGAGTTTATTCTTAATTCCTTAGTGGAATCTCATCTCCCTGAAAGGAAACGAATAGTGCATTAATGTAAAAGATAAAATCCGTAACCAATGCAAAGTATAAACACTGAGTTTTAATTTCTCTGTTTTTCTTTCTAATGTGAGTTTCTTAAACATGACATTTGGTCAAGTTTCCAATTTTGATTTTATAAGAACAATAAGGGTTGAATGGTAATTTAAAATTGTGTCAAGATCAATTTTATGGGAGAGTGGACTAAAGCAGGAGGAGTTCTACAAGAAGATCCTCAGAAGATGCTCTGCTGGAGACAGCTTGAACAGCACCCAGATCAGAAAAATTCCTCAGATGATGTTCCCCCCAGACAGCTCTGTGAGATGAGACTTCTGAGTCTTAATTGACAATTTATTGTTCACTTTTTTTTCTTTTGGGTTTCTGTATCTGTACTTACCAAAGAGACTACACCCTTTGATGTGTCAATGGGTTGATCGACCTCTCCCTCCCCCCAGTTTGTTCAGAATAATCTATGCTTACTTAAAGGGGAGATGGATGAGGGGGAGAATATATATGGGAAAGAGAGTGAAAAAGTATTAAGTAAATGAAAGAAACAGGTGGAAACAGAATTTGAATAAAAGAAAAGTGGAGGGAACAAGAGAAGCAGAAGAAGGAATTCTGGTTCCACAGGAGTGACACATGCACACTCCCAGTTCTGCAAGAAAGACAACCAGATGTAACTGCTTCCAAATGTTTCAACAATCCAGCTAGCAGCTGCTATGGGGGTGAAAAACCAACAACAACCAGCTCACAGAACACTGCAAGCCCAGGTTCTTTTAATCTGCTTTACCAAGGAAAGCAATGTTAAGGGGTTGACAATCATACTTTAATCCAGCATACAAATACCATTCACTTAGTTCAGGGGAAAAAGCCAGCACCTTGAACTTCAGAGCAAATACAAGCAAATTACAGACATTGAAAGACACACCAAATACAATTCATAGTTACCATCATCTGACTTGAGCCGGGAAGCTCATAACAATGGCTAGCCCAAAGTCACACATGCCACTACTGCTGTGGGTCAGAGCTCCAAAAAAAGAAAGCCAAACCCCTGGTTTCATATCTTTTTCAGGGTCAAGGATGACTCACACATGCTACTCACCCACGTGACCTAAAATTGTCACAAAAAATGTGACTTACACCCACAAGATCTAAAAGCCTCTGATGTCACAAAGATGTCACTCAAACCCCTGTAAACTAGGCTTTCCCTTGAGGCAAGGAGGTCACAAGGACTCCTAACTTAATTAAGGGAATAAAGGCCAAACTCTTCAAAGGCACTTGGTTAAATTAAGTGCTAAGAGCCCATTTTGATTGTCAATATACCAACCAGAGCTGTGACTTGCTAGAACCAGGCCTCTGATGGGATAGAAGGTCAGTAACTTGTACATGTACTTAATGAAGTCTTTAATATTAACACACACACTGCCAGATTGGAGTAACTTAATTTGAATGCACATGCAATGCATGACAAGGGAAGAGGAATACATGTAGGAGAAAAAAAAACATCGAGTACATGGTTCAGGAAGTTGTATCCAACTAATAGGGAACAGAGAGGAAAGAGGGAACAAATAGCCTCGTATTTGTGTTAACAAGTGTGCTCCCTCAGGGGGTTACCCATTCACAAGAATGTAAAATAAAATAAAAGCTTCCCTGGCTTCAAAAAAAACAATACTGTAAGCAACCAAAAAGAAACAAGTCAAATATCATGGAGACACCATCAGGATAACACAAGATTTAGCAGTAACTACAGAGGGTTTGGAATATGCTGTTCTGGAGGGCAAAAGAGTTGGATTACAACCAAGAATGACCTACCCAGGAAAACTGAGTAAAAGGTTTCCAGGGAAAAATGGGCATTCAATGAAATAGAGGACTTTCAAGGATTCCTGATGAAAAGACCAAAGCAGAATAGAAAATGTGAATTTAAATACAAAATTCAAAAGAAGCATAAAAAGTTAAGCAAGAAAGAGACATCATAAGTGATTCAAAAAGGTTAAATTCTTTATATTACTATGTAGGAAAATGATATTTATAACTCCTAAAAACATTGTCAATATTAGGGCAGTTATATTAGTATACATAGATAGAAAGCAGAGGTGTGAGTTGAATGTGATGGCATGATTGTCTAAAAAATAAAATTTAGTGATTAGAACCCATATACTAGAAGAAGGTGAAAAGGAGAGGTAGAACTGTATAAATTATCTGATATAAAAGATGTCTGAAACAGATTTTACAGTGCAGGGAAAAATAGGGGTGTGGGAGGGGAATACATGAGCCTTACTCCTGACAGAACAGGCACAAAGATGGAATAACATACTATAACAACAATCCTGTTTGCAGCTGCTGTGGAAGTATAAGTCCAATAACACTAGCACACAGGAGTGGCTACTAGCACAGGTTATTTGGTCTGCTTTTCTAAGGAAAGCAACTTTAAGGGGTTAACACTCTTACTTTAATTCAACATACACACATCATTCACTTAGTTCAAGGGAAAAAGTCAATACCCTGAACTTCAGAGCAAATACAAACAGAAATTACAAACACTGAAAATAACACAAATAAACAGACAGGCTTCTGTCTGACCATAGCAATATGTACATAGTCACCAGCAAGAGAAGCACCAACATCTGGGTTTTCAAACCGGGGGCTCCTTAAGCCTACCCAGAATCTTGTCTGTCCGAATCATAGGAATAGTCTTCCAATGAGTGAACCCCTGAAACAAAATGCTAACCTCACAGTATATATACACTTCTTACAGGTCAGAGGGTGTCACAACTACATGTCTGAAACTCATATGACTTAGGCTTTCTTGTGTCTTGAGCAGGTCTTCAAAGACTCTTGATTGAAACAAAGGCAAGGCTCAATCAAAGGCACTTGATTACCTTAGTGCTGAGCATTCCAAAAGAAAAAAAAACAATGAAAAGTCCCACTTTGCTTGTCATTACATATACACACCAAGCTGGGTATAGAAATCTGTCTTACCACACAGGAAAGTAGGAAGGGAAAAGGAAAAGTGAAAGGTTGAGGAGAGCTGATAGACAGGAGGGCAGTTTGGGAGAGGTATAAGTCAGAGGAAAAATATTTTTGAGAATGGCCATGGTGAAAAGAGAGAAAGAGTAGGATGAGAAGAGGAGAAATGGCATGGAGGGGAATACATAGTTGTGAACCATTAGTGTGAAAAAAATTTTTACATTGAATTTCTCTGATAAAGACTTCATTTTTCAAACATAGACAAAGCAAGTAAAATGTATCAAAATAAGAGCCATTCCTCAATTGATACATGGTCAAAGCACAAGAACAGGCAGTTTTTATACAAAGTAATCAAAGCTAACTATAATCATATAAAAATATGCTGTGAACCACAATTAATAAGAGAAACTCAAATTAAAACTACTCTGAACTACTACATCACAAACGTCGGATTGGCTAATATGATAGCAAAGGAAAATGAGAAATGTTGGAAGACATGTGGGAAAATTAAAACACTGTAGTACTGTTGGTGAAGTTGTATGCTGATTCAACCATTCTGTAGTGCAATTTGGAACTATCCCTAAAAGACTATAAACTCCTGCATACCCTTTATACTAAGCAATACCACTACTTGGTCTGTATCCCAGGGATCATAAAGAAGTGAAAAGGACCTATATGTACAAATATTTATAGCAGCACTTTCTGTGGTGGCTAAGAATTGGAAATTAAGGGCCTGCTCATCAACTGGAAAATGGCTGAACAAGTTGTTGCATATGATTGTGATGGAATACTAGCGTTCCTTAAGTAATGATGAGCACAGTGCTCTCAGAGAAATGTGAAGAGACAAAAGTAGACCAAGTGAAGTGAGCAGAACAGGAGAACCTGATATCAGTAACAGCCAAGAAGGGAATAAGGAAAGAGAGTAGAAAGGAAGGAAATAAGAATTGTTAAGTGCTATTATGTGATGGACGCTGTGCTAAGTGCTTTAAAAATATTATCTCATTCGATAATCACAACAACCTTGGAAGCTGGAGATATTAATATTCCTCTTTTACAACTTGGGAAACTGAGGCTTAAGTGACTTGCTAAACGACACTTAGCTAGAGTTTAATGCAGGATTTCTTGACTCTAGGCCCACTGCTCCGTTCACTGACCAGCGAGGCGTCCTTAGGCCTATATCTATAACTATTCCTGACCTCAGAAGTGTGGTAGAGCAGCTAGCCCAGATTAAGGATAAGGCCACAATTGCAGAGGCCCTATATCAGAAGGTAGCTCATAGGAGTGACAAAAGATGGGAAATCACTCCAAAAATAAACCATAGTCCAATTGTCTCAGTTTGTGGGAATACAGTGGGTTGGCCAGGCACAGACCAAAACAAACTATTGATATTCACTCCACAAGTGGTTCAAGAGTAAGTGGACTTAGGTTCAAATCCTGCCTCTGATGCTTCCTACCAGTGTGCCCACTTAACCTTATTGTCTTCAATTTCTTCATCACTCAAATGAAGTAGTTTCACTTAAACAGCTTTGATGTACCTTTCAGTTTCACTTTTTTGGGATCATAGGGATGACAGAGGACGTATGGTAAGGAGAAAGACCAGACTAAGAGAATAGATTTCTTGAGTCATTCCAATCAGATATACGACTTTGATTTTTGTTCTGCTCACTATTTCTTGAGAGTTAATTAAGGTGACAGTTGATTGTGTGCCCTAATTACTATTGACCCAATTTTCCCTAGGTAAAATCAAACTCCTCAGTTATAGTAATTAAGCTTCAAATGGCTTACCTCCCAGAGAGCCACTTTTCATTTGAAATAAGCAATTTCAGTGAGTCGATGGTGTAGATGATTTGCTCATGTTACGTGATGTTTATTATTGGGAATAGACTGGAGAATCCCCCTGCAGATGGTGTCAAAGCCCTAGCAGGTGACATGATAATCACAGCCCCGATGAGGGATGAGTTCACGTAGTTTTCTTCTATATAATTTAAGCCCAGTTATTGTTCTCCAGATCCAGGCTGTCAGGTACCTCAGTATGACAGGACCCAGGTTCATATGACCTGAATCCTAGGAGTTCTTCTAAGCCCCATTGGATGTCAATCTTTACCACTACAGCAAGGAGACCACAAGGATTCGGTAAGTGGCTCTTTATTCCTCAGGTTTTGAGATAGGGAAAGGTTAGGGAAGAGATTTGTAAGAAGCTCTTTTTTGGTCTCCTCACATTTTATTGCTACTCCTACATGTCTGTGTATAATATATATGCTCTTTTTCTTTTGTTATGCTTTTTTGTCTTTCTTCATATTTTCTCAACATAACATATATGTGGGAGTGACTATGAACAATGGAAATATATTATATAACCTCCATTTATTTTTCTTCATATATGTATCTTTTGTTTCTATATAATATATACACAGGTACATGTGTATATATGTATGTTTCTTTGCATGTTCTCTCACTTTCTATATGTTTTCTCTTTGTTTCTCCTAATTTGCTACTTTGTTTTTTCTTTTTTTATTCTTCTACATATATTTGGCTGTACCCTATTTATTTTCTTTTTTCAACATAGTAACTTTTTTCTGTCTCTTTCTCATTCAGGAAATAAAAGAGACATTTTAAAAATTTTCCCCTTTTAACTGTCTCTACTCCTTTAATTATTTATCATGGAGTATTTTATTTCTTTTTTTCCTTTCCTTTTCTTTTTTTTTTACATTTTTCTTTCAGTTTCTTTGACTCCACTCTGTCTTTTCTCTCACTTCCCTGATGTCCCCACTCCTCCAAGTCATAAATCCACCAAATATTACCACAACTCTGACCATTTTCGCATGTAACTTTTTTCTCCTTTCTTATATTTATTTCCCATTTAATAATTATTTTTTTTCTCATCCTTAGGTTCATGGACTGATTATTTGATAACCCCCTTTCCACTGCCCCCCTTCCCTAAAAAAACAGTGCTGGCAGTATATGGGATAATCACATTGGTCATTTCTAGTTCTTAATTGTGAGTTTCTCAACTCTGCATATGAGTTGTTTTCCATTTGACATACCTCCCAAGACCTTTCCTAGAGGAAGAAGAGGTTTTATTTACAATTTGAAAAACTGTGAGTTCCTTTTTTTTTTTTTTTAGCATGGGTCAAACTTTGCTTTCTCCTTAGGCAGCATGTATAAAGAGAAAATCAAATGATAACTGTTTTTTTTTCATTTAAGAGGTCAAGAAATCAGATCCAGAAAGGGCAGGCAAATGACTAGCTCAGGATTACAGAGAAAGTTTTTAATAGTTATGAAAAGAATCCAAGTTCCTTTATTCTTAGTATAGTTCTCTTATTCTAACTCTTATTTCTAAGAAGTTTAGATTTTTTTAAAAGCTAACTAGACAGTTTATAACATCTAACATATTTTAGAAATGTCTTCTTCCATCTCTTTATGCTTCACAGAAGAATTGTGTATGAACCAGAAATACGGTGTGCTTTGATTTTTCATTATGTTCCTTTCCCAATTTACCCCATCACTTTTTATGCTGCTTTAATGACTGCTTGAAAAGGAAGTTATGAGTCTCAAATTAACTTGTACAGCATCTCTTGGGGAATTTTAACTGTCAAAAATGTTGCTTCTGTTGGAATTCCCCCCTCCTCCACCCAATATTGTCCATTTCTTCCCTGAAAGGTAATAGTTCATATATGTTTTTTTCTTTCTACAGAAACCTAATATAGGTTGTGTATATTTTCCTTGTTCATTATTGTTTTATCACTCCCTGTGGCCTATTATTACCCTTTTTTGTTTTTCCTTTTCCTTTTTCTTCTTATTATTTTTCATCATAGTATTCTTAAAGGAGCAAATGCTTTAGCCAACTAATTAAATTTATTAATAGATTTTCACAATGTTACTGATATTGCTGTACTAATCTAGGGTAGCTATACACAACTCATCAAACAAAAATAACTTGAATCATTAAGAAGTCATGTTTTAGCATTTCTCTCCTCCATTCACCCTCCTGCTGCTTTTACTTATGGTTTTTTCCATTATTACTTCCCTTCCTTTCTTTCCTTCTTGACCAATTCATCTTATATTTTCCTCATTCTTGCCCTCTTGCCGTTGTTAATACTTCTACATGGCAGTCCTCTATCATTCTCTCCCCTCCTTTCATTCATGAATTGTGATCCTCTCCTTTTATTTTTCCTTCTTCCTGTTTTCTTTCTTCTATCCACTCCACTCACAGGAGATGCTTTGTCCATCAGTATATTTTCAAAAAACAACTTACTTTGTGTTAAATAGTCTAATATTTGTCCCATGGCTTGAAATAGTTTTGTTTTTAGCTTGGCATATAGGGAGTTTGACTTGGAGGCATAAAGATTTAGGAACAAGTCTTGCTACTGTCACATACTTGATATGTAACCTTAAACAAATGACTCTACATGCAAATTGACTAAGTAACTCCTTTCAATATATTCTGATTTACAAGTGTAGAAGGGGTTGCCTTGTTCATGAAATTGGCAGTTTACACTCATCCTTATTATAATGTACTTTGTAGGAAACACGTAGTTCCTCATCCATACCATGACCACCAGGCCCTTGACCCTTCAATTCTTCCCAAGACAGTCATCCCTTCTCTAGTTACACTATCCTCCCTTTACCACAATAACCCCACGAGGAACCAGCTTAATTCTATGCTGTGCTTTTCTCTTGAGTCCCTTGCACCTTTGCTTATCTCTGATATTGCTGTCCCAAGCCTTTATAGTGTATTGCTCCCCAAATCTGCTGCCTTCCTTCCTACACACATGCTCCTGAAGAAAGCTGTGAAAAACAAACAAACAAAATATGGGGAAATTGTGTTGATTGGGCCCATTATAAATTTGGTCAATAACTTCAATTGGTCAATAAACTCAAGTAGGCCTTCATTGCTGAATGGCAATCCTTTATTCCTCCCTGATTAATTCACTATCTCACTCACCATAGCAGCTCTTCTAAACCTTTTTGTCCTTTTGGATCTCCTTCTGGTGTCCCATTCCCTCTCCTCACAGAAAAGACATTTTTTTTCATATTTTACTGAAAAAATTGAAAGCATTGCTTCATTCTCTCATCCTAATTTCATATCATTCAAATGCTTTCTGCCACTTTTTCATCTTTATTTCACTTAATGAGATGGCCCTTTTCTATCATATCTTCTCCAGCAGATTTCCCCCAATCATTATAGTTTCTCACTTGTGTCTCTCCCTATCCACTGACTATTTCTTTAATGCCTAAAACCATATCTGTGTCTTCCAAATGCTAAAAAATCCCTTACTCAGGGCATCAAAAGGCTCTCTCATTCCTTTTTTTTTCCTAAATGTGCCTTTTTCCACCTTTTCCTTAAATCTCTTTTTACATCACTACAGTCCAACTTCTTATTTCATCATCCAATGAAATGTGCTCTCCCCAAAGTAATTAACAATTTCTTAATTGCCAAAATGAATGGTCTTTTCTCAATCCTTCTTTCTTGACCTCTCTGCAGCTATTGACAATGCTGATCATTTTCTTGATACATTCTCTTCTCTAAGTTTTCAGGAAGCTGGTTCTCTTTTGAACTATGTAATCATTCCTTCTTGTTCTTTTTTGTTAGGTCTTCATCCAAGTCATGCCCACTCACCTTGGACAGTCCATAGGGCTCTGTTTCTGAACCATATTCTCTGTTCCCCCTATATTGTTTCAATTGATTGTCTCATCAGACAGCAGTGAGTCAAATTAGCATCTGTAAGCTAATGTTTCTCACATCTACTTATCCAACCCTATCTTCTCTCCTGATTTGCAGTCGTCTATCTCTAATTGCTTATTAATGATCTGACACTGGTTCTTCTATAGACATTAAACTCAAGATTTCCAAAGCTGAAATTATTACTATTACACAAAACTCACCCCTCTTTGTAATTTCTCTCTTACTTTTGGAGCTAACACTATTCTTCTAGGCACCCAGGATGGTCACTTTTGTGTCACCCTCTCTTCCTTGGTCTTACATCCCATGTCTAATCTGTGGTGAAATCCTTTAGATTTTACCTTCATGACTTCAGTTGCATACATATCTGCTCTTTTCTGTCATTGCCAACTTTTGGGTGTGGACTTTCATCATCTCATGGCTTCACCATTTCAATAGCCTCTCAGTTTCAGTCCATGCTCAAAGTAAACTTTCAAAGTACAGCTCTGACCATGTCATCTTCCCCTCCCCTGCTCCATAAAACCTACTGGCTTTCTATCACAAGGACATTTAGTACTCTTTATAATTTATCTCATCTCTCCTGTCCAAGATTCTTAAAATTTATACTTAACTTCCTCAGGCTCTCTCTAGTCCAGTGGCATTGGCCCTCTTGCTTTTTCTTGAATAACACACTGCAATTTCCAACTCTGGGCATTATCTGATATATGGCTTGCTTGCACATTGTTTTTAACACATTGTTTCCCGTTACATTCTAAAGTTCTTGAGAGCAAAGACAAGTCTTTGACTTTTTTTTGTCCCCAAAACTTAGTGCATCATCACACAGTAGGCATTTGAAAAGGTTTATTGACACAGTAACAAAATTTAACAAGGTGATTTCACATGGTCTGTTTTTGCAATGACGACTTGACATAATCAAGAATTTGACAAATCTTCAAGGAATTAGCATCATTACAGAACTTTTTTTCAAATGTTAACTAGCAGCATGAAAATCAAATACAAATGTGAGTTGTATGCAAAATACCAGCATAGGGAGAAACTTTTTGTAGATTAATAAGATAATACAGATCAGGACAATTCTTTGGTCCTGAACTTTTGCAAAACAGTCAGGAAATGATTTAGAATAGCAAAGTCACTCTATACATATAATTTAAGTGAAATAAAATGGATCACAATAAATAAAATCTATCTTGTTCTGTCAAATCTGATAAACCCTCCTATTTGATTCAGTGCCACTATAACTACTTTGCTCAACTTCTTCAAGAGAAAATTAGAATGATACAGATACAACGAATACCACTTCAAACAAGTTACTGACATTAAATGGTTTCAGGAGAGTATGGTGAAAACAATAATCCAGATTACAGCATTGCACACATGGCAAATAATTATCTGACCACTGTGAAGACCAAAAGGATAGACTATTCAAGACGAGGAGGGCCTCAGGTAGAGAAATAGAGAAACAATCATGAACAAAGTGAAAGTCTTTTAGAGAGGAAAATCCGATAACATTTTTCCAGGGTGAGCTCCATGTGTTATGAAATTTGGAAACTATTACTGCAGTGGCCTTTTATATGTGTTGTCATCAAGAAAATCTTTCATCTAATTTCAACTCTAAAGTACGTATTCTGCTCTTATTTGATGAATCCAGGAAGTCCAATGGGTATGGAATGTACTTTCCTGGAAATAAAAGAAAAGTAAGACAATGTATTGTAAAAACCATTTTATTACTCTTCTTTTCTGGTGAGAGTTGTCATTTCACTTCACTGCCCCATACCTCAGATTCCTCAACTACAAAGTGGTAGCATTAGAGTGCATTATCACTGTGGAAATGTCCAGTTCTAGATATATGATCCTATGAACTTTTAACATAGGATACCATTGATTCTCAATGTATCACCAGCTGGAAGAAATAGGATATTATTACAATGTTTGTGAACATCATGCAACTCCATCACTTTAGTGTTCAGATTATCTACTGCTTCCTTTTTTTAGGTTTTTCCATTAATTGTTCCATCACATCTACTGAATCTCTGAAGACAAATGGTTATTAGTGAGCTGATCTTTGGTGTGGCATTCTTCTTTCAATGTGCCATTGGTCTTGTAGGCAATTCACTGCTACTCATGCTCTATATTTGTATCTCCTTCAAAAAGCCTCAACAGAAGAAGTCCATGGATTTGATTCTTGCTCATTTGACTTTGGCCAATATGGTAACACTTTTTACCAGAGGCATCCCAGAAATCCTGTTTTGTTTTGGGATGAGACATTTCTTAGATGATTTATGGTGTAAGGCACTCATGTACATTTACAGAATTTCCCGGGGACTTTCTGTCTGCACAACAAGTCTGCTGAGTATGTTCCAGGCCCTCATCATCAGTCCCCACAACTCTGTGTGGGCAAGCATCAAAGTCAGAGCCCCTAAATACATTTTACATTATTTCCTCTTTTTCTGGGTCACCAATGCGTTGATCTACATTAGGGTCATTGAACTCACTGAAGCAACCCAAAATGCCACAATTTCTACCTATCGTTATGCCTCACATATTTTCATAGTAAGATCAACAGAAGATGACCATCAGCTTACTGCTGCATTTATGTTTGGTATGACTCTTCATGACCTTGTCTTTCACTTCCTTATGGGCTTGGCCAGTACCCACATGGTGCTTCTCCTCTATAGACATAGCAAGCAAGTGAAGCATATTTATAGCAATAGTCATTCTCCTAGATCCTTCCCTGAGGTCAAGGCCACACAGACCATCCTCTTGCTTGTAACCTGTTTTGTTTTATTCTACTGGCTCAACAACTGTATCACTTTATATGAAACTTTTAAATTTGAAAAAGATGTTGAGTTGGAAACCATTGCCACCTTTTTTGGTGGATGTTACCCTGCCCTCTCTCCCTTATTGCTTATTGGCAGTGAGAGTCGTATCCCAAAGTTTCATTGTATGCCTGGAAAGGCACAAAGACCTCATAAGGATTTTATAGATGGATTAGTCAACCCATGAATTTAATTTTCCCTCTACAACTCTATGAATTTCTATGTCCCATTGCTGGAAAGAATGTATAATTCAACAATCAGGAATTTCAAAAATAACCCACAAAGATTTAGCATCTTATTATCAAATTTGAAAGGAAATTTCTTTCTCTTGCACCCTTCAGTTTTAGAAAGATCAGGAGGAAGACTCAGGCCCTTTTCTATATCTTCATATTAGATAATTGTTTTATCTTGGGTAAGTCATATCACCATTATTGACCACATTATGCTTCTTTGTAATATGAAAGATTTGGATGAAATGTATAATGTCACTTCTATGGAGGCTACATGAATATTGTATTAGGAACATTAGAATTATTGTCATCAGTACGGGGTTTGTTTCCTTGCTCTCATGAATATCACTAATAATAAGGCTTAGAATTTCTTAGTAAATGCCAGGAACTGAAGTAAATGCAAAGGATAAAAAGACAAAAATATCATTCATTACCTTAAGCAGAGAAAACATTTAAACAGCTATCAAATTATATAAAATAAATATTCAATGTAAATAAGTGCAATGTCAAAAGAAAAATATTAGCAGTAGAGTAGACTTGGAATGGCCTCTTGCAGAGAGCAAGCGATTACAGATAAGTATAATGTCAAGCAGTGTGGGACTCTTTGCTTTTTTATTGTTTGAGTGCTTCTCAGCAGTAAGGCACTCAAGTACATGTGATGAGTCTTGACTTTCGAATGTAATGGCAAGCAAAGTGGGACTTTTTGTTGTCTTTTGTTCTGGAATGATTCTCAGTACTGAGGTAATCAAGTGCCTTTGATTGAGTCTTGCCTTTGTTTCAATCAAGGGACTATGATTGAATTGGGAGTCTTTGATGACCTGCTTAAGTCACAGGAAGGCCTAGGTCACATAGGTTTGAGTCCCATGGTTGTGATGACCTCTCACCCTGAAAAGTGTATATGTGATCTAAGGTTGGTATTTTGTTTTGGGGGCTCTTACTCACTGAAAGAGTGTTTTGTGATTTGACAAGATGAGACTCTGGGTAGCCATTGTTAAGGAGGCCCACAGCTTAGAAAAACTCAGATGTTATATTTTCTCTCCCTGTTAACTGTATATGTATTGATATAGTCAGACAAAAGCCTGTCTATTGATCTGTTTATATTTTCTCTGTTGGTAATCTCTCTTTGAATTTGTTTTGAAATTCAGGATCCTGACTTCTTCCTCTGAACTAAGTGAATGATATATGTATGTTAACCCCTTAAAGTTGTTTTCCTTAGAAAAGCAGATCAAAGAACCTGTGCTAGCAGCCCTTCTGTGTGCTGCTGTTATCAGCCTTGTACAGCCACAGTAGCAAGGCAAGTAGCATTGTTGTTACACTAAGTCCTGAGGGAGGACAGAGTAGCAAGGAAGTAAAATTAAGAAGAGAGAGAATTCAAGGATAAGGGAAGAACCAGGGGAAAGTAACACCACCTGGAAATGTATTTTTTTGAGTGAGGAATAATAAGATACCTAGAGTGATTTTTAAGTGCATAGGAGTAAAGGATTTTAAAAAATCTGGGAAGAGGAAAGGCTTAGGTTTTGAAGAGCTTTGAATGTCAATCAGAGGATTTTGTATCTGGTCCTGAGGGGGACAGGGAGGCAATGGAGTTTATTGACTATATGGATTACATGATCAGACCTGTACTTTAGGAAGATAAATTTGATAGCTGAGTGCATGATGGACCAGTATAGGGACAGACTTGGGATAAAGAGACTGAGCAGTAGTATACTCCAATAGTACAGGAATGATGTGATCCATACCTGCATCACAGTGGCACCTTTTCAGAGGGGAGAAGGGGAAATATTCTACAGATATTCAAAGAAAAATTAAAGGATTTGGCAACAGTTCATATGTGGGATGTGTGAGAGAGCGAAATAATGGATAATACGGATAATATCTAATGCTGGCTTAAAAGACTGGCTAACAGGGCGGATGGTGTTGTCTTCAATAGTAATAGGGAGTAAAAGAGGAAAATTTGGGAGGAAAGATAGTAAGCTCAGTTTTGGATATTTTGGGTGTAAGGAATCTGTTTTGACACACAGTCCTCATGTCCTTTCACAGAACATCTCTCTTCAACCATAGGAGCATTCATCAACAGCATCCCACTCTCATTACCAGAATGAGATCTCCCCTTTCCTTAACCCCTTCACATTTCCTTCCCCCACTTCCTTGCTTGCTCCTATGCAGGCTTCTTTCTTCCTGAGAAATCATAGAAGTCATCTTCAACTCAGTGCTAGCCCTTAACTTGAGCAGGGAACGTGACATATTCCCCTCTATCCTTCTCCTTTCCTACTTCCTTCCACATGTCCTCCTGTTTTATATTTTAGTCCCACACAAACATTAATCCACTTGCAAAAGGAGTGTTGCCAGGTTCTGTCCATGATATCACAGGTCTGCCTATCCATCATCATTTAAAGTTGTTTCCACTTTCACCCCTGTCTCTTCTGTGTAAAGCTATAAAGTAGTCTCTTAATTCTTCTCTGCTGTCCCTAGGCTGCAGTTACTATGTTTGGCTGCTACATTTGTTCGCCTCTCCTGTACATCTGTTTTCTTTGTTATGTGCTATTTGAAAGGCAAATAATCTCTTCAGGTCTGTGGTTTTTCATTAGAATATTTTTAATGCATTTTTATTATTGAAAATCCATTTTTTCTTTTATAGTGCAGCTCAGACTTGTAGATTACTCTGGGTTCCATCCTGAGCTGTACTAGTATTTGGAAGAGAGAATTATTGTCTCCTTTAGTCCATTCATTTTCCATTCTTATTCCTATTTCTAACAGATGCAGAATAGATGTTTGTTACTCAAATTTCCTTTCCTTTAGGGGCAGCTAGATGGCACAGTGAGCAGCACACCAGCCCTGAAGTCAGGAGGACCTGAATTCAAATATGGCCTCAGACACTTGACACACTTAATAGCTGTGCGACCTTGGGCAAGTCATTTATCCCCAATTGCCCTGCCTTCCCTCCTCCAAAAAGTAAAAATCAAAAAAAATCCTTTCTTGTGTATTTGAAAGTTTTTCTGCTAGTTGCTTACAGAATTTGTTTCCCAACTGAATTGTTAAATTTAACCACTCTTGTTCTTGGAGTTTCCAGCCCTGCCCCCATTTCCTATTTTTCCTGGAGGTTATCTGTGGGCACTTTCAATTGGCATTTTGTTTCCTGTGTTCTGAAGTTCCAGGCTGCTTTCTTGTATTATTTCTTTGTGGTGTTCAGGTTTTTTGACTTCTCATTTTCTTCTGGGGTCCCTATAATTCTTAGGCTGACTCTACTCATCCTGTCTTCGAAATCAATGTTTTGATTGAAGGATTGTTTTATTTTGATGTCATGGTTTTTGGTTGAATTTTCCAGATTCTTTCATTTCTGTGTATTTGCATTCAAATTACTTGTCTTTTCTTTCCTATCCTTGAAAGAAAAGTTTCTATTATAGATTGAAATATTTCTCTTTTGCCAATTATTTCTGTTCTGCAGTTTGTAAATTCTGTTCCCACAATTCTTATTTCTCATTTAAACAGAAACAGTGTTTTGTGGTTTCACCTTATCAAATGTTGGATCATTTCCTTTTGATTCATAGTATTTGTATTATGGCTGCATTCATTTATTAGATCATACATTGTTTTCTATTGTCTTCCCTGATGGTTTATCTGCTTCTGCACAAGGTTTTTGAGTGTTCTTGCCCACGAGGCCATTTATACTTCCTTATTTTCTCATATTGTCCATTTCTGATTTCTTTCTTTGTCTGTCTTTCTCCCTCCGTGATTTTCCTGGGGATTGAATCTCAGAGTGTCTTGGCCTTCTCTCACACTGGGTTAGTAGTTCATCAGCTTGGGTTTCTGCCCCAACTGACCTTCATGAGTGAAGAACTGGCCCTACCTAGATCCTGGCTCTTTCCCTCAGGTTTAGTAGAGTGCTACCTAATCACCCATTCCCTCCCATTCCACAGGTGATGCCTTCATCCATTCACTCAATTTTCTACTTCATCAGAGCTGCCATACTTGGTGTTTATGCAGACTTGGTGTATGTTTGTCATGTAGAGTGTGGATATCTTGGCAGTGGGAGGTGATAGATGGGGGTATGGGTTTGAGCTCTATGGCAAGCTAAGATCCATGTCCTGTCCCTTTTCTTCTCTTCTTCAGCTCTCTGTCACAGCACAAAATGCATTTGCCTTACTGTCTCTTGAAACCTCAACAAACTTCTGCTATTTGGAGCTTGGACCTCAATGGCACTGGAAAGAGGGAGAAAGAGCCAGGGTATGGGGTGGAATTTTACTGCAAACCTATGAGTTGGGTGGCTAGTACAGACTTACTGCCAGTAACCTGGTGAGTGGTGGAAGATGGGTTGCTAAGTTACAGCGATTTAGGTCTTAGTTAGTGGAATTGTTAACCTTATTTTGAATTCGTGGTGTGTAGGCTGTAAAGACAGTTGAAGTTCCTTTATTTTTGGTGCATAATTTCTATTTTAGAGAGGTTTCCAAAGTTATGATGATGAGAGAAAATACCTAGTTTTCTATCTTGCTGATCACCTGACCAAGAATTCGTCTTAAATCTTTTGCACATTCTTATTGTATTATTTTTAATTATAAATTATTTTTTTATTCAACATTCACTTCTATATGATTTTGAGTTATAAATTTTCTACCCCTCCTCATATTTCCCCTTCCCAAGATGACACAAAAATCAGATATGGGTTTTATATATGTATACGTATACATATACATATATATATATATTTCCAAATTTGTCATATTGTAAAGAAGAATTAGAATCAAAGGAGGAAACCATGAAAAAGAAGAAACAAACAAACAATAAAGAGAAAGTAATATACTTCAATCTGCTTTCAGATTCCATATTTATTTCTTTGGATGTGGATAGCATTTTACTTCATGAGTCTTTAGAATTGTCTTAGATCCTTGTGTTGCTGAGAAGAATTAGGTTTATCAAAGTTGGTTATTGTACAATGTTACTGTTGCTGTTAATGTAGATTTTTCTGAAGTCCACCTGCTCATCATTTCTTATGGAACAATTGTGTTCTATTACATTCATATACCACAAGCTGTTCATCAGAACCTCAGAATTGTTTTGATTTGTATTTCTCTAATCAATAGTGATTTAGAACAATTTTTCATATGCCTGTAGTTTTAATTTCTTCACCTGAAAACTGCCTGTTCATATCCTTTGATCATCTATCAATTGGAGAATGACTTGGGTTCTTATAAACTTGACTCAGTTCTCTAAATTTTTAGAAATGAGGCCTTTATCAGGCTTCCCTTCTCATCTTGGTTGCATTGGCTTCATTTGTGCAAAGCCATTTTAATTTAATGTAATCAAAATTATCAATTTTTGTTTTCATAATTTCATTAATTCTCTGTGTCTTCAGTGTATTCTGATTTTCTCACGCATAGTATATATTCAGTAAGTGAATTTTGAACAATTCCTGCTATCTTCCTCTTTCTTATAGCATCTTATTTTAAGTCTCAACTCAAATATCATATTCATTAATCTTTTCCTAATTCATCTTCCTATGAGAAGTCTCTTTCTTTTGACTTTATGGCACTTTGATAAAAGTATAGCATGTTGATAAAAGATTATCTGATATCTCTATAGGTAAATGCCATTAATCTCAAAGCCTAGGGTCCAGAGAGGCAAAATAAAATCATGTCTCCTAGAAAAAAAAATATGGCAAAATGAAAAACCTGCATACTACATCATAGGAAATAATTTATTAAAAGGGATTGGAATTTCTGAATTTAGCATCAAATAAAGCATCAATTAAAAGAATTTAAAATTAAATGTTGAGAAACGAACAAAACAAAATTGTTTTCATCAAACTCCAAGATAAATAGTGTTTAAGTTCAATAATTCCATTGAGAAGAGTAAAGTCTTTAAATTCTCAGGAGTAAGAGCTCCAAATATATTGGAATGCCTGTGTAGGACAAATATACAGGAAAAAAATTCAAATACCAAAACAATATTGTGTACTCCACCATCAACCCCACATGGAATGGATGGAATGAGATAATCTGATAATCAAGGGAGCTAAAGATAGAACAGAAAATGCCACACATGGATTCTTAAGTATAAATAAGAGTGAAAAAGATCTATGTCCAGGTAAACAAAAGTATCTAGAATTGCAGGAAATTATATTTTTCTAAAACATAACCCTCGGTTAGTAAATTTTCTAAAGGGAAGAAAAATTAAAAAAAGATAAATAAGTATCACTAAAATGGGAAAGACAATTGATCATGTAATATTCCATCTATATAGATTATTTTTAAGAGAGAGAAAATGTTAACTGAAGGGAATAATAATGATAATGATAACAATCTAGACAGTAAAGTAGTAATTTCTATTTTAAACACACAAGGAGAAAGGGTGAAAGCAGAATTTACAGAAAAGAGAACAATGAAGGTGAAGTACTGAAACGCAACTGAAAACACCACAACCCTCACTCCCAAAGGTGTATCACTGAGGGCAATTGTCACTGGGGAGCATACTCAAATCAAGCCCTGGATAAATCAACAAAGGAAATATAACACACACACACACATACATATATATGCTTACATACACACATATATCAACATATCAACTTGGGTAGAACAAGAATGATGATATAAAGGAGAGAAAGAGATGACTAGATTGAAAGTATGAAATATCAGTGGATTTGGGAAAAGGCAGTTTAAGTTAACAGCACTCTTTAAAGGAATAAAGATATGTTTCCAATGAAAGAAAGAAACCATAAAATAGGTCTAATAAAGGGAGAGTCAGTGCATAGGGAATTTTGAATTGTGGTGTTGGAGAAGACTTTTGAAAGACCTTTGGACAGCAAGGAGATTAATCCAGTCAACATTTAAGAAATTAACTCTGACTCTTCATTGGAAGGACAAATACTGAAGCTGAAGCCTAAATACTTTGGCTGTATAATTAGAAAACAATATTATAAAAAAACTTTGATGCTGGGAAAGATTGAAGGCAAAAGGAGAAGGGGGTAGCACAGGATGAGATGGATAGATAGTCATAGAAACAATGAATAGGGACTTGGACAGACTTCAGGAGATAGTGAAGGAAACAAGATCTGACATGCTATGATCCATAGACTCATGTAGAGCTGGACATGACTGAATGACTGAACAACACCAACAACAGTGCAGAGGGAGGATCTTTGCTCTGAGAGAGCATTATTCTTCCATGCACATGCTGCCCTAAGGTAAAGGAAAGCAGAGGTCCAGCGCTAACTAGAAAAGGTATGATTTGGAGGACCTGTACTCAGTAAGGAGATTTGATGATAAATGGGAAAGAAAAATGGCAATGGAGAGTGAAGGAAATTAAATTGGATCATATGAGTTGGAACACAAGGTAATTTCTAGAATGGTGCAATGCTCGCATTCTTATTCTTTCTCTTGTGAATATAGCTGTATCTCTATCTATATTTATCTCCATCTCTATCTCTATCTGTGTCTCTATCTCTGTCTCTATCTATACACATACATACACAACGTATGTGTATATGTATGTATGTATGTATGTATGTATGTATGTATGTACGTATTATATATTTTCCTAATCAGGAAAAAGGGTAAAAGGGCAAGATGTACCAAGGCAATAACACAAATTGTTTAGATGATGGAGTTCAAATTTTCTACTTCAGCAGTTTTAATTACATGAGTTACACAAAGAAATTAGAGAAGTAATAAATAAGTATAATCGATGAATACAATTTTAGAATACATAGAAAGGAAAGTAATGAAGAAACCAAGGGAAAGGAATAGTTGTTAGTAAATAAAAATACATAAAAATAAATAAAAGGAGAAGAGAGAAGAGATTTCGAAGGAAAGAAAAAATAGAGAGAAAGAATGATATCCATAAATTAAATAAAACTCCAAACTGGGGTGGGGGAAGGATGACAAATGAGAGATGAGTGGTGGAGTGGGAAAGAGAAGCCTGTAAGAATAGAAAGCCATCACAGTAGGTTTAGCAAAACTTTAAGGGAACAAAGTACTGATGTAAAAGAGAAACAAAATATTTTAATTAGAAAGAAAGATGTAACAATAAAAGAAGGAAAGTATAAGCCTAATTCTCATAACTTTAAATGGGAGTGGATTAAACAATCTAATAAAATGAAACACAGGGAAAGATTGGATATGAAAACAAAATGATTATCTCTTTCTCATAGGAAATATATTTTGAAAACAAAGATACACATAGATACAAAATTAGAAGCTGCGACAAAATTTCATCAAGAGAAGGTAAAAAAAACAAGAATTATAATCAAGCTATCAGAAAGATCAAAAGTGTAACTTCATAATATAAATATAGAACTATAGAAATTAAGGAAAAATAGACTTTAGGAAATATGGAAAAATTGGAGTTCTCTCAATGAGACTACTAAAAAATTACATTTTTGGCACCACATAGAACTTTTACATTAATTGACCACACATTGGGGCACAGAGAAATTTAAAATAAAGGTAAAAATGTAGAAATTTCAAGACTGCAACACAATTAAAGTGAGAACAAAAACAAGATCCAAAAAATCAAAATCAGGAATTAAGAAACCCTAAATAACAAGAACATAAAAGAACAAACCATAGAAGTAATGAATAATTGTGTGTAAGAAAATGATGCGACATCACAATAAATTTTTGATATGCACACAATATATATCAAATATATCAATCAAATAATTATTTCAAATGGCTACATCAAATATATATATATATGTCCATATTAAGTTATATTATATAACCTTGTCAAATGTATGATTTGGCTATACCTCAAAAACAGGGTATAGCTGAAGTAGTAGTCAGAGGAAAATCATTTTTCCAAACACTCAAGTTCACAAAGTAGGAAAAGAAAGGATTGATGAATTTAAGATTATTTTAAAATAGAAATATATCAAATAAACAAATCTTAGGTAAAAATAAAAACAGAAATCTTGAAAATCAACAAGAATAATATAAATAAAAAGGAAAAATAGTTGAGAAACAAAAACCAAAAATTTAAGCTAGTTTTTTTAAAAAAAAAATTCACAAAATTTATCAGACTTTATTTAACTAACTTGACTTTTTAAAAAGGCAGGAAGTCAAATAACAGATAAGAAAAAAAAAGAAAAAGAAGAAATTACATTTAAAAGACAAGAAATAAAAGGAAACATCAGAACTTACTTTGTGCAATGATATGACAAAACAAAGAAAATTGACAATAAAAAGATAGGTTTTAATTAATCCAGTCTCAGAAATTGAATAGAACTACTTGCACAAGGACTACTAAAAGGGTAAATCCTGTTGCTGATTGATTTAAATAATGTTCACGAAAGCAAAAAACAAAAGTATCCTTACTACAAAAATTATCCTCAAAATATTGAAAAACACTCAGCTAAATTCCTTTCATGAGCCAAATGCACATTCCTATTATGCAAGATAAAGAAGAAAAAAGAAAAAAAAAAAGAAAAGGGAGAATTATAGATAAATAACATTAATCCATATACAGTAAAAACTTTCAAGTAAAACTTGGCAAAAAGACTCCAGCAATATACACTAAAAAATTATGAATAAGTTATATTTATATTAGGGATATGAGGATGAATCAGCTTCTGGAAGGCTATCAACATATTAATATCATTATTGTCATTTTAATAGGAATAAATAAAAACATCTATACCCATGTTATTAACTGTATAGAAACATATATATGTACATATATATGTATGTGTGTGTGTGTCTGAGTGTGTGTATATATGTATATACACATATATACATATATATATTACAAATTACAACACCCAGTTATACTAAAATTTTTTAAAGCCTTCAAAACATGAAAGAGGGACCTCTTAAAATTTGATATAAAGGACCTATCTAAAACCCAAAGCAAACATTATAAGCAATGAGAAAACACTAGAAGTTGTCTCAGTACATAAAAGAGCAAAGCAATGGTGTCTGCTTTGTTTATTAATCTTAGCGATTGTTCTAGAACTAATGCCACTCACTATAAGAGAAACACTAAAGAATATAGACAAAGAAGAGAGAAATCTATCTCTCTTTGTTCAAAACATTATTTTTCACTTATAATATTGTTGGGAATAAATGAATAAAAGCTATTAGAGGCAATGCACATTTTTGGCAACAGTATGAGTTAAGAAATAAACCCATGAAAGTCATCATTGAGATATTAATGATAAGAATAACATCAAATAACATAATAGGGGAGGCAATAATCAAGGGGCAGATTCCTTCAAAATAACTGTAAAATGCATTACATATTTGGAAATCAATCTATCTAATACCACTACATACTAGTATAATATTTTTATGCAGTTTACATATTTCCATCTTCTCCACAACAATCATATAACATACCAATCAGTTACTTTGGGAGGAAAAAGCTAGGTAAACTCTATTCATAGCATTCCCTTATCTAAGAATAATAGTATTAAAAAAAGATAGTTTGATGGGACCTAACTATACCTCACTGAAGCCTTGCCTCTATTTTCTTTAGGAGCCTTTCATGGTTACTAACAATCTGGATTATGGAGCTGCCCCAAAGGCTTGTTGTTTGTCAATTCAGTGATATCTATCCTTCACTCAGGCCAGGCCACCATTCTGGGAGGTCAGATGTCCTGCCAAGTTGTCATAGGTGGAGAGCTGCTTTACACTGACTTACGGTTATTTCTGTTACTCAGAATTCATTTTGAGGTGTTAGTATGAGTTATTTGTGGGGGAATTTGGGAGAGTCTGGTAATATCCTGCATTCCCCCATCTTCCTAAAAATCTTGTCTTCCTAAATTATTAAAAAATTGAAATTGGATTTATCCAAAATAATTGCAACATATGATATTCTGTTGTCAGCTAACAACATTCTTTTTTGTACCCTCTTGTCTATTTCAGACTTCATGAAAGAAGGTTTTCAGAGAAAGAGCAGAAGAGAGAAGTACATGTGTTGGATAAGAAGAAGGAAATGGAATTGGAGGCATGGAGCAGTTTGGACTAGTGAAGTGGACCATAGGATGAATTAAGGGAGAAGAAATTTGGAAAAATTCGGGAGAAATTATAGTCAATTTGAAAAATTAGCTCTAGTCCTAGACACTGGTCATTATTCCATTTCTGTGTTGTATGAAAAGCAAGACATAAGCAAATTTAAGAGTATAAAAAAGGAACAGAACCCGAAGAATTCTTAAGAGGGATAAAGGAAAAAGCAGCAAGAAATAGAAATCATTACACAAAACTTCATTACAAAAAATCAACTTCACAAGTGTAAGATGGGACACAAATGAAGGAACAATAGTTTTCCTCAAACAAATAACTGGGATTGGGATTTGGCTGACTCCAAACTTAATATGAGTCATCAGTGTGATGTGGCAGCCAAAAAACATAAAAAAAAACAAAAACACAAAACACACAAACTCTAATGTGATCTTGGGCCAAATTAAGAAGATCATAGCTTTTTTTGGAATAGTGAGAGGACAGTCCTGCTGTATTCTGCTCCCATCATACTTTGTGTAGACTATTTTGTTCAGTTCTGAGCAACAGAATAAAAAGATACTTATAAGCAGTAGAGAATGGTATTCAAGGTGGAGAAGAGCCTTAAATCCCTGACATGAGAATCTCTTGAATGAACTAGTCACATCTAGTCTTAGGAAAGAAGACTGATGGCAGAAATGATAGTTGTCTTCAAATATTTGCAGATCTATTATTTGGAAAAAGGATTACATTTACTCTGGCTCTAGAGAGCAGAAATATGAGTATCAAATGAAAGCTATGAACAACCAAAGTTAAGTTTGATGTCAGAAAAAAAAAAAAGAAAACTCCCTAGTGACTGAACTGTTCAAAAGTATAATGGGTTTTTGCAGGAGGTGATTTGTTCTTCCTGCTTGGAATTCTACAGACCAAGGCTAGATGACAGCTTGTCAATTATGTTAGAGTGGGATTTTGCATATGGATTGGATTAGATAGTCACTGAGTTCCTTTCTAATTCTCAAATTCTCTGATCATTGCATATATCATCTCACTTGAGCCTCACTACAGCCTTATGAGATAAAAAAATAAAGGCACTTTTTTAGACAATAAAATAGTGATTTTCAGTGGTATTTGAACCCAGGCTCTCCTGAGTTCAAGTCCAGAGGCTATATGCTATACTATCCCTTTGCTTATTCCATTCACTTCTGAGTGCGGCTCTTTAGGAAAGCCATTGACAAACTGTTCAATCTATAGAAGGGAATGGCTAGAAAGTTGGATCTCCAACTCATATTTTTCTGAG
>CM053627.1:207463401-207480082 GCA_028646595.1 Phalanger gymnotis
CCCCAAGGCAAGATCCAGGAGTAAGCCTGAGATGAGCTTCCACTGCTCATTGCTTCCCTTCACTTGACCGTAGGAAGATCCATGTGATTTGCCCATTCTCACCCAAAGAACTTGGGACCAGACTGGGCAGAGGAAGGCATTTTATTTCGCTCCTCAAGAGAGCAGGTGTAGTGCTCACTGGAACACTCACACTGATACAGCTTCAGGAGCAGGGGTAACCATTCCCTCCACTCCTCCTAGAGTTAAGGTTAGTTTACAATCTTTATTTTTTACATAGTTTTCCTAGGTTATACAGTTTATATAGGTAGGATAATAAGGATACAGAAGCAAAAGTGAAGTTAATTAGATTTTCCTTGTCTTAGTTTAGGATTAAACTACATTCTTTTACTTCCCCTATTTTCCCTCTTTAACATATGCAAATTATGCAAATCAGCAGGCCTGGATTCTTGACCAAGACCAGACTCTAGATAAGCTTGAGCTGGTTCAAGCAGTTTGGCTTCTCTAATTCCCCTGACTGCCTTCTCAAAAAGCATGCACATGCTCACAAGCCTCTGACCTCTCACGTGACTGACCTTGAGGCCTGGTTTCTGCTAAAGCTGGGGTGGGGGAGGGGGGTAAAGTACACCTCTAGTTCTGTGGAAACAAAACTCCTCCTCCCATTTCTTACATCCTTGACCTGATAATTCTGGAATTTAGCTACAAAATTTCTTGGAGTTTTCAATTTGGAATGTCTTTCAGTGGGTGATTGGTGAATTCTTTCAATGACTTTTTATCCTTTGGTTCTAGGACCTTGTGGCAGTTATCCTTGATGATTTCTTAGAATTTACTGTTTAGCCTCTTTTTTTTTTCATGGCTTTCTGGTAGACCAATAATTATTAGATTTTCTCTCTTGGATCTGTTTTCCATGTCAGTTGTTTTTCCAAACAGATATTTTATGTTTTCTTCTATTTTTTTTCATTCTTTAGATTTTGTTTAACTTATTCTTGTTGCCTCATAGAGTCATTAGCTTCCACTTGCTCAATTCTAATTTTTAATGAATTGTTGTCTTCATTTCTCTTCTGAGCCTCATTTTCCATTTTGTTAATTTTACTTTTCAGTGCATCATTCTCTCTAATTAGATTCTGAATCTCTTTATCCATTTCACCAATTCTACTTTTTAAAGATTTGTTCTCATCAATGAACTTTTTTTCCCCATTTTTTTCTTTTACCTCTGTAATTTGGTTTTTAAAACCTTCCTTGAGCTCTTGCAGGAATGCTTTTTGGCCCTGAGACCAGTTCACATTCCCTTTTGAGGTTTCAGATGTGTTTATGCTTTCCCCTTCTGAATTGCTATTATGATACTCCCTGTCCCCATAAAAAGAATCAATGGTCTTTCGTTTTCTCAAGTGTTTCTTAATGTTGGTTAACTTTTTTTTTCCTGGTTTTGAAATGGATTTCTGCTCCTGAGGTTCAGTGGACTCTGTACCAGAGGCCTCTTGTTCTGGTAATTATAGGCCTAGTTTTCCGGGCTAGGGCCTCTGGTTTTGTGAGGTGTGGGGGAGGGGTGGTCTGGCTGCTGGAAGTCTCCTCTTCCCTAGTGCTTCTCTAGAGCATTGATGGTCTCAGCCATTTTCTGTGCTGTTGTCTGCCACTTCCCCTGGCTGTGCAAAAATCACCTCTGGGTTCCTGGTATTGACCCTTAATGGCTCCACCTCCCTGGGGCTCAGGAACTCCAACTGTTTGGCTACTGAAGCCCCATTTCTGGCTCCTCTATTTCAGGGTTTCTCTGAAGGGAGTGGTGAGGAAGGGAGGAACGAGAGCCATTTTACCTTGTCATTATGGCTCCTGGAAGTTCAAGAAGGAGAGTTTCAAACTTTTACACTGTGGGCTGCAAGCCTCAGGTTTTTCACTCCCAGCTTTCTCCCAGGATGTATCGCTGGCTGGGTTCTGCAGCTGCTTCAGCTTTGGTGTGGTCTGGTGTAGCTCCATGCACCTGCTGCTCTCCTAGCCTACAGATCCAACCTGCAGACTGTTCTGGCATGAAAATTTGCCCCATTCAGTCTACCAGTGGCTTCTAACTCTCTCAAATCAGCTCAGATGACCTTTGTTAGAGATATCTGAAAGAATTGGTAAGAGAGCTCAGGTAAGATGCTGTATTCACATAGTCATCTTGGCTCCGCCATCCTCAGCTGGTCATCTTAATATAGCTCACCTCCTATTGACTTATCCAATCAGAGTTGATTGCCACCCCTCAGAAACACCTACTCTTTGAAGGGAATAAAAACTGTGAGCTAACAAACATGGCTGACTTCGGTTTAAAAGAAAAATCTAAATGAGTATGCTTTTATCAATGACTGTGCTGGTCTTGAAATGGATGGACCGAGAAACACAGACCAAGCCAAATTAGAATATATATTGAGCATCATTTATTAGCCGGCGACTGTCCCATAGAGGGGAGCAGCCCCGAGCTCAAGAATCTAGGGCTTCTTACAGGTTGGCCTTGAGCAGGTGCAAGCAAGCCGTTACAAAAGCAGAGTATTGCGAGCGTGTCTAGGCAGAGTATTGTGAGCATGTCTAGGCTTGCCCATCAGGGGCCACACAGGGTCTTGAGCAAGACTGGGGGTTTTACGCCAAGTATTTGTTGCAGGTAGCTAAGATGGATCTGGGGTCACAGAGCTCCAGTAAGTGGAGTGTTATGGCACACGCTTGAGCAAGAGGTCTGCATGCCTCGGAGCAAGGGGCATTTCACTCTTATTAATAAAATGACTAAATTACCCCAAAACTGTATCTAGAACCTTTTTTTAATCTTCACAGTGTGAACTTCGTTGAAGTCAAGAAAACTTGGACACAAGTCTGATTCTTTAGCTGGAGAGCCACCCCAATATTTATCCAAAGAATCCCAATAACTACTAACACTTTCACTGAAAACCAAACTGATACGCACTAGGAATTCTGAAAAATCAGAGTTATATATTTTTATATCTTTCCCTACAGGGTATAAGAAAGATGTATGTGGTAGAAAATTATCCATTCGCTGCTCCTTTTTCACCAAATTCCTTGGCATTCATACAGGTTTCTTGACAATCTGGCTTCCACTTGTGTATTCATATTCAGAAAAGCTAGCATCAATAATAGTAAGAGTAAAAAAAAATGGTAGGGAAAACTATGATTCCGGGATAATTTCTATGACAAAGTCTTACGAGAGCAGAGCACAGTGGGGCAGTCATCTCCTTATTCCAAGAAGCTGTGTCCCTCCTAATTCAGCCCAGGATCATTTTTTTGTTTGTTTGTTTTGTTTTGTTTTGTTTTGGCTGCCACAGGATACCAACAACTCATAATAAGCTTGTAGTCAGCTAAATCCCAGTGCTATTTTTTTTTCTTCAGAAAAACTGCTGCTGCTGCATGTAAAGCCAATCAGTAAATGAAAAGATCTTTCCCACCCACTGAATAGGCTTCAGGCAGGGCCAACAAAGAGAGGTCTGATTAGAGACAGGCCCACACCCTTTCACTAATTAACTGTGAGGCCCCAGGCTGGTTAGCAAACTAGTTTGCTAGTTTGAGAGAGGCATGAAGCCCTCAGGGCCCTAAGAGGAGTTGCTAAGACCGGAGCCCATGATATGTGCCTGAATTCTAGTCAATCAGATGATGTTCTTTTCAATCAGATGATTTCTAAGGACTGTATAAAAAGACAGAACAGAACTTGGAAACAGCAAGAAACTGAGGACTGAGGATGTGGAGTAGCTGAGAAAACTTAGGACTGAAGGAGGAACAGAAATTGAGTACTGAGGACTGAGAGTGGAATGGAGAGCAGCAGGATTCAGAAGCTGAAGGCCAGCTTCCAGAGTGTGCAGAGCGGAAAGTGCTGAACACAAGAAAGAGTTTCCAAACTTGGAGTCAGGGGAGCTGTAGGAAAGAGTGCTGATCAGGGACTTAGGATTCGTGAGTGATCTTCTTATAGGAGCACCCTTGCATTGCGGGAAAGCACAAATATAATTTGGTTTGCTGCACTAATATTTTATTGTAATGTCCTTGTTACTATAGTGAGGTGCACTTATCAATTTTTGAATGTTATTGCCACAATATCAGATTGGGGCCATTGGTCCTTGAGTTTAAATAAATGTTATACTTCCTCTGCCTTCTACCTAGAGAATTCATTATACTTTGTGATTCCAAACCATTCAGGCATGCTCGTGGTCCTCTCCAAGGTCATGAATTTTGCCTTATTCATATACTGTACTCTTCTCCCATCTTATACTTGTGAAGTTGGGAGTTTGTTTTTTTATGCTCATAAATTGTCTTATATTTTGCTTCTCATACAACTCAGAATTGGAATAATGACCTGCATCTAGGTCTAGAGCTAGTTTTTTTTTTCAAATTAACTACAATTTCTCCATATTGTTTCCAAATTTCTTCTCCCCAAATTTACCCGGTGGTCCACTTCACCAGTCCAAATTGCTTCATGTCCCTTATTCAATTTCCTTCTTCTTATGCAACACATGTATTTCTCTCCTCCTCCTTCTCCAACAACCCTCTTTCATGAAGTCTGAAACAGACAACAAGAGGCTAGAAAAAATAATGTTCGTTAGCTGACAACAGAATATCAGGTGTTGCACTTATTTTGGATAAATCCAATTTCAATTTATTAATAATTTAGGGAGACAGGATTGTTGGATGATCTTGGATTACAGCAGGAAATTACCAGGCTCTCCCAAATTCTCTTGCACACAATTCCTACTTATACCTCAAAGTGAATTTTGAGTAGCAGAAATAACTGAAAGTCAGGGTAAAGCAGCTGTCCATCTAACACAACTTGGGAGGACACTTGGAAAGACCTGACCTTCCAGAGTGGTGGTCTGACCTGGGTGAAGGGCAGATACCACTGAACTGAAAAACAACAAGCTTTGGGGACAGCTCCATACTCCAGGTTTTTAGTGAGTATGAAAGGAATAGAGGCAAGTCTTCAGTGAAGTATACTTAGGTCATGTCAGACTACCCTATTTTTTTTTTTTTACCTATAGTAGATGAGGGATTTCTATAAATATAGTTTAACTAGGTTTTTTCCCCAAAAGTTACTGATAAATATGATACAATTGTTGTGGAGAAGATGAAAATGTGTAAACTACATAAAAATATACTGGTATATAGTGGTCTTTGACAAGTTGTCTTCCAAATAGTTAATGCATTTTTTATTTATTTTGAATGAACCTGACCTGTTATTGCCTTCTGTATTTTGTTATATTATTATTGTCATCTAAGTGATGAGTTTATTTCTTCGTTCTGTTGCTAATCCATGCAATGCCTCTAATAGTTTTTTTTTTCATTTATTCCCAACAATATTCTAAGTGAAACACCATGTCTTGAGCAAAAGGGGATAGATAGCTTTTTCTCCTCTTTACCTATCTATATTCTTTAGTGTTTCTCTTGCCTTATAGTGACTGGGATTATTTCTAGAACAGTAGCTAAGAGAGGTAAACAAGGCTGATACTATTGCTTTATTCTCTTATGTACTGAGAAAACTTCTAGTGTTTTCCTATTGCTTATGATGTTTACTTTGTGTTTTAGATAAATAATTTATGTCCAATTTGCAAAAGTCCCTTTTTCATTTTTTTAAGGCTTTTAAAAAACTTTAGTATAATTGGGTATTGTAATTTGTAAAAAAAAAAAAAAAAAAAAAGGTTTTTTTTTCTATTTTTTTGGAGGGGGGAAGGCCAGGCAATTGGGGTTAAGTGACTTGCCCAAGGTTGCACAGCTAGTAAGTGTGTCAAGTGTCTGAGGCCTGATTTGAACTCAAGTCCTCCCGACTCCAGGGCCAGTGCTCCATTCACTACCCCACCTAGCTATCCCTTTTTTTCTGTTTTTATAGAGATAACCATGGGGTTTTAGATGTTTTCATTTATCCATAGTAATAATAATAACAATATTATGTTGATAGCTTTCCTGAAGATGAACCATTCTTATATCCATAATATAAATATCATTTGTTCAAATAATTTTTTTGGATACATTTCTGGAGTCTTTTGCCAAGTTTTATTTGAAAGTTTGTACTTTACATGGATTGATGATATGTATAATTCTCTCTCTTTTTTTTTTTTTGCTTTCTTCTTTATTTTGGATTATAGGACTATATTTGGCTCATAAAAGGAATTTAACTGAGTGCTTTGTTTTTCAATATTTTGAGAATAATTTTTGTAATAGGGATATTATTATTATTACTATTATTGTTTTGCTTTGAAAACCACCCTTTAAATCCTTCAGGAAGAGGATGTTCCCTTTTCTCCTCCCTTTAGTAGTTTTTACACAGGTATTTCATTTCCCAAGATTGGATTATTTAAAATTTGTGTTTTGGTATATTAATTTTCTTTGTTCTCTCTTACTTTAGTTGTTATATAACTGCACAGAGTAAGTCTGATAAAAATTTCTTTTTTATTTCTTCTCTTTTAGGTGTAATTTCTCCTCGTTCATTTTTCTTGTTTCATTTATTTGATTTTCTGTCCTCTTTTTAATCAGGGTAGTTTAAAATAAATCTTATCAATTTTGTTAGGTTTATTTTCCAAGAACCAGATTAAATTTCGGTGTTTGGTTTCTCTAATACTTTGTCATTTATCTAATTTTTATTTGATTTTCAAGATGTATATTTTTATTCTTTAAGGTTTGTTTTTTGATATATTTCTATTTTTAAGTGATCTTGAATTCATTAATCCTTTCTTTTCCTATGTTGTTAACTTGTGTTTTGGGAAAAAATGATTTTCCTCTGACTACTACTTCAACTGAAGCCCATTTTTGATGTATAGCTAAATCATATATTTCTTATAGCTGGGTATAAATATGTATACAAATTTGATGTAGCAATTTGAAATAATTACTTGATATAACTACTTTTAGTTATATCAAAAAGTTTGTCTCTTGTGACATTATTATTTTCTTCCACATAATTATTTATTCTAGTATTGTCCTTTTATGCTAATGTTATTTAGGATTTCATTAATTCTCTATTTTGAAGAGTGTCTTTTGTCTGTGTTATCATTTTAATTGTGTTGTAGTCTTGGCATTTCTACATTTTTACCTTTACTTTTAATATCTCTGTGCCCTGATATGTTGGCAATTTATGTAAAAGTTCCATGTGCTACAAAAAAAAAAAATGTAATTCTTTCAGTAGTGTCATTGAGAGAGCTCCAAATTCTCCAAATTTCCTAGAGTCTTTTTTTTTTCTTTTGTGTATTTTTCTATTGATAAGAGTATCCAGCTCTGACAGAGGAACAATAAAGTATTCTATTATATTGGTGTTTATCTTTTGCCAGCTTAGATCTGTCCTTTATGAACTTAGATCCAACAGTTAGGAGCCTATAAGTGTAATGTTGATATTGGTCTGTTGTCTATATTTCCTTTAAATGCAATGTAATTTCTCTAATTCTATGTTCATATTTTGAAATTACACTTTTGCTTTATTTCATAGCTTGATTATAATTCTTGTTCTTTTAAAAATTCTCTTGTTGAAATTTTGTTGCACCTTCTCATTTTTATCCCACATAAGTCTTTGTTTTTGAAATATATTTCATGCATATAAAAAAGAGAGATAATGGTTTTGTTTTCCTATCCAATTTTTCCTTCTGTTTCATTTTATTGGATTGTCTAATACACTCCCATTTGAAGTTATGATAATTAGGCTTATACTTTCCTTCATTTATGTTTATGTTGTTGTTTTTAGTTGTAATATTTTGTTTCCCTTTTACATCAGTACTTTGTCCCTTTAAAGTTTTGCTTAGCCTACTGTGATGGCTCTCAATTCTTACAGGCTACTCTTCCCCACTCCACCCTTCATCTCACATTTGTCATCCTTGCCCACTCCTTGTTTTGGAGTTTTATTTAAGAATATCTTTCTTTCTCTCTATTTTCCCTTCCTTTGAAAATCATTTCTCTCTTTTCCTTTTCTGTTTTTTTTTTATTTCCTAAGAACTATTTCATTGCCTTTGTTCCTTCATTACTTTCCTTTCTAAATATTCTAAAATAGCATTCATTTATTATACTTATTACTCCTCTAAATTCTTTGCATAACTCATTTAATCAAAACTTCTGAATTACCAAATTTGAGTTCCATCATCTAACCAGGTTGTGTTATTGCCTTGGTACGTCTTGCCCTTTTACCCTTTTTTCCTGATGTGCCACAATCATAAAAATGCAAATTCAAAAGAGAAAAAATAACAATGTGAGCATTACACCATTGTCTAAGTGACCTTGTGTTCCAACTCACATGACCCAATTTAATTTCCTTCCTTCCTTCTCCATTGTCATTTTTCTATCGCATTTTCATTCAATCTCATCTCTGAGCATAGATCCTCCCAAGCTTAATTTTTCTGCTTGGCCCTGGAGTTCTGATATCCTTTCATTTACCTTTGAGCTCCACATGCTTGGAAGCATAATGCTCTCTCAAAGCAAGTATCCTCCCTCCACACTGTTGTTGGTGTTGTTCAATCATTCAGTCATGTCCAACTCTTCATGATCCAGTGGACCTTAGCAAGCCAGGACCATGTGCTCTCCACTAATTCCTGAAGTCTGCCCAAGTCCGTATTCGTTGCTTCCATGACACTATCTATCCATCTCATCCTCTGCCTCCCTTTCTTGTTTTACCTTCAACTCTTCCAGCATCAAAGTCTTTTCCAATGACTCCTGTCTTCTCATTTTGCTGCCAAAGTATTCAGTCTTCAGCTTCAGTATTTGTCCTTCCAATGAATAGTGAAGGTTAATTTCTTAAATGCTGACTTACTTGATCTCTTTGCTGTCCAAAGGACTTTCAAAAGTCTTCTAGAGGACCACAATTTAAAATTCCCTATTCACTGATTCTCTCTCTATTAGACCTAATGTATGGTCTCTTTCTCCCATTAGAAACATTCCTTTATTACCTTAAAGAATGCTTGTCACTTAAACTCCCTTTACACAAATGCATTGATATTTTGTACTTTTAATCTAGTCACCTTTTTTTCCTCCTTTACGTAATCATTCCTCTTCTTCCCAAGATGATATATGTGTGTTTGTAAGTGTGCATATGTTGATGTGCGTATGTATGTGTGTATGTACGTATGCATGTAATATTCCCTTTGTTGTTTTACCCAGGGCTTGATTAGGGTACTTTCCTCTTTGCAAATTGTCCTTCTGCCTCCTCTCTTGCTATTTATATGGCTTCCAATTCTAAAACTTTGTCCAACATTGACACAGCTGTGGGATTGGAGGTGGTGTTTTGGTGTTTTCTGTTGCAGTTCAGTACTGGCCTTCATTGTTCTCTTTTTCTGTAAATTCAGTTTTCATCCTTTTCTGCTTGTGTGCATAAAAGGAAAATTATTACTTTTTCCTCTGGATTATTATTGTTATCATTATCATAATTATTCTCTTTAGTCAATTTTTTTCTCTCTTAAAATAATGTATATAGATGAAGTATTTATGTGATTAATTATTTTTCTCTTCTTAGTGATATTTGTTTTCCTTATTTTTTTCCCTTCAGAGAATTTACAAATTGAAGGTTATGCTTCAGAATGAATTTATTTCCTCCAATTCTAGGTACTTTTGTTTACCTGGACATAGATCAATTTTTCATTCTTATTTACACGTGGAATTCCATGTGCATCATTTTGTGTTCTTTCTTTAGCTCCCATGATAATCAGAATTTATCATTTCATTCCTTTCTCTGGGGTTGTGGATAGGGTATAAATTATTATTTTGCTATTTGAATTTCATTTCTGTTAACTTGTCCTATGTAGCCATTCCTCTATATTTGGAGATCTTTCTCTTGATCATTTAAAGAATTTGTTCTTTGTCAAAAAAAAAAAAAATTAAATTTAAACACTTTGTCTTGATGTTTGAAGAAAACAATTGGTTTTTTTGTTTTGTTTTGTTTTTCAATATCTAATTTTGAATTCTTTTAATTGATGCTTTTTTCTGTATTCAGAAATTCTAAGCTCTTTTAGTATATTATTTCCTGTCATGTGGTATTCAGGTTTTTCAATTTGACACATTTTTTTTTTCTGGGAGATGTGCAATTTTATTTTGTCTCTATGCACCTTAGGCTTTGAGATCAGTCATAGACCAGAGCATAGACCAGGAGAGGAGTAAACACCTCTCCTTGGATCATGCCACGTCAGAAGAACTGAAACTTTACAGGTGCCTAGAAGTAGTTCTAAAAAGAGCTGCACAGAATCACTGAAGCTTGGGACAGAGGATTTTCCACTCTGGAAGCAGAGTCCTACCTTGCCAAGAGCTTAAAAGTCAAATAATTAGCTGCAAAAATGAGAAGGCAGCATAAAAAATCAGACTATAGAATCTTACTTTGGTGACAAAGATGAAAACATACAACCAGAAGAAAACAAGAAAGCTAAAGATCCTACATCAAAAACCTCCAAGAAAAATATGAATTTGTCTCAGGCTATGGAAGAGCTCACAAAGAATTTTGAAAATCAAGTAAAAGAAATAGAGGAAAAGTTACAACAAGAAATGAGAGTGATGCAAGAAAATCATGAAAAATGAGTCATCTGCTCACTAACAGTGACCCAAAAAATGCTGAAGAAAAGAATACCTTTAAAAATAGACTAACCCAAATGGCAAAAGAGGTCCCAAAAGTCAGTAAGGCGAATGCCTTAAAAAACAGAATTTGCAAATAGAAAAGGAGGTCCAAAAGCTCAATAACAAAGTGATTCCTTAAAAATTTGAATGGAGCAAATGGAAGCTCATGACTTAATGAGAAACCAAGAAATTATAAAACACAACCAAAAGAATGAAAAAAATAGAAGACAATGTGAAACATTTCACTGGAAAAACCACTGACCTGGAAAATAGATTCAGGAAAGATAATTTAAAAATTATTTGACTACATGAAAGCCATGATAAAAAAAAAAAAAGAGCCTGGACATCATCTTTCCAGAAATCATCAAGGAAAATTGCCCTGACATTCTAGAACAAGAAGGTAAAATAGAAATGGAAAGAATCCACTGATTATATCTTGAAAAAGCTCCCAAAAGGAAAATTCCTAGGAATATTGTAGACAAATTCCAGACTTCCCAAGTCATGTAGAAAATACTGCAAGCAGCCAGAAAGAAATAATTTGAGTATTGTGGAAATGAGATCAGGATAACATAAAATCTTGCAGCTTCTACATTAAGAGATTAAAGGACTTGGAATATGATATTGTGGAGGTCAAAGAAGCTAGGATTAAAATCAAGAATCACTTACCCAGTCAAACTAAATATAATACTTCAGAGGGAAAAAAATGGATTTTCCATGAAATAGAGGACTTTCAAGCATTCTTGATGAAAAGACCAGAGCTGAATAGAAAATTTAATTTTCAAATGCAAGAATCAAGAGAAGCATGAAAAGGTAAACAGAAAAGAGAAATCATAAGTGACTTATTAAAGTTGAAAGGTTTACATTCCTACATAGAAAGATGATATTTGTAACTCATAAAACATTTCTCAGTATTAAGGTAGTTGAAGGGAATATGTAGGTGTGTGTGTGTGTGTACATGTATATATGTGTATGTGCATATGTATACACATATATGTATGTCTATTCATATGTGTATGTGTGGATAGATAGATACATAGATACATAGATAGGGATAGAGATTTATAGATGGAGGGAACAGGGTGAGTTGAATATGAAGAGGTGCTAGCTAAAAAATAAAATTAAAGAATTATAAAGGTATATATTGGAAGACGGACAAAGGGTGAGATAACATGGAGTAAATTACCTCACATGAAAGAGGCAAGAAAAAACTGTTATAATGGAAGGGGAAAGGGGAGAGTTGAAAGGGGATGAGTGAACCTTTGACTTAAGAGAGAATAACATATACACTCATTTTCAGTGTTTTCCTCAGTCTTACCCTGACTACTGGATGATTTTTACTGGCTATGAATCCCTCCAAGTTTCCCTCATGTTAAAAAAACCCTTGGTCCATCAATTCCTTCTACTTATTTTCCCACATCTCTCTTTTGCGGGTATACTCCTTGAGAAGTCATTCTATATTAGAGAAGTCACTCTCTCCTTCATTTACTCTCTCTTTCTTTATATCTCTACAATTCTGGTTCCTGACCTCATTATTCAAGCATAAATGTTCTCTATTAATTTTTTAATTGCCAAATTAACTGGCATTTTCTCAATATTCACTCTTCTGGACCTCTCTGCAGCTTTTGATATTGTCAATCCCCTTCCCTTCTTTGATACTCTCTTCCCTCCAGGTTTTTATAACCTTGTTCCTGGTTCTCATTTACCTCCCTGACCACTTCTTCTTACCCTCTCTTCTTGAATCTTCATCCAGGTCATATAAAATCACCTTAAGCATCTAACAGGACTCTGTCCTGGTACTTCTATTCACTCTGTATTTGATTTCATAGATGATCTCAGCTTCCAGTGATTATGTTTTGACATCTAATGCTGATATTTCCCAATTTGATTTATCCAGCCATAACCTTTTTCCTGACATCCAGACTCACATCTCCAACTCCTTATTAGATGTCTTGAACTGAGTGTCAAAATAGGTGACTTATACACCATATGGCCCAAACTGAACTCCATCCCAAACTTTGCCCTTTTACTCCCTATTACTATTGAGGACAACACCACCCTGCCAGTTAGCCAGTCTTTTAAGCCAGCATTAAATATCATGCATGACTCTTAAATCTCTCTTTCACCTCACAGATACAATATGTTGACAAATCAATTGTTTTGTGATAATATCTCTTGAATATTTCCCCTTCTCACCTCTGAAAAGCTACTACTCTGATGCAGGGAATGGATCACCTCATGCCCGTACTACTACAGTAGGCTAGTGTTTATTCTCCTTATTCCAAGGTTATCCCTACACTTATCCATCATCCATTCAGCTATCAAATTTATCTTCTTAAAGTATAGATTTGCTCATGTAATCCTTCCATTCAATAAACTCCATTTGCCTTTCCAATTGCCTTCAGGATGAAATACAAAATCCTCTGATTGACATCCAAAGCTCTTCAAAACCTAAGTCCTTCCTATCTTTCCAGATTTATAAAAAAAAAAAAACCTTTACCCCTACAGACTTACAAGTGACACTAGACATCTTGCTGTTGCTTTCTCAAAACATTACATTTGCAGATGGTGTTCATTTTCTCTGGTTCTGCCCTTATCCTTGAATTTTTCTCCCTTCCCACCTCTACATGCTGACTACTCTGTCCTCCCTCAAGACTCAGCTGCAATCCCATTCTCTCTACGAGAGACCATTAAAAATTTACTACACTGCTAATACCTTCCTTCTGATATTTCACCTATTTATACTGAATATTCATTTTATATAATTCAATAGTTGTTTAAATATTTTCTCTGATTAACCTAACGAATGACATTTTTGCCTTTGTTTTTATCCTTTTATCCACAGTTCCTGTCATTTACTAAACAATTCTAAGTCTTATTATTAGTGATGTTAATGAGAGCAAGGAAACAAACGCAATACTGATGATATTAATTCCAATGTACTTAATACAATATGCATGTAACCTCCATAGAAGTGGCATTATGTATTTCCACCAAGCCTTTCATTTTGCAAAATAGGATAACATAGCCAATAATGATGACATGACATACCCAAGATAAAACAGCTACCTAATATGAGTATATAGAAAAGGGCCTGAGTCTTCCTGATAATTGTTCTCACAAGGTGAGACTTTTTTTTTTTTACTGTTTTCTCTTTTGGAGCACGTATTTAATCAAGTGCCCCTGATGAGTCCAGCCTTTGTTTCTTTGATTAAATTGTGAGTCTTTGATGACCTCCTTACCTCCAGGGAAAGCATAATTTACATGAGTTTGAGGCATATGTTTGTGAAGCCAAAAGGTTTTGGGTCATGTGGGTTTGAGTTGCATATTGTGATGTACTTTCATGCTGAACAAGGTATATAAACTCAGAGATTGGTGTTTTTCCTTGGGGGGCTCTCACTCACTGCAAAAGTGGCATGTGACTCTGGGAAAGCCGTTGTAACTGCTTCCCCCCACCCCCAGTTTGCTAACTAAGACCCATTGGTTCTTTGGTAACTATGAATTGTGATTTGAATCAGTCAAGGTCTATCTGTTGATGTCTGTAATTTGTTTGTATTTGCTCTGAAATTCAGGTTGGGGGCTTTTCGTCATGAACTAAATGAATAGTATTTGTATGTTGGATTAAAGCGAGATTGTTAACCCTTTACAGTTACTTTCCTTAGTGAAGCAGATCAAAAGAACCTGGGCTTGAAGTTCTTGTTGCTCGTCTTATATTGGTCTTACACCCCTACAGTTGCTGCTAGCTAAATTATTGTTATATGAGGGATGAAAGAGAAAGAAATTTCCTTTCAAATTTGATTATTGGATATTGATTTTCATGTGGTATTTTTAAAATTCCTAGTTGTTGAACTATCCATTATTTCTAGGACTGGAACACTGAAATTCATAACGCTGTTGAGAGAAGATTAGATTCATGAGTTGACTATCCATCCATAAAATCCTTATGAGGTCTTTGTGCCTTTCCAGGCATACAATGAAGTTTTGGGATACGACTCTCACTGCCAATCAACAATAAGGGAGAGAGGGCAGGGAAACATCCACCAAAAATGGTTGCTATGGTGTCGAACTCAACACGTTTTTCAGAAATAAAAGTTAAATATAAGGTCATACAGTTATTGAGCCAGTAGAATAAAACAAAACAGGTTACAAGCAAGAGGATGGTCTGGGTGGCCTTGACCTCAGGGAAGGATCTAGGAGAATGACTACTGCTATAAATGTGCTGCATTTGCTTGCTATGTCTATAGAGGAGAAGCACCATGTGGGTACTGGCCAAGCCCATAAGGAAGTGAAAGACAAGGTCATGAAGAGTCATACCAAACATAAATGCACCAGCAAGGTCACTATTATTTCTTGTTGCTCTTGCAACAAAAAGATGGGAAACATAACGATACCTGGAAATTGTTTCATTTTTGATTTCTTCAGTGGATTGAATGACACTGATGTAGATCAATGCATTGGTGACCCAGAAAAAGAGGAAATAATGTACAATGTATTTGTGGGCTCTGACTTTGATGCTTACAAACATAGAGTTGTTGGGACTGATGATGAGGGCTTGGAACATACTCAGAAGACTTGTTGTGCAGACTGAAAGTCCCCGGGCAACTCTGTGAATGTACATAAGTGTTTTAATTGTTAAATTATCTAAAAAATATCTCATCCCAAAACAAAACATGATTTCTGGGATTCCTCTGCTCAAAAGTGTTGCCATATTGGCAAAAGTCAAATGAACAAGAATCAAATCCATTGGCTTCTTCTGTTGAGGCTTTTTGAAGGAGATACAAACATAAAGCATTAGCAGCAGTGAATTGCCTACAAAACCAATGGCACATTGAAAGAAGAATATCACACCAAATATTAACTCACTGGATACCATTTGTCTTCAGAAATTCAGTAGATACAATGCCACAGTTAATGGAAGATCCTAAAAGAAAGAAGCATTAAGATAATTGGAACACTAAAGTGATAGATTTATATGATGGCCACAAACAATACAATAATGTCCTATGTCTTCCAGCAGGTGAAATGTTGAGAATCAATGGGGTCCTATGTTATAACTTCATAGGATCATGTATCTAAAACTGGATATTACCACAGTGACAAAGTACTCAAATCCCATCACTTTGTTGATGAGGAATCTAATGTATGGTGGAGTGAAGTGAATTGATTACTATCATCAGAAAAGAAGAGCAGTAAAATGATTTTTACAATGCACTGGATTATATATCTTTTATTTCTAGAAAAGCACATTCCATATGCACTGGACTTCACTGGATTCATCAATTAAGAGTTGTATACTTATTTTAAAGTTGAAAATGGCTAAAGCATTTTTTTCGATGAAAAAATGTAGGGGCAGAGCCAAGATGGTGGCTGGAAAGCAGTGAATTGTGTGAACTCCCTGCCAAGTCCCTCCAAAAACCTATAAAAAATGGCTCTGAAGAAATTTTAGAACTGGAGAACCCACAAAATAGTAGAGGGAAGCAGGGCTCCAGCCCAGGAGAGCCTGAATGGTCATGGGGTAAAGTCTATCACAGGGACCTGGGAGGAGAGGGGAGCAGAGCCCAGTATGGACCCCGCTGACCAACTAGACTGGAAGCTGGGCAGAACAGGCCCTAGCACCCTGAATTAGTGAGCTGTGACAGTTACCAGACTTCTCAACTCACAAACACCATAGGAAACAGAGAAGGTTAGTGAGAAAAGCTGCGGTGAGTGAAAGGAGTTTTGGGTTTGGCCACCACCCTGGGAGCAGTGGAGGTGGTACACCTACAGAACTACAACTACAGTTGCTTTCAGCCCCAGGCCCACCTGGTGAGAGGAATTAAGTGGTAGATCAGAGCAAGAGTGCAGAGCCTGCTTAAGATCTGAGTCAGGGACGGGTTGGCAGTTCTTGGGGAAGGAGGAGTACTGGTGTGGCAGAGCTGGCTGTATAGAAATACCTCTGAAAACAACAGCAGTCCCCCTGAAACTCATGACAAAGTACTCTATACTCTACAAGTAGTCATACTCCAGTGAAAAACTCAAGGGTCAAATAAGTTGACTGGGAACATGGCCAGGCAGTGAAAAAAGGCTCAGATTCAGACTCAGACTTTGGAATCTTTCTTTGGTGACAAAGAAGACCAAAATATACAGCCAGAAGAAGTCAACAAAGTCAAACAGCCTA
>CM053627.1:207495416-207511380 GCA_028646595.1 Phalanger gymnotis
AAAATTAGAGTTGAGCAAGTGGAAGCTTATGAATCTATAAGGCATCAAGAAGTAGTAAAACAAAATGTAAAGAATGAAAAAATAGAAAAAAAAATGTGAAATATCTGATTGGCAAAACAACTGACATGGAAAACAGATCCAGGAGAGACAATTGAAGAGTTATTATGCTACTGGAAATCCATGATGAAAAAATGAGCCTTGACAGTATCTTCGAAAGAAATTATCAGATAACTTCCCAGAGGTCCTAGAACCAGAGGGAAAAATAGTCATTGAAAGAATTCACCAATCACCCCCTGAAAGAGATCCCAAACTGAAAACACCAAGAAATATTATAGCCAAATTTCAGAACTACAAAGTCAAGGAGAAAATACTGCAAGCAGCCAAAAAGAAACAATTCAAATATCATGGAACTACAGTCAGGATCACTCAGGATCTCTCAACTTCTACATTAAAAGACAGGAGAAATTGGAATATGACATTCTGAAGGGCAAAGGAGCTGGGACTACAACCAAGGATCAACTACCCAGCAAAACTAATCATAATTTTTCAGGCAAGGAGATGGACATTCAACAAAATAAAGGAATTCCAGACCTTCCTGATGAAAAGGCCAGAACTCAATGGAAAATTTGATCTCCAAATACTCTCCAAAATTGCTAAAAGTCAAGTTTATTCCAGTAGGAAAATGCATTTCTTGATGGTAAGCCTTATTGGACTATTCTATATTGACAGCAATTCCCTAAAATTTTGGAGGACTCCTTTAAGAGAGTCAGACTCATGTTGCCAAGTAAGGAAGATAATAAAATACAGCCTGAGGTTCTTAGTTTACACAATCCCATAAATCTGTTTCTTTGATATCTAAGGTTACTTTATCTGGGGAGCATACTTCCCTAAAACTCACAGTATACAGACTTATTCACCTACAATTCTCCACACCTACTTCCAGGAGAATCATGATTATATGTAAGACAAATGTCTCAGAGAGATGGTGGAGCATGTTTAGATGGATGTTCTGTAACTGATTCTGGCTAGTAAAACATGTGGTGCATTTGAAGCTCTCTGACTATTGTCAGAGGGATTCAAACAGACCTACCAGCCTAAACTCTCTCCTCTTTGTTCTTCTTTGCTTCTTTGGTGTCTGGGTAAGTTTGGTGATTTTTTAAAAAAAATTACATTTGTTTCTCTTTCTGATAGGAGTTGAACTCTATTTCATTCTCAGTCTTTTAGACTCATGGTTTATTATTACGTTGTTCAGAGTTTTAAAGTCTTTCTCTACAATGTTATTATTTTTGTATAAATTGTTCTCCCAATTCTACTCACTTTACTCTGCAATAGCCCATGTAAGGTCTTCCCAGTTTCTTCTGAAATTGCCAATTTAATAATTTCATAGTGGCACAATAATGTTATATGACATTACTTTCATATATCACAATATGTTTAGCCATTTCCCAATACGGTAATAGCCCTTTAGTTTCCAAATTTGGTTGCTACAAAGAGAGCTACTATTACTACTTTTGTACATATAGTTTTCTCTCTTATCTCTGCATCGTAGGCCTATTAGTGGTCATTGACTTCAAACAGCCAGTGAGAGATCATGTGCTAACGGGAAAGAGCTTAAGAGCTTCTTCTATGTAGCTGCATGGCCCCAAGAAACAGGCCTGGATTCTTGACCTTTTCATTCATACTTTTATATTCTAGACACAGAGAGTAGAGTCTTCTATTACAGGAAAATAAACTATGGGAATCCAAGAGTTGTAATCAAGCCTGGGAATTGGAGTCAAGCAAGCATAAAGGAGCTTGGAATGATTGGGAGCCATCTTCTGCAGCTATGCCAAAGAAAGCTGACACCTCATTTCACATCAATGAGTTGTGGCTATGAGCCAAGTTTGGCTATGAACATAATGGGGATAGTTCTTTGTAGGGACTGATATAAGTTTTGAACCTAATACCCTAGAAGCCAAGATGTGAACTTGAAGGAAGGAGCTATTTTGTTTTTTCTTTGTATCCACAACACCTACCATAATGCTTGGCACATAAAAAGTGCTTAAAAAACTACTTGTTGGTTGATTTACATAAAAATAAAAGATAGCAAAGAAAAAATAGGAATAAAATATTTAGAAGTCTAACAGATCCTAGTCGAGATGCATGAAAATATGATTATAAAACACTCTTTAAAGAAATAATGTGCCCCTATAAAAATGGTGATATCACCTACATTAATTTAGAGATTTAATGCTATATCCATCAAACTACTAAGATAGTACTTTATACAATTTGAAATTGGAATAGTAGAGCTCATAGTGATTAAATGCCCATACTCTTTAACTCAGAGATTGCATTGTTCAATATGTATCCCAAGGTTGCAAAGGTTCCCCAAAATAGTAAGATCCCCTATCTACTGAAATACTTACAGTAACATTTGTTGTAATAGCCAACAAATGGAACCAAAATAGATGCCCTTTGTTTAGAAAATAACTAAACAAATCAAAATTCATGAGTGCAATAAAATATTATTTCACCCTAAGAAACAAAGAGCAGAAAGAATGCTGAGAAACATAGGGAGACTTAAGGCATAGACTTGCTGTTAGAAAACCTGGGTTAAAATTCTACCTCCAAAACCTATTAGCTAGATGACCTCAAGTAACTCACTTACCTTCTTTGGGTATTAGTTTCCTCATCCATAAAATGAGAAGGTTGGACTGGATAGTGTTAAATGTTCCTTCCATATCCAAATCTTTGACAATATATGATAGAGAATGAAATAAGGAGAACCAGGAAAACAACATAAATATTAAATACAAAAATATATATGGAAAGAATAACTAATAAATCTCCCAAATACTTTGTGAATAAAATGGTCAAGCTTGGTCCCAGAGAAGAGAAGATAAAATGTACCTTCCCCTATCCTTTGTACAGATAAGTTGCACAGATAATTTACTTTTACTATCTAGCTTACATTATTCATGAGTTAATTTTGCTGATTTTTGTCTTCTTTTAAAAATTCTTTGTTATAAAGGATGGCACTATAGGTAGCAGGTAGGTAGGGATATGTTTCAAAGTAGAGGTACTATATAAACAAAAGATATCAATAAAATTTCAAAAGAAAGTGATTAAAATATTTATATTCTGTAAGCTACAGATTCCATTGTTAGGTCTATACCAACAAAGAAGTAAAGTATAAATTTCACATGCACCAAATATTCAAAGCAGCATTCTTTTGTGTAGTGAAGAAATGAAAACAACATACTTATTCACTAAAAATATGGCTAAACAAAATGTGGCACACTAATGTAATGAATTTTGCTGTTCTGCATGATGAATATGAAGAACTGAGGGAAGCAAATAAATACATAGGCTGATAGAAAATGTATAATTGTCTTACTTGACTGATGAGTGTGTTAATTTTGCTGAAGTGCTTTTTCCTACTCTTTTTGATTCTTTATTATAAAGATTCACTGGGAAGGGGTGGGGAGAGGAATTTATTCAGAAGTTTAGTTGATGCAAAGACAATTTTTTCAGGGAATGTGATTCTCAGTTCTTTGTCATTCTTCATAGGAGCTTTCCTGGAGAGCTACTTTAGCAAACTTTATGGGGGAATTTCAGCTGCATAGTTCCTAGTCTACTAGAAGGCTCCTTAAAACTCTAAATCTTGGGGCAGAGCCAAGATGGTGGAGTGAAAGCAGTGACTTACCAGAGCTCTCACACAAATTCCTTCAGGTACCTGTAAGAAGTGAATGTGAACAAATTTTGAGGTGGCAGAATTCACTGGGAGACAGAGAGTGGTGGATTCCCAGCCCATGACAGGCCTGGAGGGTTGACTGGAAGGATCTGTTGTACCAGGCTAGAAGATTGCAGAGTGAATGGGCTACACCAGTGCAGACTCATCCATAGTAGAAGGGAGTGGGCCCCAGTGGACTCAATTACCAGCAGCAGTAGTGATTCCCAAACCTCTCAGCACAGGATGGGGGGTCTCTTGGAACTGGGTGAGAGACAAGTGCAAGGCCTGTGTGGCAGCAGCAGCAGCTATACCTGGGGCTATCAGTCCATACATTAAATGTATGAAAGTCACCTACTTGAACATCTGGGAGCCATGATGGCAGAGTAAACCATAAGTGCTTCCCCCACCCCCACTGACTCTGAAAAACCTAGAGAATACTCCCCTAGAAAAAGTCCTGAAACAGTGGAACCGAGGGGTACAGCAGTCTTTTAGCTCCAGAGGCCAGGGAGATTGATGGGAAGGGTCCCTCTTGCCATGGCTAAAGGGGTCCAGTGCAAGACCAGAGGTGTTCTAGCAAACTCCACCTCAGCAGACCAGCAGGAGATCCTGAGCCCCAGGTGAGTGGAATTGGCAAAGGCCAACACCTGGACCCCAGGCATGCCTCTGCACAGCTTGGGGAAATTGGCAGACACCCACATGGGCTTCCAGCTGCAGCTGAGCCAATTCAGCCCTAGGGCGGGAGGCAACTTCCAGTGGACAGAGCACCCCTCCCCCCCCTCTGTGAGCTTCAGTGTAACCCCAGGGAAACTTAGAAAGACCTGGCCCCAACACACACCAGCCAGCTTCAGCTCAGCACCATGTGAGTTGTAGCATTATAACTTCTAGCTGACAGAACCAGAGGCTACAGAACACTAAGTCAGTAGCCAGGACCCCACTTCCCAGCACAAGAAGTTTGAGACAGAGTCCCCTATGCCCCAGAAGCAGAGATCCACTTTAAAAGCCAGAAAAAAAGCAATCACCATGAATAAGAAGCAAACCACAAAAGTAAAGACCATAGGATCTTACTATAGGAACAGAGAAGATCAAAATACAAATTTAGAAGAGGACAGCATCGACACTATAACCACATTTGAAACCTCGAAAGGGAATATGAACAGATCTCAAGAACAGAAACAATTCTTAGAAGTGCTCAAGAAGGAATTTAAAAGCCAAATCAGGGAGGTAGAAGAAAAATTGACAAATGATTTTAAAAATACAATTGACAAAAGGAAAAACAAATCCCTGAAGACAACTCCTCAAAAAGTAAAACTGGCCAAATGGATAAAGAGGTACAAAGCCTAACTGAAGAGAATAACTCCTTAAAAGGAAAAAAAAATGACGAAAAGGAAAAGGAGGTACAGAAGCTAACTGAATAAAATAATTCATTAAAAATTAGAATTGAGCAAGTAGAAGCTACTTAATCTATCGATTAAAAACCATAAAGATCATGAGGCATCAAGAATCAGTCAAACAAAATCTATAAAATGAAAAAAAGAAGAAAATGTAAAATATCTCATTGGAAATACAACTGACCTGGAAAATAGATCCAGGAGAGATAATCTAAGAATTATTGGTCTACTGGAAAGCTATGATGAAAAAAAGAGCCTGGACAGTACCTTCCAAGAAATCATCAAGGAAAACTTCCCTGAGGTTCTAGAACCAGAGGGCAAAATAGTCATTGAAAGAATTCACCAATCACCTCCTGAAAGAGATCCCAAATTGAAAATGCTAAGAAATATTATAACCAAATTCCAGAATTATCAGGTCGAGGACAAAATACTGTAAGGCACCAAAAAAGAAAACCAATTCGAATATCTAGGAATTACAGTCAGGGTCACATGAGATCTTGCAGATTCTACATTAAAAGATAGAAGGGATTGGAATATGATAGTCCATAAGGCAAAGGAGCTTGGACAAAAACCAAGGATCAACTACTCAGAAAAATTGAGCATATTTTTTTTTTCAGCTGAGGAGATGGATATTCGATGAAATAAGGGATTTCCACACCTTCTTGATGAAAAGGCGAGAGCTCAATGGAAAATTTGATCTTCAAATACAAGAAACAGGAAAGGTATAAAAAGGTGAACAGGAAAGAAATAGGAAAAAAATCTCCTTATTATTTAATAAGGTATAAAGGCAATCAGCGCATGGGAAGATCTTCCCTTTCCATTTGAGTGGGTTTTGGGGGTGGGGCTCTCAGGATCCTGAGGGGAGTGGCTAGGACTGGAGCCAATGGAAGCCTCTGGTGGGAGGGCCTTGCTGATGGTTGGAGTAGAGGTAAGAGGCAGTTGGAGAGGCAGTTGGTGAGGCAGTTGCTGAGAGCAGTTGAGAGCTGAAGGAGAGAGGAAGTAGTCCACTAACTGGAACACAGCTTGGAGATTGTGGCAGAAGCAGTGGAAGTGGCAGCGATGGCTGCAGGTGCTACAAAAAGGCAGGCCTGACCCTCGTGGAGACCAGAGAGTGCTGAGTAGGGACTTGAGGCCAGTGGGTGGTCTTCTTGCTGGAGGGCCCTTGCATTGGGAGATGGGGGGGAATCACCAGTATGGCTTGGCTTGCTGCCATAATGCTTTTTTGTGGCCTCCTGGTCACTATTGTGAGATGGGCATACTGGTTTGGGAAGATTCTTGTCAGCATATTGAACTGGGGACGCTGGTCCATGGGTCTGCTACTTTTGAGTTTCAATAAATGCTTTAACTCCTCTGCTTTCAACTTAGAGAATACCTTATATCCTGTGATTCTGGACCATTCAGGCATATTCATGGTTATCTTTGAAGTCATGAATTCTGCCTTACTGGTGTATAAGGACAAGCTGTTTACATTCCTATATGGGAGGATGAAACTTGTTAATCTTCAGAACCATATATTTATTATGATGTTTAAAGGGGATATAAATAGATAGAGGGTGTGGGTACATATTAAAAGGCGTGATGATAAAAACCTAACTAAGGGGTACAAAGGGGTACTGCAGCAACTTATCATGAGAATAATACACTATGACCAGGTAGGATTTATTCCAGGAATGCAAGGCTGGTTCAATAGTAGGAAAACTATTAGCATAATTGACCATATCAACAACAAAACCAGTAGAAACCATATGATTATTTCAATAGATGCAGAAAAAGCTTTTGACAAAAATAAAACACCCTTTCTTATTAAAAACACTAGAGAGCATAGGAATAAATGGAGCCTTCCTTAGAATGATAAGTAGGATCTACCTAAAACCACCAGCAGCATTATTTGTAATGAGGTTAAGACAGATGCATTTCCAATAAGATTGGAGGTGAAACAAGGATGTTCATTATCACCACTGTTATTCAATATGGTACTAGAAATGTTAGCTTTGGCAATAAGAGAAGAAAAAGAAATTGAAGAAATTAGAACAGGCAAAGAAGAAACTAAGTTATCACTCTTTGCAGATGATATGATGACATACTTAAAGAATCTTAGAGAATCAAGTAAAACACTACTTGAAAAAAATAAATATTTTTAGCAAAGTCATAGGATATAAAATAAACCTGCATAAATTCTTGGCGTTCTTACATATTACTATTGAAGCCCAAGAACAAGAGATTGAAAGAGAAATTCCATTTAAAGTTATTGTAGACATTATAAAATATTTTGGGAGTCTACATGCCAAAACAAACCCATGACCTATATGAACACAATTACAAAACACTTTTCACACAAAGTCAGATCTAAATAACTGGAAAAACATCAGTTGCTTATGTTTAGGCTGAGCTAATATAATAAAAATGTCAATTTAACCTAAATTAAGTTCCTTATTTTGTGCCATACCAATTAACATTATATATTTTACATGAAAAATGCTCTAAATCACAATTAGAGAAATAAAATTAAACCTACTCTCATGTACCACATAACACCTATCAGATTAGCTAACATGACAAAACAGGAAGATGATAAATGTTAGAGAAGATTTGGGAAAATGAGGACACTAATCATTATTGGTGGAGTTATGAACTAATCCAACCATTCTGGAGTGCAATTTGGATCTATGCCTAAAGAGCTACCCTTTGATCCAGCAATACCACTACTAATTTTGTATCCCAAAGAGATCATATGAAAGGGAAATAGACTGACATGTACAAAAATATTTATAGCAATGCTTTTTTTGTAGTGGCAAAGAATTGGAAATTGAGGCAATACTCATCAATTGGGGAATGGTTGAACAAGTTGTGGTATATGAATGTAATAGAATACTATTGTGCTTTAAGAAAAGATGAGCAGGCATATTTCAGAAAACCTGGAAAGATTTACATGAACTGATGCTGAGTGAAGTGAGCAGAACCAGGAGAGCATTGTACATAGTAACAGCAACATTATGTGATGAACAACTATGATAGACTTAGCTCTTCTCAATGACACAATGATTCAAGACAATTCCAAAAGACTCATGATGGAAAACGTTAGCCTCATCCAGAGAAAGAACTATAGAGTCTGAATGCAAGTCAAAGCATGCCAGTTTAACTTTTTTTTTGTTCTTTGTTTCTCTTGGTTTTTCCCTTTTGTTCTGATTCTTCTTTCAGAACATGACTAGTGTGGAAACATGATTAATATGATTGTGTGTGTATAATCTATATCAGATTGCCTGCTGTCTTGGGGAGGGGGTAAAGGAAAAGGAAGTGGAAGGAAGGAGAAAAATTTTCTAAAATCTTATAAAAATGTCTGTTCCAAATTACCTTTACATGTAATTAGAAAAAATGAAATACTCTGAAGTGAAAAAAGAAATGCAGCTTTACACCTTCTTCATGTCTACAGAATCATAGAAAAAAAAGAATATGAGTGCTGGAATGGACCAAAGACAGCACTTAGTCCAATTTGTTCCTAAATAGAAATCTTCTCTCTAGTATCCTGGCCAAACCGCTATCAAACTTCCATTTGAACACCTCTACTATCAAATTATTAAGAAATTTTTCTACAAATCAAAATAAAATTTGCCTTTATGTTTTCCCATATTTATCTCGACAATGACTTATGAATACACTTCACTTAGTGTGGCTTCAAGTTTTCCTCTGCATTTCCACTCTTTGTTCATTGTTGTCTCCTCTGGTCACATTCTATCTGTTGTACTGTGCTTCTCCTTACCTGATTGACAACATAAAACCTTCTCTACCTACTTCAAGATGGTAGTGCTCTTTTATGGATCAGGTTACTTCCATTCAAGTATTTATTGTGTTTCTACACTCCCATCTGTAGAATCTGGTCATATCAATCTATGTCATGTGTATTTCTTGAACTGTGAGATTGTAATGGATAAGGGACATATCTGCAGAATACTCTTTAAATGGGTCAAGGACCACAAAAATTATGTTTTAGCAAAGTTTTGATGATTATATAATAGGTACAGAATGATATTATTATAAATGTAAAATGATGATAGTTTGTGAAGAGAAGAACCTTTATGCTTGGAACTCCCTGAGTTTAATATTATTTTAAATTTTTCTTCTCGTGAACTCCTAATAGCTGGGAATGCATGACATAGTGGATGTTGTTCTAACAACTTTCAGCATGAAGGATCAGAAGGATAACATCACTTTTTCTTCTTTCTTCCCTAAGGAATATCAACTCTGGTCACCTCTGTGTTTGAAGTTAATTACTGTAATGGGAGTGTAATGTCCCCAAGGTCTCTCTGTAGAGGCAACAAACTGTTTTTATTTCTCCTTGAGTGTCCAGTTTCAAGGATTCCTCACTCCAAAAATAAGACTTTTACCTCTGCAGCTTGGCTTTAGACACAAAAGTCTCATTTGGTAATCTAATTGTTCAGATATCTTAATGGCCCCAAATCAACATTTTCATGTTTTGAGGAAAAAAAAAACCAGAAGGTAGGACTTCAAGAGGCAAGTAGAAAAAAGGGAGGAATTGGGTAGAATTCTTATTGTTTCCTCTGATTTCTTTCTACCTTTTGTACCTTGTTCTACATATGTGGAATTTTTCCTGCTCTAAATGATAACCTAAGAAGATAACCTAAGAACAATCACGTCCTGCATTTGTTCAATTCTTTTTTCCAATCTGCTTTGGCTGGAAATCCTTTTAGTCTAATATGTTGTTGGGATTTCTTTTTGACTACCATCCATACTTAGTTGCTCCAATACTACTTTATTCAATGTGGTTATCACTCCATTTTTCAGATCTAACATGCCTTTTCTGAAACTGACATATAATGGAACCAAAGGACTAACAGAGAATAAAGGATGACCCTATGTTTCTATACGATAAGTTTTGTTCCTTCCCTGAACTTGGAGGATTTTGTTGTACTCAAAGTGTTTTTCTTTAAATTCCTACTTTGCCATTGATTGTCAGAGGACAAGATGATGTGATCTCTTCTGCCTTTATATGCATTCATTGCATTAAAAGAAGTTCATAGAATATATAAGCACATGTAATAAATTTACATATGTATGTTTATGTTATATAGATAGGCAAAGCACTTCCAATCCACTTGGAGTCTCAGGGCCATCTATCCCACAGCTGTTGCAATTGTCAGGGCTCATAAAACAGCATAGATGAGGGTGCTAGCTTTCCATGGTAGAAGACTTCTACTATATTTGAGGGCATGCTCACAGTTTTGGATATTATGACCATGATGATTAATAATGATATTATTAGGCAAGTAAGGCTGAGTCACACAATTAGTATGAAATTACAGCTCTTTGATGATATTTAGAATCATATAATTCTGTTGGGTAAGGAGGGGAAAAGTGTAATATAATGAAGAAGAGACTTCAATTTATTTAATAAATATTTAGTAAGATTCTACTATGTGGTTTAAAATAATGGCTAAGATTTATATATTGCTTCAATATTTGAAAAGTGCTTCAAGTCTTTTATTTCTTTTGATTTCACAACAACTTTAGAATATAAGTCCTATTATTGTTCCCAGTTTAAAGATAGAGAAAATAAATCCGATGAAGGTTAAGTGAGTGACTTGCCACATGGTCACAAAGCTAGTAAGTGTCTCAGGCAGGAATAAAATGGAAGTCTTCATAACCAAGTCTGGTATTCTTTCCACTACACAATGATTTTTCTTGATATTCATTATTTTTCTTGATTTTTTAAGGAATATTTTGCTTCTCTAGATGAATTTTGTTATTACATTGAGGTCAATAAAAAGACTCTTTGGTAATTTGGATGCTGAAGCACTAAATCTAGAAATAAATTTGGGAAAGTTGTCATTTTTTCATTATATTTTCATGATTCACCCCTGAGTAATTAATATATCTCAGTTGTTTCTTATTTCTGTAAAATGTGCTTTGGAGTTATGTATGATTTGTGTATCTTTGCAAGTGGAATACCAGACAGTATAGAACTTTCTTTCTTATCATTTTTTTCTGCTGGATTTTGTTGGTAATATGTGGAAAGGCTGATGACTTGGGGTAGTTTATTTCATATCCTGCACCTTTATGAAGGCTATTGTTTCTTTTTTAAAACTAGTATTTTATTTTTCCCCAATTACTTGGAAAAACAATTTTTAGCATTTTTTTAAATTTTGAGTTTCAAATTCTCTCCCTTTTCTTCCCCCCTCCACCATTAAAAAGGCAAGGAAGTTAATATAGGATATAGACAAGTAGTCATGCAAAGTGTCTTTCCATGTTAGTCATGTTGTGAAAGAAAGCACAGATAAAAAAAAACAAGGAAAATAAAGTAAAGAAGCATCAGTACTTTCTTTGGAGATGGATAGTATTTTTCATCATAGGTCCTTTAGAATTGTATTGAATCATTGTGTTGCTGAGAATAGATGAATCATTCAAAGTTGATTATCATACAATATTGTGCTTTCTGTATACAATGCTTTCCTGGTTCTGCTCATTTGACTTCATGTTTCATTTCAATTCATGTAAATCTTGTTAGGTTTTTCTGAGAGTATACTGCTCATCATTTCTTATAGCACAATAGTATTCCATCTCAGTCACAGACAACTTGTTCAGCCATTCCCCAGTTGATGGACATGCCCCGAATTTCAAATTCCTTGCCACCACTAAAAGAACTGATATAAGTATTTTTGTACCTATAGGTCCTTTTTCTTTTTTGTTTTTAATCTTTTTGGGATACAGACCTCATAGTGATATTGCTTGCTCAAAGGGTACATGGTTTTATAGCCCTTCATTTTTGTTCCAAATTGCTCTAAAATGGTTGAATCAGTAAATTACTTCATTAATAGTGTATTAGTATCTAAATTTTCCCACATCCCCTCCAACATTTGTCATTTTCCATTTTTTTTTGTCATATTAGTCAGTCTAGGTATGGGGCTCAGGTTACTTTTAACTCGAATTTCTCTAATCAATAGTGATTTAGAGAATTTTTTTTCGTATGATAATAGTGACCCACATTTCCCCCATGATTACTTCATGTGAAAGCTTCTTTTTCATATCCTTTGACTATTTAGTAGTTGAGGAATAGTTTTTATTTCTACACATGACTCAGTTCTCTATATATTTGAGAAATGAGGTCTTTATCAGAGACATAACAGAGACATAAACTCTTTTCACAGTTGTGAGTACTATGTACTTCCATCTATTTTATTTTCCCCATTTATCCTACTTTTTTCTTTCAGCCTGTTCATTCTCAAAAGTTTTTTGCTTCTAACTATTATCTCTCCCAATCTGTCCTCCCTTCTGTCAGCTCCCTGCCCCCTTTCTTCTATCCTCTTTCTCTCCTGTTTTACTGTAAGGTATGATAGATTTCTATATCCAACTGAGTTTCTATGTTATTCCCTCTTTGAGCCACTTCCAATGAGAGTAAGGATCATGCACTTCCTTCCCCCCACCTGCCTCATTTTTTCTGGCATTGTAAAAGTTCTTTCTTGTCTCTTTTATGTTAGATAATTTACCCAATTTTACTTCTTTTTCCCCCTTCTCTCACTGCATTCTTCTTTTTTGCCTCTTAATTTTATTTTTTAAAAATAATTATCCCATCATATTCAACTCACACCCATGCCCACTGTCTATGTATACTTAATTTAACTGCCCAAGTAATGAGAAACATTTTAGGAGTTATAATTATCACTTTTCCATGTAGGAATGTAACTCCAAACTTATTGAACACTTTATGTTCTCTTGCCTGTTTATCTTTTTAGGTTTCTCTTGAGTGCATATAATTTCTGACAGACTATTTTCTAATCTTCTAAGAAGTTTTTGTCAGAAAGTGAGTCCTTACTCCAAATGACAGCTATGATACTGTTTATGTTGGCTTCCATATGTTTTGTACTTGATCTATACCAAAGATCAACCTTTCTATGTTTTAAACTAGTACCAAATCATTACTATGATTACTGCTTTGTAGTATAGTTTAAAATCTGATAGTGCTAGGATGCATTCTTTTCCACCTTTTCTCTTACTTCTGTTGAGACTCTTGACATTTGTTCCTTCAAATGTTATTTTTTAGATCTATAAAGAAAACCTTCAGTTTGGTATGGCAATAAATAATTAAATATATTGGGTAAGATTGTCATTTTACTACATTGGAATGGCACAATAAAGTCAAAATATCAATTATTTAGATATATCTTTATTTATCTGAAGACTCTTTTGGAATCCTAAGTGTATTATTAACTTTTTAGACATATTTTATATTATCCCAAATATTTCATGCCTTCTATAACTTCTTGGAGTGGAAAATTTATTCCTTTCTATTTCTATCGGATTTTGTTTTTAATATACAGAAATATTTATCATTTTTCTGGGTTTATTTTATGTCCTACACTTTTGCTGTTCTTTCTACTTAATTGAAGCTATTGTTTCAATCAGTTTTTGGCCAATTTTCTCGTATTCTCTAAGTAAACCATCATATTATCTTTCAAAAATAAGTTTGTTCATCATTTACCTATGCTTATTCCCCCCCTTTTTATTTTTTCTTCTCTAATTGTCATGGTTAGCATTTCTAGTACTATGATAATAGTGGTGATTACAGACCTTATTTTACCACAAATTTTGTAGAAAAAGGCTTCTAATTTTAAATTACTTGCAACATTGGCTTTTTATTTTAGATAGATATTATTTATATTAAAGAAAGAATCCTTTATTTTATGTTTTTTGGTATTTTTAACAATTATTTTTGTGATTTTTAAAATTATTTCTTTTGTTGTATGGTCTTTTATGCTTATAAAGGTTTCTAATGTAGAACCAACCATTTATTCTTGATATAAATCTAACCTGGTCATAATATATAAACTTTTATATGTTGAAGTCTCTGCTAATATTTTAATTAACTTTTTTTGCATTGATGTTCATTTGGGAATATTGTTCTATAGTTGTTTCTGTTTTGTCTCTCCCTAGTTTGGATATCAAGACAATATTTGGTTCGTTGAAGGAATCAGATAGGATATCTGCTTTCCCATTGGTTAGAATTTGAATGTCTGGTAGAATTAATTTTGCAAATCAATATGTTTCTGTTTTCCCCCTTATTGTTCACTTGATGCTCAATTCCTTTTATGAGAGTATTTCTTTCTATTTCTTATTTCATTAGTTTTGATATTTTCTATTTTTATTAATATTATTTATTGTATTTAAGTCATTCAGCTTAAAGATGAAAGTATTCAGAGATACTAATTTTTACTTAAGGACTATTTTGTCTATATCCTTAAAGTTGTGGTATACTGTCTCATTGCTATAACTTTCTTTAATGAAATTGTCTATTTTCTATGATTTGTTCTTTTACAAATCAATTTTTAAAAATTATCTGGTTTCCAATTGATGTTAATATTTCCCACCTAAAATCCATTTATTGAATATACTTTTTTATTATGTTGTGGGGAAAAATGTGTTTAACAGTTCTGGTTTTTTATACTTGCATTTTTTTGCCTTAAAGTGTGGCATACTTTTGTAAAGGTAACTTTCACAGTTGAGAAAAAATATGCATTAATATATTTCTAATTCAGTAATTTCTGGAAATCTGTCATATTTCTAAAATTCTCTTAAGGTACTAAACCTATTTCTTGTTTATTTTAGTTTCTAGGTCTGAAATAGTTACATTGAGGCTCTTAGTAATATAGTTTTGCTTTCTACGTCTTCCTCTTAATCAATAAGCATTTCCTTTAAGTATTTATATGTTATACCATGTGTATGCACACAAGGATGTTGGATGAATAATTCAAAGGATTAGTCTATTGGTTCTATATACATACATGTATATAAAACACATATATGCACACATAAACATATAATACACAATTACATATATAAACTCCATATATCTGTATATATTATGGATTTCATGTACTTTTCAGATATATTTGATATAAAAGTATTTTCCCAGTCAACAGCTTCTCTTCTAATCCTGATTTTGTTCATGCAACTGCCTTTTATTTTAATGTAATCAGAATTACCTCTTTTATGTCATGTGATCACCTATGTCCCCTTTAGGTAGTTTTCTCAAGGAGTTTAACTTACTTTAAAATATGAGTTCACTGAAGGCTTTCTAGGTATCCCTATCACTTAGCACAGTGCTTGGCATTTAATAAATACTATTGACTGACTGACTAGTCACTCAACTTAGGTATTGAGCTCTTATTCAAACTTTTTTCTTGTATTTCCAATCACTACAGAAACAGATCACAGAGGCTAAGGTTCTTGAGAGGTCTTAGTCTCCTTGTGTTGGGAAATCTGAAATTTGCTTGAAAATTTGGTCTATTCTCCTTATTTGGGGGCTCAAAACACTTTTTGTTCAAGATATATGATATACCTGATATGATATGAAATAATACAATGTAATATGATGTATGATGTGATGACATGCCAATACATGGCATCATAACATAATGATATTTTACTTGACAACATAATATAATATGAAGTGATATGATAAGATACAATGATATGATATGACATAACACAATGTAACATAATGTAATGTAAAATAAAATAACATAATATATTGTGATGTAATGTGATATGATATAATATATGATATAATATAATATAGTAAAATACAATATAATAGAGTAAAATATAACAAGATGTAACAATATCTATGTGTCATAAGGCAAAAAATTGTCTCCTTAGCATTTAGTTCAACAAGTGCCCTTGAAGAGTTTGGCTTCTGTCATTGAATCTTACTAAGTGCTAAGCCCCAGGCCCAAACCCCTATTAGGTGTAACATTAACATTATTATGTAATAGTAACTAAGGTGGGACATTTTGCTTTTCTTCTCTTAAGTGCCTTTGATGATTCTGGGGCAGATAAAGTGGGATCTTTT
>CM053627.1:207511880-207528050 GCA_028646595.1 Phalanger gymnotis
ATTTAAGTTTTAGTATTCAAGTTTAAAATTAAATAAGAAAAAAACAAAATCACAGTATTTGTTTTTTTGCTCTAGTTTCTCATATTAATGTTAATCTTCAGATCTTGTGATGATCTAGTTCTACATTTATATAATGTGCAGGACTTCTTGAAGATAGAAAACTTCAATACCCAAAGGAAAGGAATGAATTTCTAAAGGTAGAGACACAGCACTTATTAGAACTCCCCAAATCACCCTTCTTCACACCTCAGGCAAGACTGGCTACTCTTTTCAGATCTGGGGGTAAATTGGAGGATGGTGGTAGTTAGAGCATGGTCTTGCGGTAACAGGAACTTTGGTAAGGCTCTTGGGTAAGAGGCTGGACATGCAAAATATGTATGTTGCTCTTTTGCTTTACTCTGCCTCAGTCTCCAACACAGGCTATAAAGATCATTAGCAATAGGTTTCCTTAGATCTTCTCTCTTAGTGTGAGCTTTATTTGTTACTTCCCCCACTTCTGACTCTAATTAGCCTTCAGTGAATGATAAAGTACTTAAATTATGATACAGGGAAAAGAGATAGATATCTCATCAAAGCCCTAATATCTTCAACGGACACATAGAAAGTAAAATAAGGCAAATAAAGAGTGCATGTGTGACTTTATTCCATTTTGCTGGTTTAAAGAAATGAAACAAAAGGAAGCGGGAAAGAAGAGAACAAGGAAGAATTGAAGCTGGGAAGGGAATTTATGGGGTACATAAAAAGAAGCGGCCATTGAATAGCCATACTCTTCTCAGAACCAAATAAAACAAAGTTGAACATATACACAGAGAGATATATTTTGGCACATAAACACATCAGACTCACAGAGAAATAGTAGAAGGGTATAAAAGAGTGAAAGCACAGTCAGAGAGGTAATATTCAGAAGCCAAATAAACTTTAATTTCAGGAGAATTGATGATAAATCAAGGATTAAAAAGAGAAAAAAAAAGCAAAGATCAGGGTCTAGTTGTGATGAAGAGGTAAATTCAGGAAAAGATCACTTCAAATATAAATTACCCAAATTGGTCAGATTCTTTCTCTTCTCTATAACTTTCTCATGGTGAGAGGAGAGCAAGAGGGCAAAAAAATAAAAGCATAAAGAGGGATAATGAAAGGAAATTTATAATTAACAATTATAATTGACAGTGAATGAGATGAACTCATCCACAAATCAGAGGAGAACAGGATAGATTAGAAAGTAGAATCCAACAGTATAATGATTACAAGAAAACACACTGAAACCATAAGGATTCATACAGTTAAACAGAATAGTTGGGGCAGAATTCATCATGTTTCAAGTTAATCTTAAGAAGCAAAACATGATCTCTATCAAGGCAAAAATACATGCAAGTAAAAAATTATAAGCAGGGACACTATAGTACATTTAATAGTAACATAGGTTATTAAGCACCTTCAAGGATCATGACCTCCAGCAGCAAGAAGAGTTGACTATCAGTTTGGAAAGGAACTAGCCCTGGCAGTCAAGAGCTAAGCAGCAGAGAGGAGGAGACCCCAGAAACCCAGCTGAAATACCTGCATAGCAGCAACACTGTGACTAAAGAGAAGTAATATGAGAATAGTATGAAAAGGGCAGAGATATCAGGGCATTATAGGATCAGAGATGTGAGTTACCTTGGCCATATATTCTCCCTATGTGTGAGCTTCACTATCAGTATACTCAAATTTGTGCCCACTCTTCTCATCAATCCTATGTATTTGTAACAGACTTTTTGTACTTGCCTCAGCTTTATGGGTGAATGTTTTGTAGAAATTTTTCTCACTATGCCATCTTTAAAAATGTTTTTGCTTTCCTCATGAGCTATATTTTAGTAATACAGATGCACGAGTCACTGCTCCCCTTCGAACATGAGATAGTAGTTGTTGCATCACTGGGCACCCAACTTACAAATCTGCAAATGCCAAATTTGGGGAGTTAGCCTAGAAGTGGTGCTACACCAAGAATTTCCTTCTGGTCTTGAAAGTCTCAGGAACCCAACATAGAGATCTGGAAGATTCATTAATTAATCATTAATTCTTTCAAGGAATGGTATTTCTAATGTTTGCTATTAAGGTGAAAGCCCTAGGCTAAGCATAATAGAGCATAAAAGGTCTATATTCCCCATACTCTCTAGGAACTTCCTGATGAAAGAAGAAGAGGAAAAGAAGGAAGAAAAGGAGAAGGAGGAGAACAAGAAAAAGAAGAAGAAGAAGAAGAAGAAGAAGAAGAAGAAGAGGAAGATGATGATGATGATGATGATGATGATGATGATGATGATGATATGACAACAATGATGACAATGACGAAGATGGCAGCAGAGAAGGCTTCATGCTTCCTTCAGGGTCATTCTTGAGATGAAGAAGCCTAATGATCTGGCCTTTGTTTGAATCGGGCAGGTAAAGTGGGATCTTTTGTCTTGGAATGTTTCTCAGCACTAAGACAATAAGAGTCATTGAATTGTGTAAGATGCGGTACTGGCAATTCAAGAGCTTTCCCATACCCTAAATGGTGAGCCTGGAGCCCCCAGGGCCCTGACACAGGTATAAAAGATCTGAGGTTGGCATTTTGTTTTGGGGGTACATTGAAAGAATGTGGGTGATAAGACTGGGCAAACCGTTGAACCTGCTCCGCCCTCCCCCCGCCCCAGCTTTGTAACCCAGACAGATGTTGGTGCTTCTCTGGTAACTACGAATTGTGATTTGAATCAGACAAAGTCTGCGTGTTGATGTTTGTAATTTCTGTTTATATTTGCCCTGAAGTTCAGGGGGCTGATCTTTTCTCCCTGAACTAAGTGAATGATATATGCATGTTTAATTACAATGAGATTGTTAACCCCTTAAAGTTGCTTTCCTTAGAAAAGCACATTAAAGAGCTTGTGTTGGCAGCCCTTCTGTGTGCTCCTGTTGTTGGTCTTGCACCCCCCACAGAAGCTGCCAGCCATATTGTTGTTACAGTCCATCGCAGAACGAGGTGAGTGGACTCAATAACCTTCTGGCTATGGAGAATATGACAATAGTAACCTACTACTGCCATTATGTCAACCTAACATCTTGTTCTGACCTTGAACATTATACCACTCACTGCATTTATAGCTCTCACCATTTCTTAACATAATTCCCCAGCCAAATCCTTGAAGCTTCTCACAATAGGAAGAGGGAGAGGGAACAATAGAGTGAGTACAAGAATGATTCCAAATATGAGAGGGCTGCCAAAAAGGGTCAAGGCAGAAGGGAACAGGTACCAGGTAGTAGTAGGAGAAAATAGAGGAAGAAACTTGTTGAATAAGAAAAATTGGGCCCTCCTCCCCACCCCCAAAAATATTTTTTTTTTGGATTATGATACACACAAAAATTCAACCCACATAAGTAACTGGGGTTGTGAGGAGTTGGAACCTTATCTCCCTCAAGAATCAAAATGCCACCCAGGAAATTACAGACACATAAACATTACTCAACTTAGAGATTTTCTTTTGAGACCTATATTTTGTCACTCTAAAAAGATTAAACTAGTAATCAAAATGATAGCAAACTCCAGAGTCTCCATCTTCTGTCACTCCATACATACCTCTTTTTTTATAGGCGTGTTAGAGTCCAGAAAACCTTACGTTGTTTTGGAAGGGATAAGATTTAGTCTTTTCCTATTCAGCAGACTGTCCACCACTCCTAAGAAAATGCACACATAATTCCTGCATAACCATATAAAGAGTCTTACCCTGGCCAGGAATAATAGACATATTTTTAACATCAGACACATATAAACATGATATACAGCACATCTCAACTGCAGGAGTAGAAACATGAATGAAGATATGAAATGGCAATCAGGCTTTTGCACATATGTATATATACACACACACAAACACACACACACACACACACACACATATGTATATGTACAGAGAGAGAGAGAGAAATTTGGGGGAAGATCACTGACAACTGAGGAAAAGGGAAAGAAAGAAGGGCAAGTACAATATATGGGGGGAATTGAGCTTGATGAAAAATGGGTCATGCTTGAAGAATAGCAAAAGGTTTGACTATAACTTTGACTTGGAAAAATAGATGGGACAATCTTAGTGGGGGAATAATATTCCTTGGGATGGAGGAATTTTTTTTCATTTTGCAAGGTGAGATTACATAATAATGAATTCAAACTCTGTCCCTTTGAAACTCTGCCTAGCGGACTGGCAGTATAAGGTTTTCTCAGGCCTATTGATTGGAAATCATTTACCCAGATAAAGAGTTGTTATAGGTAGCTGCTTGGCACAACAGATAGCATGCCAAGCCTGAAGTCGTGAAGAATCATCTTGAGTTCAAATCTGGCCTCACTTACTAGCTTTGTGACCCTGGCAAGTCACTTAAGCCTCTTTGTATTAGTTTTCCCATCTGTAAAGTGAGCTGGAGAAGGAAATGGCAAACCACTCCAGTATCTTTCCCAAGAAAAGCCCCAGTAAGGTCACAAAGAATTGGACACAACTGAAACAAATGAACAACAACAAAATGGAGAATCTCAGAATTGTACAAATTAGACAAAGCTATCTTCTCTCCCACTGACTCAGGGAGGATTTATAGGAGGCAGCATCCAAAGGACAGGACAGAATTACCATTGCCCCTCATTTCAGGATGAATTACCATATTTTTTATTGCAAAGCAGTTTCTTGAGAACCTGATGGACCTCTTTGTTCCTTAGGGTGTAGATCACAGGATTAAAGATGGGGGTGACCACAGTGTAGAGCAAAGCAAAGACCTTAGAGAGAAGCTTGGAGTGAACAGCAGAGGGGGCTATATACATGACCATAAGCGTCCCATAGAAAGTGGACACCACAGTCAAATGGGAAGAACATGTAGAGAAAGCTTTACTTCTCCTGGCCCCTGTGGGTACTTTCAGCACAGCCATAAGTATGCGGGCATAAGAAGTCAGGATCAAACCAAATGGAATAGTAAGGCAGATTACAGAGAGGATGAATGTTGTCTCTTGCACCACCTGGGAATCAGAGCAGGCCAGTCTTACCACAGGCATGAAATCACAATAAAAGTGGTTGATGTGGTTGGACCCACAGAACTTCAGCTGTGACATCAAAATCACAATTAGGCCATCTACTGCAAAACCAGATAGCCATGCTGTGACCACCAGACCCACACAATGCTTGGATCCCATCAGGAGTGAATAATGGAGTGGGTAGCAAATGGCCAGGTATCGGTCATAGGCCATGATAGCCAGAAGAAAGCATTCAGTTGTGGCAAGTGAGCCAAAAACAAAGAACTGAAGCAAGCAACCAGCCAGGGAAATAGTTTCCTTCCTCAAGAAACCTGCTAGCATCTTGGGCACTACTGTGGAAGTGTACAGTATCTCTAAGAAAGAGAGATTGGCCAAGAAGAAATACATGGGTGTGTGGAGCCCTGGGTAGCTGACCACAGCTACTATAATCAGCATGTTTCCCAGGATGGTGCTTAAATAGACAATGGTGGAGAAAATGAAGAACAAGAAGTGCTGGTCAGAGAGCTCAGAGAAACCAAGGAGGACAAACTCTGTGATGATAGATTGATTCCCAATGAAAGTGGTTTCCATCAAGGCAATTAGAGCTGCTTTCAGTTAATAAGCACAGAGAGGAGGATTCAAGGCATCTCAGAATGTCTTGAAGAGTCTGGGGCTGAAGTTAATGGGGTTAGGAAAATAAAAAAAATGGATAGATCTTCAGGAATCTTTATATGTATACATCCCATTTCTCTAAATTCCCAACAAACATTTCTTATTGGTTATCTCAAATGCAGCATGGCTAAAATTTGACTCAACATTCATTGGAATGTAGGCAAGGGAAAGGACTTTTTTTTTATTTTCATCTTCATTCTCCAGCATCTAGCACATTGCTTTACACATAGTAGGTATTTGATAATGCTTGTTCAGTTGGATTGGATCACCTGCTCCACAAAATGTTTCCCTTCCCAACTTCCCTACCTCTATGAACAGCACCACTATTCTTCCAGTCACCAAAATTCAAAATAACAGAATCAACTTTGGCTACTCTTTTCACTTCATCCCTTCATTGAAATGAATGAGTCTATCAATTCTATCAATACTATCAATTCACCCTTTGCAATATTTCTCATATTTCACACTTACCAATGGATAGAGGACTGGGAAATAATAATAGCATATACCTCCCAGGGTTGCTGTGAGAAAAAAAAATGAGATATTTGCAAAGCACTCTGCAAACCTGAAAGTGCTATATTGTTATTAATAATGCTAGTTATCATCATCATCATTATCATCGTCTTTATTCCCACTACCATAATAGTTTAGGCAGGACAGGGAGAAATAAGTCAAAAATACATAATATAAAACAGATACTGGACAGCAAGTTTCAGCACTGGATTTGTTCATAAGACCTGGGTTCAAAGTCCAGCTATACCACTTAGGAGCTATGTGATCCTGCACAAGTCACCCAGCCTCAGACTTCTCATTTGGTAAATAGAGATAATAGAAATTTCTTCTCTGCCTAACTCAGAGTTGTTGTGAGAGTTGAACAAAATAATCTGCATAAAGCGTAAATGAGATATTGTTATTATCTTATTTGCTAAAGTCTTGTATATAAACCAATTTATGGGAGAGCTTCTAAAATGTGACAAAAGTAAATAATTTGAGTTGTTTGCTTTCTTTTAACCAAAATGACTACTATGATCTACCTTAAGGAATTTTTCATGCTTATCACTAAAAGCCCCAAGCTACAAAAAGGGAAATGGCTATGGCAGTCTCCCAACCCTGTACATCTTTAGGGAAAGTAGACATGTGGGCAGGTGACTAAAAAATCCTATTTTAATGAAGAGAAATGGTGAAGAGACCAACAAAAAGCAATAACAAATATCTACACTGTGCCTTCAGAATGGAAGTAAATAAGAACCCATCTGAATAAGTTATAACATGTTTAATTGGGTAACATATAGAATCTGGAGAATCTTTTAAAAGGGAGAAACTTACCTCTCCACTACTAATGAGATTGGATTTACCTAGAGGCAGGGGAATTTAAAAGATGGCCTTTCAAATTCCCTGCCCATTGTATCACTCAAGAAATCAGTAATTTCAACCACAAAGGTAATGCTATGTGAATGGGGAACTTACCGCAAATAACTTTCCATTCACCTAACACAGAGACCATGAAGAGAAAATAATGCTCTGTGCACTTTATGAAAAAAAACTAGGAAAATTGAGGACCTTTGGCTTCAGGCTCCTATTCCATAAGTACATCCTATAAGGACACACAGGTGCCAAAATGATGGTGCTTTGCTGTCACATGGGTAGGACCTGTACTCAAAGAAAATATCCCTGCTTTCCTCCAGCCTCATCCCTTCATCTTCCATCTCCTATTCAAACATCAGACATGATAATGATGAGTTGAGAATGTCTCCTAAACCACAATGTCCTTCTATCTTGTCTCTCTTTTTATTTCCACTTTTTGCTTTCTACTTAGGCTGCCAATTGCTAAGAGGGCAGATGGGCCTCTGAGGAGCTAATTACATATTTACTAGGTACTAATCCTAATTGAATGAGGACAAACAGCCAAATATAGGGGCCTCTTAAGGTTCGTATCTTTTTCTGGGAGATATGCTGGAGTTCTAGGCTGGGCTACAGAGAAAGCAAGAACCAACAGAACTTTCCTAAGCCTTCCTCTACATTCCTACAAGACTCAATCCTCTCTTTTCCACCATTCACCAAAGCCTAAGACTACCGGCCATGGAGTCTTTTTTGATCTCTCCCTCTCTCTCTCTCTCTCTCTCTCTCTCTCTCTGTCTCTCTATTTGTCTGTCTCTGTGTCTTTGTCTCTGTGTATATCTCTGTCTCTTTCTCTCTGTCTCTGTCTGTCTTAGCTCCACCACACAGACTTAGAATGTGAGTTAATTGACTTAATTGACTTAAAACTTAATTCTCTATACCTGTATCCTAAGCATATAGGACAATGCTTGGAGCATAGTAGGTGTTTAAAATACTTTTTGATTGATTCTTTGACTTCCCAAACACCCCACAGTGGTTCAGGTGGAAATCTGGGGTCTCAAATAAGCACATCAGCAAGAATCTCCCCAACTCTTGTGGTAAAATAAATAGCTCATCAGAATCACTGGAACCCAGGGGCTACTTAGATGGAATTTATGCCTTTGGGGAGAAAGAGAAAGGAGGTAGCTGGCATATTGCCTACAGAATAAAGTCAAAATTAATTATTATTATCATCATTGTTGTCAAAATGTTCGTAATAATAGCTCAGATGCAATAATTTATGCTTTTCTGTTTATGGTTTGCTGGGTAGTTTTTTCACCAAAATGAATGAATGAATGAAGCATTTGTTAAATGCTTACTATGTGCCAAGCACTGTGCTAAATTCTTGGAATACTAACAGAAAAAGTAAGAAAGTTTCTGCTCTGAAGAAACTCATACTCTAAGAAGGAGAAAAAACATACCTTAAAGAGTTCAGCTACACAACAGATGGAGATGCCCAGAAATCTCCAGGATTATGCAGATGCCAGGGCCTGGAGATGCTCAGTATATATCAGTAGGTCCAAATGGAAGTGGTGGTCTGGAGTTGGATCAAGGCAGATGGTAAAGCCCAGAGAACCAAAGGACACAGTGACAAGAGGGGTGGTATTCCATCTCATCTGAAGAGTTGTAGAGGTCTGGGTCCCTAGGTCAGGAGAAGGGAGAGAAGAAAGCCAAAGAGGGACCAATGTTCCTCTTTACACTCAGATGATTTCATGGAGTTGCAAACCCAGGTTTTCCTGATTCCAAGGCTGATCACTACTCCATGCTGCGTCTTATTACAATTCAACAGAAGAGGAAACTGAATTGACTATGTTCACATTGCTGCTTAGTGGCAGAACTGAGACTCCAACCAAATCATCTGACTCCAAGTCCACCACAATATTTGCACTACACCAAACAGGATCTGGATGGAAGAACTGGAGGGGATGAGCCTCACAGGAGGAGAGGATGCTAAATTATGATGATAGAAAGTCTGTAAGTAGCAGCGAGGTATAAGACAGTAAGCCTACTCCTCATAAGTACAGTAGGTTCATGGGCAGAGATTCATCCAGCATTAGAGAGGTGACCAGAGATACAATGGCTTATGTCATGAGCCAGTTTCCCTAAATACAAGAAGATTAAAGGAGTATGAGAGGAAAAAGTCTAAGATGAAGGGAAACATTTGTTTAGCAACAGAAGAGAGGTACAATAGAAGGGAAGGAGAGAGCAAGAGAGGGACTTTGGGGAAGTAGGGCTGAGATGAATGAGGTTGAAGGGGTAAAGAAGAGTTTCAGAGGAATGATGTTTTCACTAGGCTGCCTACAATTCTGAATCATAGTGCCTCTACTAGAGTATTCCTTTCTCCACCCATTCGAAACCCCACAAAAAGCAATAGACATTGTTTCTTTTCAGAAACATGATTCAGAAAGAAAACAAGATGGAGCTTTCTGGTCAATTTACTCACCAGTCTGAATAAGAAACAGTACTAATAGTTCCACTGGAAGCCCTGGCTTTGTGATAGAGGAGGCCTCCAACAATGTTGATTTTCTAACTCTTCCCAGGCTTTGATTTGAAACTCAGTCAAGGTGGTGAGGGCTGGTGCTGGGCCCTCAACTGACATGGAGGATGGAAGCATTGTTTTTCTTGTCCTTTACAATCAGCACTGGTGCCGTCAGAGACTAGAACTGAGGCATTGTTGATCTTCTCACTATCCTGGGTTTGGGTTCTGAATTTTTTCTGGTGGACAAAAGTGTAACAGGTGTCAGCACCTCCGTGGTTATGGAGCAGCAAGGACTTGCTGGTTGGTTGGTTTTTTCACTCTTCCTAATAAGAAATAGCACCTCTGATGAAAGCCCCAACTGTGGTAATGGAAAGATGTTATTCCATACTAGTTCTATTATGTATGTGCTTACCTAGCTATCTAGAATAAGTAGAATAAGAAGCCTTCCCCCGTTGGCCAAAGGATCCTTGCGCATAAAGGACACAGGGCTATTATGGAGTTAGCATGGGGTATGCAACTCAGATGTGGAAGTAGCATGGAGAATAATCACCACTGCAACAAGTAGGCACATGCTGCTGCCCACATGTGCACTTCTTCCTTCAGTAAGATGATAATAGAAATAGGAAATAAAGTCAGGACAGGTCACTCAATCCCAACCTTTATAGTTCAAAGACGCAGCCAACTGTGCAACATAAGAAAGAAAGCACCATCTTAGTATAGAGAAGTAGAGTGTTCAAGACTAAGGAAGAATGAGACTCACAGTAGACTTTGCCCCAGTCAGACCAAATCTAGAAATTTATGGGTCACAGGACAAGCAAGATGGCAGATTAGACACTTCCAAACCATTTCAACCCTATAATTCCACCTTACTGCATCCTCAAAAAGAAAACAAAACCTGACAACTAAACAAATTATGTACAACTACTTCCATAGGGATAGATAAAGAAGCTAGAGTGAGAATAATGAATATTGGAAGAGTTATGGGAAATAAGGCATACTAGAGCATTGTTGGAGGCATTATGAATCAGTACCACAACTTTGGGAAGAAATTTGGGATTATGCGTATAAAATGATTAAAATATCCATGCATTTTTATGCAAAGATTTCACTACTGGGCCAATGCACCAAAGAAGTCATTGACAAGAAAGAAGTCTTCATAGACACAAATTTTTATATTTTATACACCAATATTTATATTAGTATTTTTGTGGTAGCAAGAATTGGAACACAGTAAATGCCATTCTGTTGGGGAATAGCTAAATAGATTGTGATAGATTAAAGCAAGGGAATATTCTTTCACTGAAAATGATGAATATGATGAATACAGAGAAGTATGGAATAACTTACATGATCTGATGCAAAATTAAGAAAATAGAGCCACAAATACATTATACACAATGACTACAACAATGAAAATTGAAAGAACAAGCATAAAACAATCAAAAGGAAATGTTATAATATTATAAAGAAAAAGCATGACCCTCAAAAATAGCTATGAGAAGACACATCCTTTCCACATACACCCTTTTCTTTTGAAAAAAGTAGGAAGTCCATAGGATGAAGAACTTTATATACATATATGTATGTGTGTATGGTTCAAAGAAGAAAGAATATGTTTATATGTATATGTATATAGACATTGCACATATATTCAACATACATGTATATGCATACATATATACATGCTTGCATACACACACACACATATATGTGTATATATGTATACATACACACACATACACACACATACTCAGTATACACCCACCCACCCCCAAACTTGGGTATAAAAATCTATCTTACCCAACAGGGGATAAGAGAAAAGAGGGAGGATGGTAAAAGGGAGGCAAATCAATGAAGACTGTGTTCAGAGGCAGAACAGATTTTTGAAGCAGAACAGGATAAAAAGAGAAAGAAGAATAAACAGAAGAAAATAGGATGGAGGGAAACACACAGTAATCTAACTGAATGTGAATGGGATGAGCTCACCAATAAAACAGAATCAGATAGTAGGTTGGATAAGAAACACACACAGAATTAAAATAAGGAACCAGAGAAGAATCTATTATCCTTCAGATGAAGTAAAAAAAAGGCAGGTATAGCAATCATCATCTGAGACAAAACACAAGCAAAATAGACCTAATGAAAAGAGATAATTAGGGAAACTACATTTCAATAAAAGGATCCATAGATAGTGAAGTAACATGAATTTTTTTTTACAATTTCTCTGATAAAGTCCTCTTTTCTCAAATGTATTGGGAACTGAATAAAATAAAAATAAGAGCCATTCCCAATTGATAAATTATTAAGGGATATCAACAGTTTTCAAAAAAAGAAATCGAAATTACTGAGGGTCATAAAAATGCTCTAAATAATTATTTATTAGAGAAATGAAAAGAATTCTGAGTTACTGCCTCATACCTCTCAGAAATGACAAGGGGTGGAAGGGATGAGGGAAGACAGAAATGCTAATGCACTGCTGAGGGAGATGTGAACTGATCCAACTATTCTGGAGAACAATTTGGAACTATACCCAAAGGGCAATAAAACTGAGCATACCCTTTGGCTCAGCAGCATCACTATACCCCAGAGCAGTCAAAGAAAAAGGAAAAAAGGCTATACGTACAAAAATACTTATGGCAGCTCTTTTCATGTTGACAAACAACTGGAAATTTAGGGGATGTTCATCAATTGAGAAATGACTAAATGAGTTGCATTATATGATTGTGATTGAATATTATTGTACTACAAGAAATGACATATTTCAGAAAAACCTGTGAAAACATATATGAACTGGTGCAAAATAAAGTGAGCAGAACTAGGAGATCATTTTATATAATAACAGCAATATTATAAGGATAATCAACTGTGAAAGTCTTAGCTACTCTGATCAATATAATGATCCAAGACATTTCCAAAGGACTCGTGATGAAAAATGCTATCCACCTCCAGAGAAAGAACTGGTGAACTCTGACTGAAAATTGAAGTATAATTTTCTCATTTTCTTTATTTTTCTTCCTTTTTTGTGACATGGCTAATATAGAAATAGGCTTTGCATCATTTCACATGTATAATTGATGACATATTGCTTGCTTTCTCAGTGAGAAATGGGGAAGGAGAGAATTTGGAACTCAAGTCTTTTTTATGTTAAAAATAAATAATGAATTTTCAAAACTAATGATCAAGGTGAATAAATAAACATACAGATAAACAAGGAGGAAAGGGTAGAAAGAGTGGCTTACACTTGAATTTCACTCTCATCTGAACGGGTTAAAAGAAGCATGAATTAAGGTAAGAAGGAAGAGGGGATTAAAGGGATGATAGATTACGGGAAGAGCACCTGGGCAGCTGCTGGGCCTGGAGTCAGGAAGACTCATCTTCCTTAGATCAAATCCAACCTCAGATGCTTACTAGCTGTGTGATTCTAGGCAAGTCACTTAATCCTGTTTGTCTCAGTTTCTTATTTGTAAGATGAGCTGAGAAGAAAAAGGCAAATCACTCTAGTATGCTGGCCAAGAAAATCCCAAATGGAGACACAAAGAAGTCAGACACAACCAAAAAATGAACCATCGCTGAAGATTAAAAGAGGGATTAGTCCTAACCAAAACAAATTTCAAGGATTTACAATTCTTTTTCACATTTAGTATTTTATTTCCTCCCAGTTACATGTAAAAACAATTAATATTTGTTTTTAAAAGTTTGAGTTTCAAATTCTCTCCCTTCCTCTCTCCCCACCCCCCTTCATTGAAAAGGCAAGCAATTTAACATAAGTTATGCATATGTAGTCATGCAAAACATTTCCACAATACTCATATTGTGAAAAAACAGACAAGAAAATCTTTGGGAAAAATAAAGAAAGTAAAAAGAGTGTCTCAATCTGTATTCAGACGACATCAGTTCTTTCTCTGGGGATGGATAGCACTTTTATTCATAAGGCCATCAGAGTTGCCTTGGATCATTGTTTTGCTGAGAATAGCTAAGTAATTCACAGCTGATCATCTTAAAATATTGCTGTTACTTTGTGCACAATACATTTCATGTTGCACCAACTCATGCAAGTCTCCAGGCTTTCCTGAGAGCAACCCTCTCACCATTTCCCATAGCAAATAATATTCCATCACAACTACATACCATAACTCAATTGATGAGTATTCCGTCAGTTTCCAATTCTTTGCCCCCAGAAAAGAGCTATTATAAATATTTTTGTATGTATTGGTCCTTTTTTTTCCTTTTTTGCTTTTATCTCTTTTGGGATATGGACCTAGCTAGGTTGGAGGGTAATGCTTGAATCAGTTCACAACTCTACCAACTGTGCATTAATACCCCATTTTTTTCCACATCCCCTCCACCATTTGTCATTTTCCTTTTCTGTCCTATTAGCCAATATAACAGGTATTAGGTAGTATTTCAGAATTGTTTTAATTTCCATTTCTCAATTAATTGTGAGTTAGAGCACTTTTACATATGGCTATAGATAACTTTGACTACTTCATCTGAAAACTTCATATCATTTGATCATTTATCAATTAGAGAATGACTCATTTTTATAAGTTTGATTCACTTCTCTACATGTTTGAGAAATGAGGCTTTTATCAGGGAAATTTGCTTTTTTTTGCACAGTTACTCTTGGTAACTTTATTTTTATCCATCCTATTTTCCCTTCACCCTATTTATTTTATTCTCTCTTTTTCTTTTTACCCTGTCCCTCCTCTGAAGTATTTTGCTTCTGACTACCCTCTCCCTCAATCTGCCCTTCCTTCTATCACACCACCTCCTTTCTATTATTCCCTTCCCCTCTTACTTTCCTGTAGGGAAAGATAAATTTCTATACCCAATTGAGTGCATATATTATTCCCCCTTTAAGCCAGTTCTGATGACAGTAAGGTTCATTCACTCCCCCTCACCTCCCCACTATTCACCTCCACTGTAAAAGCTTTTTCTTGAACCTTTTATGTGAGGTAATTTACCCCAGTCTACTCCTCCCTTTCTCCTCTCTCAACCCTTAATTTTTATTAGATATCATCCCTTCATATTCAACTCACACCTGTGCCCTCCGTCTATATATACTCCTATCTAGCCTAATAATGAGAAAGTTCTTATGAGTTATAAATATTTTCTTCCCATGTAGGAATGTAAAAACAGTTTAACCTTATTAAGTCCCTTGGGATTTCCCTTTCTTGTTTACCTTTTTATACTTCTCTTGAGTCTTGTTTTCAAAAGTCAAATTTTCCTCTGGTCTTTTCATCAGAAATATTTGGAAGTCCTCTATTTCACTGAATATGCATTTTCCCCCTGAAGGATTATACTCAGTTTTACAGGGTAAGTAATTCTTGGTTGTAACCTTAGCTACTTTGCCCTCTGGAATATCATATTCCAACCCTCCTGTCCTTTAAGATAGAAATTGCTGAATCTTGTGTTATCCTAACTGAGGCTGCACAATACTTAGATTGTTTCTATCTGGCTACATTCAATATTTTCTCCTTGACCTGTGATCTCTGGAATTTGGCTATTATATTCCTGGCAATTTTCATTTTGGGATCTCCTTCAGGAGGTGACCAGTGGATTCTTTCAATTTCTATTTTACCTTCTTGTTCTAGATTATCAGGGCAGTTTTCCTTGATAATTTCTTAAAAGATAGTATCTAAGTTCTTTTTTTTATTATGGTTTTCAGGTAGTCCAATAATTTTTAAATTATTTCTCCTGGATCTATTTTACAGGCCCGTTGTTTTTTCCAATGAGATAGTTGATTTTGTCTTCTCTGTTTTCTTTCTTTCCCTTTTGTTTTATTTTTTCTTGATTTCTTATAAAGTTATTACCTTCCATTTGCTCAATTCTAGTTTTAAGGAATTTTTTTTCAGTGAGCTTTTGAAACTCCTTTTGCATTTGTCCATTTATTTTTCTTTAGTGAAGTTTGTGCCTCTTTTTCTGTTTAGCCAATTCTGCTTTTTAACGCATTCTTTTTCTTATTGGCTCTTTGGCCCTCTTTTCCCGTTTAGCCTCGTCTGTTTTCTTTTTTTTGTTTGTGTGTTTTTTGGGGGGGGGCAGGGCAATTGGGGTTAAGTGACTTGCCCAAAGTCACACAGCTAGTACATGTGTCAAGTGTCTGAGGCTGGATTTGAACTCAGGTCCTCCTGACTCCAGGGCCAGTGCTCTAAGTCACTGTACCACCTAGCTGCCTCTAGTCTGTTTTTAAGGTGTTATTTTCTTCAGTATTTTTTTTTTTTGCATCTCCTTTACCAAATCGTTGACTTATTTTCTTGCATCACTTTCATTTCTTTTCCTAATTTTTATTCTACCTCTCTTACTTGATTTTCAAACTCCTTTTGGAGCTCTTTCATGGCCTGAGACCAATTAAAATTTTTCTTGGAGGCTTTTAATGTAGGCACAATGTTGTCTTTTTCTGATTGCATGTTTTTATCTTCTTTGTCACCAAAGTAAGTTTCTATAATCAGTTTTTTATGCTGTTACTCATTTTCCCAGCCAATTACTTGACTTTTGAGCTCTTTGTCAAGGTAGGACTCTGCTTCCAGAGCGGAGAGTTCTCTGTACCAAGTTTCAGGTGTTTTGTGTAGCTGTTGTCAGAGATACTTCTAGGTATCTGTATATTTTCAGTTCTTCTAAGGTGGTATGATCAAAAGAGAAGTGTTTACTC
>CM053627.1:207537416-207550295 GCA_028646595.1 Phalanger gymnotis
GATCACAAGGCTCCCAAGACAGGGCCAGAAGACCCAAGCGATGTCCCCTTAACAAGGCTAGGCAGACCATAGGGTTCTCCAAGGGAATCCGGAGTGGTAGCCCTCTTAACAATGCAGTGGGGATCACCGGACATCCCACGGCAAGATCCAGGAGTAATCCTGAGACAAGCTTCCAATGCTCATTGCTTCCCTTCACTTGACCTTAGGAAGATCCATGTGATTTGCCTATTCTCACCCAAAAAACTCAGGACCAGAGGGGGCAGAGGAAGGCATTTTATTACATTCCTTGAGAGAGCGGGTATAGTGCTCACTGGAACACTCACACTGATACATTCCTGCTAGAGTTATGGTTAGTTTACAATCTTTATTTTTTACATGGTTTTCCTAGGTTATACAGTTCACATAGGTAAGTTCACATAAGGATACAGAAGCAAAAATGAAGTTAATTAGATTTTCCTTGTCTTAGTTTAGGATTAAACTATATTCTTTTACTTTCCCCTACTTTCCCTCTTTAACATATGCAAATTATACAAATCAGTAGGCCTGGATTCTTGACCAAGACCAGACCCTAGATAAACTTGAACTGGTTCAAGCTGTTTGGCTTCTCTAATTCCCCTGACTGCCTTCTCAAAAAGCATGCGCATGAGTGCAAGCTTCTGACCTCTCACCTGATGGACCTTGAGGCCTTGTTTCTGCTAAAGCTGGGGTGGGGGAGGTGGGGAAATGCACCTTTAGTTCTGTGGAAACAAACCTCCTCCCATTTCTTACAATTTCTATATTTATGTATATACATGCATATATATACACATACATATATATCTATATATATCTATGTTTAATTGTAGCCTTTCTTTATAGTGGGGGTGAGGAGAGAGGGGGAAAATAAGTAAAAAATGCAAAACCTGAGAACAAAAGAAAACCTACAAGTAACAAAAACTGTGCCTCTTTGAAAGCTATGTGTAGTATTTATTATATAGGTTTTCTTGAAATGGAAATGTATTGTTTTATATTGAATCTGCTCTTATGTTCTGCTATGTACATGGCAATTTTTTCTTTTCTCATTTTGTATTGTTTAAATTTTTTTTTAAAAAAAGCTATCCGACTTGAGAATAAAATGGGCCTAGAAAATATTTTACATGGTATAGATTCCCCACGACTGCCTCCATAACCAATGTTACATGTGGATATTGGAGGTATTTATTGAGCAAAAAGGTAAGACTAATTGTGGTAGGTATAATTCGTCAGGGATAAGGGTGGAAGGAGAAGACTTAAACTAATATTTTGCTAATTCTATGCTGAAATAGATCTGTAAAAGAAAGAGAGAGAGAGAGAGAGAGAGAGAGAGAGAGAGAGAGAGAGAGAGAGAGGAAGAGAGAAAGACAGAAACAGAGAGACAGAGAAAGACAGAGGGAAGGAGTGTATGTGTGCTTCAAGGGAATAGTCATACTCCTCTAACTGAGGTAGAATGAAGCAGTTCCCTGTTTTCAGAGATCTTGGAACTTAGGAGACCAGGCTTCAACATTTGGTTCTGTAGTGGGAATCAGGGTGGGGCTTCTTGCTCTTTTCCTCTTAAGTGCCTTCGATGATTCTGGCCTTTGTTTGAATGAGGCAGGTAAAGTGGGATCTTTTGCCTTGGAATGTTTCTCAGCACTAAGACAGTCACGAGTCATTGAATTGTATGTGATGTGTTTGGAACTTTCCCACACCCTAAATGGCACTTTTCACTGTTCTTTGTTTGATCGCTTCTCAGCACTGAGGTAATCAGGTGCCCCAGGGCCCTAAGACGGGCATATAAGATCTGAGGTTGGCATTTTGTTTTGGGGTACACTCATTGAAAGAATGTGAGTGAGGAGACACTCGGCAAGCCATTGAACCGCCCTCACCCCCACAGACAAATAGATGTTGTTGCTTCTCTGGTAACTATGAATTGTGAATTGAATCGGACAAGGTCTGTCCGTTGATGTTTGTAATTTCTGTTTGTATTTGCCCTGAAGTTCAGGAGGCTGGTCTTTTCCCCCTGAACTAAGTGAATGATATTTGTATGTTTGATTAAACTAAGATTGTTAACCGCTTAAAGTTGCTTTCCTTAGAAAAGCAGATCAAAGAAATTATGCTAGCAGCCTGTGTGTATGCTGGTTGTTGTTGGTCTTACCCAGACACAGTACTGCTAGCCGCATTGTTTCTACAGGGTCATAACATTGCTTCATGGTCTTGAATAAGTCATTTGACCTCTCTCATGCCTTATTTGCTAATTTTTGAAGTGAGAATCTGTGGCAATACCCCCATTCTATAACTATATTTCTTATATCTTGTGTACCCCTTTTCAGTAGTAGATGCTACAGTGTCTGAGTGCTGCAAATATGATTTCTTTAAAAGGCTAATGTGGTGGACCGGAAATATATTAAGAAAGGAAAAACAATTATGAGGCAGGTAAGTGGCCTTAGTCCATCATGGGGATACGGTAAGTAAAAGAAAAAGATTACTGAAAGACAGACACAGGAAAGTAAGAAAGAAGATAGAGTAGACTTATGTGAGAAATATTGCAGTTATAACAAACATTTAAATATAAGTGTGTATAGCTGTATAAGTGTGTGTAAGTATGTATAGAATACAGGGCCTTCTCTCTAGGCCCTATAGATAAGGTAGCCCAGGGCAATCCAAAATACGGCCCGCAGGCCTCATGTGGCCCCCAGTGCAATTTTATGTGGTCTGTCAGTGGGTTTTAATTTTCACAAGTGAAAAAATAAAATAAGAATTTGCATGGAATGTATATTAGATTTTTTAATTCTATCACTAATAAATAATCTTGTTGATGTTAATTTTCTTTGGTGTTTTTAAGCAGTATTATGGATAGAACATACGGCATGGAATTTCCAGTCAATCTGTGGGATGTGTTCCATCTGTAGCATGCAGACTAGTCAGTATGCACCTACCTGTATACTGTTGTTTTGTGTTTGTTTTGTGTCTTCTCAATTTATCTTCTACTTCTCTTACTTGATTTTCAAACTCCTTTTTGAGCCCCTCCATGGCCTGCAACCAATTCACATTTTTTTGGGAAGCTTTGGATGTAGAGCATTGACTTTGTTTTCTTCTTCTGGGTGCCTATTTTGATCTTCCTTGTCACCAAGTAAGTTTATATAGTCAGAGTTTTTTTTCTCTTGTTGGTCATTTTCCCAGTCAGTTATTTGATTTTTTTTTTTAGCTTTTTTTAATGTAAATCTCTGCTTCCTATGTAGAGAGTATACTGTCCCTAACTTCAGGGTTTTTCCAGCTATTTTCAGGGATATTTCCAGGGACTTATAAATTTTCAGTTCTTCCAAGGTTGTATGATAAAAAGAGAGGTGTTTTCTCCTCTCCTGGTCTGTGCTTTGGTGTGTGAGTGACCAGAAGCACTCTTTTTTTGCCCTGGAACTGTGAGGAGCATTCCCTGTCCACTGCAAGCACAAGCCTCTGCCATGCCAGCACTCCTCTCTCCAAGACTGCTACCCGGGACTGTGACCCAGATTGAAGCTGGGCAAAGCAAGAGAATACTTGCCTTGGCTCCACCAAAGAGATTCCTGCAATCCACCTCTGATCAATTGCTGTAAACCCCCACCATCTGTGGGCTAAGAGCTGTGGGAGCAGCCACTGCCACCACAGCTGCTGCCCTGGGACTCTGGCTGAGGCCAGACTTGCTCCTCTCTTACCCAGATCTAACAAACCTTTCCTACTTATCTTCTAAATTATTTTTGGTATTTGTGGTTTGAGAAGTCTGGAAACCTCCACAGCTGCCAGTGATTCAGTCCCTGGAGTCCTGTTCTAGTTTCATCTGTGCTAGGGTGGCCCACACTGGACTATGCTCTTCTCTCAAACTGGTGCAACAGATCTTTCCTCCTGACCTTCCAGATTGTCATGGGCTGGAAATTTGTTTCACTCTGTAGTTTTGTGGGCTCTGCTACTCTAGAATTTATTTATTTTACAGGTATTTGGAGGGGTTTGGGGGAGAGCTCAAGCAAGCCCTTGCTTTAACTCCACCATCTTGATGCCACACCCAATTTCTTTAGACATCTGAAAACTAATTTTAGTAACCGCTTCAATTTCTGAGTTTATTTTCTTGAATAACCATTGTTCCCCACTGAGATCTTTCAACAATCTGGATGCTTTAAATTATTTTTTCATTGGCATCCAATTTGATTAAGTCAGGGTGATGTTTTGATTTGAAAAGGCAACAAGATTGTATTCCTTCAGAGCAGCTATTACTTCTTTGCAAACAAGGCACAATATTTTGTCTCTCCTGTAAGCAAACAGGTATCTGTTTGTTCACTCAAGATTAAACTCTCTATGTTCTGATTCAATCTTCTATTTCTTTTTATCACTCATTTTACAAAGTCACCCCAAAATCTTTAAAGTTAGAACCAAATAATCTCCAGAGCATCTGCTTACATACAAAACAGTACTGAAGTGAGTGTCTGACCTTGGAGAGAGCTCTAGACACTCATGTGACTTGGAGGGAGGAGGAGAAACCCTGTTGCTACTCATCGCGTAGCTGGTGTCAGCTGCATTGGCACGTGGCTGTACTCACTTTGTCCTTGTTCAACGCCAGTAAAGACTGAAAACACAGAAAAAAGATACAACTGTCATTTCTCTCAGACTAGAGACACACTGACTATGATTGGTAGCCATGGGTCATGTGACAAACAGGAGAGAGTGTGTGGTAGCAATGTACTGGTCAACTTACACGATGGGCATAATAGTGACTAGTGGAAGGAGGGTTAAGGGGGACATGGACTCACTCTTTACATCTTTACTTTTACCACTCACATCTTTACTTTCTTTTACATCCTCTACACTTTTCATAGGCCTCCCAAAATCCTTTGCCAGGCTGCAAGGGGCCCATGGGCTCTATGTGGTATAGCCCTGTTGTAGAAGATGAGATTTTAGTTGGGACTTAAGGAAGATAGGGAAGCCAGTAGAGAGATATGAGAGAGCATTCCAGGTCTGGTGTGCAGCCAGAGAAAATGCCTGGAGGCAAGACATGGAATATCTGGACCTGGAGTCAGAAAGGCCAGAGTTCAAATCCAGCCTCAGGTAGTAGTAATAGCTGTGTAATCCTACTAAAATAGAATCCTACTAAAGCTTCATTTCCTAATGTGTAAAATGAGGATGATAATAGTGCGTATGCCTCCCAGGTTTTCTGTGAGAATAAAATGAGATGACATTTGTAAAACACTTCATAAAACTTAAAACACCATATAATAAAGGCAAGCAATTATTATTTTTTATTAATTATAATAAACTCATTTCTTAGGTCATTTTTTGCATGAATGTGAACCATAATTTTCTTAATACTCATATAATCACACTAACCTTCCTTCTGCTGTTTTACAAAAGATTAGAAATATCTTTTTCCCCGTTACTCTAGTCTGAAGACTTTAGATATAACTGCATGAAATAACCCATGTCAGTACTTAACCAATGCCAAGAAGAACTCACATCTCCCCAAAGATAAAACTAAGGTTCTGGACAAGAGCCAAAGACTGACTATTCTGATTAAGAACAATTTTTTTTTTCATTTTCCCATGCCTTGATCATATTAAGGAAATCGTTTTCCAGTATCTGCCAGCATTTCAAATTATTATTTTTTTGATAAATCAGAAATTGCTACCGTAATTCTGAACTGTGACCCAATCTTAACTATCTTTCTGAATACCATCAGATGTATAAAGACCTTTTCTGGTCAGGAGGGAGTTTCAGTTAGCAGGTAATTGCTGTTTGAATCTCCCTCCAACAGGTATAATAAATGTTGTAGAGGTGTGCTGGAATCTACTCACATGGACTCTAATTGCCTGATTCCAATAGCATGAAAACTTTTTCTGCTGTTGTTTTAGTTGCTTAGTCCTATGACTCTTCATGATCTCACTTGAGGTTTCTTGGCGAAGATACTAGAGTGATTTGTCATTTCCTTCTCCAACTAATTTTACAGGGACTATACTGCAAAAGACTTCTAATTGAATTCTCAATGTTAAGTTGCTTGCTACTCCAATCTGTTCTCTTTACAGATGTCAAAATGATTTTTCTAAAGCATAAGTCTAAAAATGTAACCTTGCCCCTGCCCCACAATATACTCAAATGACTCTTTATCTAGTAGAATTTTAAAATTAGCTACAAAGTCTTTTGTTTGTCATTTAAAATTCTATTAAAAGCTGACCGCTTCCTACATTAACAGAGTTCTTTTACTCTGTTCCTTTCCCTTTAGCCACTTGAAGTTCCTCAAATACCGCATCTTCCATCTCACTTTCTCCACCTTCTGCCTCAGTACATTTTTATAGACTTTCTTCCCTTCATGGAAAGCTTTTCTCCCTCATCTCTGACTCTTGATTTCCCTGGCTTTCACTTAAGACTCTTTTTACATCTCATCTTCTTCATGAAGCCTTCCTTTCATTGTCCCCAGAGGTACCGCTTCCTTCCCCTTTTGATTACCTTTTAGCTGTTCTGTGAAATCCTGTATGTATTGAGTTATTTATATGTTGTTTTCCCCATTAAAATGTTATATTCTTGAAGACAAAAGTTTTCCTTTGTGTTCCTAGTACTTAGTACAGTGCTTGACATATAGTAAACATTTAGCAAAAGTTGACTGAATATTTTTTTTTCAAATGACTTATGATAGCTTACTTTTCTTTTTTAGGATTGAATTTTATGTTCATTGTTCAATCATCTATTGGAGAATGGCTCTTGTTCTTATATATTTGTATCAATTTCTTTTACAACTTGGATAAAAGACTTTTTCAGAGATATTTTCTGCAAGGATTTATTTCTAGTTAATTGTCTCCCTTTTAAGTCTAAGAATATTGATTTCGTTTATTAAAAGAAAATCTAAGTTGTCCACTTGATCTCCTTTGATCTCTCTACATTTTATTTGGTCAAGAACTCTTTTCCTCTCTATAGTCATGGAAATTATCTTTCTTGTTCTTCTGCTGTGTTTGTGATAAGACCTTTTATACACGAAGGTAGTGTATACCTTTCAAGCTTATTGTGATATTGAGTTATAAACATAGTCAGACAGCTTTCCGGTTTTCCCAGTATTTCTTATCAAACAGGAAGTTTTTACCCCATGTAGTTGGAATCCTATGGCTTATCAAATATATTGAATTACTTCTTTGTCTTGTGTATCTAATCTTTTTTACTGAATGATCTTCTATTTTTTTTTTAGCTTGGACTCAAAAGTGTCAGTGATTCCTGCTTTGAGGAAATATTTTGAGACCTAATACTTCTAGGCCCCTTTCCACTCCCCCCTATTTTCCCACGAAATGATCAATCTTGTATTCTTTCATATTAATGACATAATAATTTTGTGTAACTCTCTAAAGTACCCCCAGTGGTTTTGTTTTGCTTTATTTTATTGTACTGGCAATCCTTACTCATGAGCAGAGTGGTCTGCTAATTAGCTATGCTTTATTTCTCCGTAAAATGTTTTATATTTGATTCTATACAGATTTTGAATGTGTCTTCATAGACTTATTCCCAGATATTTTATGCATTTTGTAGTAATTTCTAACGACTTTCCCTTTTATATTCTCTTGTTATTTTTTGCTTTGTCAATTTTTGTGAATTTATTTTTAATTGAAACTATTAGCTGAAGTTTTAACTATTTCAATTCTAGGTAGAGTTTCATTAGCAAATTATTTTGTAGTCAGAAAGTAAGACAGGTTTTCTTTCCTCCAATGGTGTTCTCACCTCTAACTTCTTTCTTTCCTTCTCCTTGCTCTGACTAGCATTTCTAAAATTTTACTAAATAATAGTCAACAGGGATCATAACTCATAGATTTATAGCTATTAGAGGCCATCTAGCCCAATCCACTTATTTACAAACCAGGAAATTGGAGATTAGAGAGTTTAGATGATTTGTCCAGTGTCACAGAATTAAGCCAGGATTTGAATTCAGGTTCTTTTGACTCCAGATTCAACAATCTGTATTTTATTCCTGTATTGATTGAGAAAGCTCATAGTATTCCTGTATTACTTTTGGTTTTTGGTTGTATAATATTAAAAATTTCTTCTACATTTATATTTGGTATTTTTTAAATGTAATAGGTGTTAGACTTTGTCCGCTTTTTGGTGTATGATTATTGATAAAATCATGTGGTTTTGAATGTTTTTAATATTACTAATAATTTATTTTTATTTTTTTGAGGGGGGGAAGGTAGGGCATTTGGGGTTAAGTGACTTGCCCAAGGTCGCACAGCTAGTAAGTGTGTCAAGTGTCTGAGGCTGGATTTGAACTCAGGTCCTCCAGACTCCAGGTCCAGTGTTCTACTCACTGTGCCACCTAGCTGCCCCTATTAGTAATAATTTTAATTGTTTTTCTAATGTTGCACCATGATTACATTGCTGTTACATATCCAATTTGATTATTGTTAATGTGGGGATGACGATTGTTGTACTTTTTCTTTCAATATTTAATTGAATTTTTGAAGATTGATATAGATTAATGGTATGGGTCAATAGCTCTCTTTCTTTTCTTTATCCTCCTACAGTTTAGTGATTTTAGTTATATTTGATTCAGAGGGAGGGAGTTTAGTAGAGAGTTTTTTTCAACTTTTGAGAATAATTAGCTTAGCATAAGTATTTTTAATAGTTTGATATAATTCACCTCTAAATCCACATGAAATATTTCCCTTTTTACAAACCTCCTCAATTTTGGTAGTGACTTTATAGCTAGTTGAATGCATTTTTTTTTTCAGAAATGGAATTATTTCAGATTTCTATCGGGTGTTCTGCTAATTTTGGTATTTGAGTTTTTAATTTACGACCGTCTTTTTCTTTTAGATTCTCAATCTTGCTGGTACATTACTATGGACAATAGGTTTTTGTGATTCTTTTTTATTTCTTCCATGCTTCCTATGACAACTTTGTCCATTTAAAAAGTTTGCTGGTCAAATTAGCTTCAGCTTTATAAATTTCCTTAGTTTTTTTTTCAAAGACCCACCTTTTACTTTGCTCATATCTATAGTCTTCTTGTTTTCCAAATTATTTAAATCTCCAGTTTTAAAGATTCCCATTTTTATCATGCTGCTTGCTGAGATGAAATGAACTTTGTAAGAAACTAGGAATTCTAGAGGAGGAGGTGAAAAGTGAGTATATTCTTAGCAAGAGGGGCAGCATATGCAAAATGCTAGAGTGGGTTAGATACATGTGATAAAGGGAAAAAGGCCAATTTGGCAGAACCATTGACTTATAAAAGGGAGTAATTCTAATAAACCTGAAATGGATGTTGTAGCCATGTTGAGAAACCACTCTCCACCTGGTTGGCGAATGTTATTCACTGATGTTCAAAAGTGCCATCTGAGTGGCATAAGTTGAGCTCAATCCTGAATTTTTGAGGTTTTCCCCCATCTGGGTGAACCCAATCTGAGAAAATCTAAACTATTTCTTAACTTGTCCTATCAACAGGGATTTTCTGACTCAAGCTCTTTGTTGGGGCTAGGCCTTTTAACACCTGAGAAAAAATTCAATAATTTTCAGATTTGTAATAACAAATGAGCCATTTATTCCCTGAAGATATTCACAACTATTCTTTGAGCCTGTATAAAATACATTTGTAATAGGGATTGGAAAGCTGCTTGTTTCCTTCTCAACTAATTTTTAAAAAACGATAATCTGTTATCATCATTATAATCTCCCCAAAAGATAAAAATACTTTGTTCTTAAATAACTGGGACTATGTTTCACATTCATATAACATCTGCATGGTCAGAACAACTCACAAAATCTAGATCTTCTGGCCAGTAAGACACGACTTTGACGTGAGCCCCTTGGTAACAGAATCTTTCTGGCATTTCTCTCTTTTGAGAAGTATTGTAATGCAGGAGTTACTTCCTACTGTGCAGATGGAATCATTTATGGGCCCCAGAAAATCTCAAATTCCAGGCACTGGGCTGGAATAATTAATCCTTTAAGTAATGAAATGAAGAGACATCAACTGAATTTAGCCTTGTCTAAGACTGGCTAAGACAAGTCTCCATTTTTGCTGCTGTGTGCGTGGAATTGTCATTGCTGCTGCAATGGGGAAGGGGAGTGAGAGAAGTCCCCTTTCACTTTCCCTAGAAGTACAAGGAGAGAGGGTATAATACCAACCTACATGTTGGGGGAAGGGAAGAAGGTAATATTTTCTCCTTTTAATACTTACTAAGTGGGTAGATCTTGACACTCACTCACTAATCACTTTCAACAGTCTCCAGGGATGGTGAAACACTGATATTGACAAGGAAAAGTTGTTTGTATGTGTCCTTTACCAAAGGTCTGAACCATGGGGACTCCCACAATGGGTTAAAATGCACACTTCCCCATCAGCTCTGTTACAATTTGTACTCTTGCTATATCTAGTGTTTGAAATTTTTCCCCTAAATGATAAACGTTTGAGAAGACGTGGGAAAATTGGGACTCTAATGCATTGCATGGAGTTGTGAATTGATCCAACCATTCTGGAGAGCAATTTGGAACTATGCCTGAAGGGCAACCGAACTTTGCATACCTTTGATCCAGTAATACCACTACTAGATCTGAAGCACAAAGAGGTCATAAAAAAGGACCTACATGTAAAAGAAATATTTATAGCAGCTTTTTTGTGGTGGTAAAGAATTGGAAATTGAGGAGATACCCATCAATTGGGGAATGGCTGAAGAAGTTGTGGCAGATGAATGTAATGGAGTAATATTGTGCTATAAGAAATGATGAGCAGGAGGATTTCAGAAAACCTGGAAAAACTTATATTAACTGAGGCTGAGTGAAGTGAGCAAAACTAGGAGAACATTATACACAATAATAGCAACATAATCTATGGTATAATCTGTGTTATAATCAACTGTGATTAAATTTAGCTCTTCTTACTGTGACAGTGTTCCAAGTTAATTCCAAAAGACTCATGATAGAAAATGCTATCCACGTGGAGAGAAAGAGCTATGGAATCTGAATGTGTATCAAAGTACACCGTTTTCTCTTTTTTTGGTGGTTTTCCCCTTTTGTTCTGTTTCTTCTTTCTCAAAATGACTAATGTGGAAATATGTTTAACATCATTATATTATTTGCATTAAATTGTTTGCTGTCTTGGGGAGGGAGAAAGAGAGGAAAGGAGACAGAAGAATTTGAAACTAAAAGTCTTATTAAAAATGAATGTTAAAAACTATCTTTACACGTAATCGGAAAAATAAAATACTATTTTCAAAAGAAAGAAAATGAAAAAGATTTTCCCCCTTACTCCTATTATCAGATATACATAGCAACTGCTGAACAGCTTAGCTGATGGCCTTGGCTTTCTGAGACACACTCCCTGGGCTAGATACAAAGCTCACTGCCATAGCAGAGAGCATTCTCTGTCACGTGCAAGATCATATTTATTATTGTATGCCAACGGGGTTTGTATTCATGGCTGAAGAAGTAGTTTGATGCTGAGGAGAGAGTAGCTTAATACTCTTCCACCATCCACTTATACAGCCAGGCAAGAGAAAGGAGAATCACTAATCTCTGGAGGTCTTCCGCCTTTTTATTTCTGCTCATATTGAGTCTCTGGCATTAGAAGAGGGAACAGAAAACATCAAATAGTAGCAGATGTAGCAATTGAATGACAAATGGGATTTTTAGGGAGACTATAGATTTTTATGTCACAGTGTTATAGCATTTCTTTGATAATTATAAACAATTAAATTTCGAAGTATACTGTGGACCTCTGATTAAAATATTGCATATGCTTGTGCAAGTATACATATGTACTGTAGGGGCAAGAAGGGGCAAGGATCTATGTTGAGCGTAGAATTATACATCTTTATGTATTGCTATGAAGACATGGATAAGGTTCTTTATAGAATTCTCTCTCTCCCTTAGAAAACTGGCAGATGTGGGAGTTTTGAGTTTAAATAGATAATTCTTCCTTTCATAAACCATATGTTTGGGAGTTCTTACTAGTAGAGATGAAGTTTCAAGAAATCCAGAAAGTAAGGGCAGTCTAGGCCTGAACTCAGTCTGGAAGAATTTGAAAATCAAGCTCTTTCCCTATTCTCCTACATCTTCCTGACCCTCTCCACTCCACCACTCCTGTTTGCTGCTGCAATATCTCTTATGCAGACTACTAAGGGGGATTCTTTGCTATTGATCTCAGTGCCAGAAAGAGGGCAATAGGGAATTCTGTTAATGAAACGGTGGTAACTTTTTAGGCTGGTCATGCCAAAAGCTAATGAGGCTGGCTACACTATATCAACATGGTCATTGGGGCTCTTTGTTCTTCACACTTTTAATGCCGGTTATCTTTGTCAGCCTTTTTCTCATATCCATGTAGCAGTGATGCTGTCCAGAGGAACCAAACTTAAAATGGATAAGTGCTTAGCATACCCTCTAACATGCTATATATGGGAAATATATATGGATTTATGTCTACTAGACATTCACCTTTGCACTACTGTTTCTAGCACTCTTTTATTATATAATGCTTTATGACTTTTACTCTCCATTTTCCTTGTAGATATATAATTTGCACTTTAAAAATTATTTTGTTCTTCCATCAGGAGAGGTAGGCATGGAATGGATGATAGTGAGCTGGTTTTGAAGTCAGGAGGACCTGAGTTAAAGTACCACCTCTGACATGTACTGGTTGAGTGATCATGGCCAAATCACACAGCTCTTCATCCCTAGCCAATTTTCTGTGATTCTAAGTTGTGGAGAAAGTGTCAATCTGAATTGGTAAAGAAAGCTACTTACCAGGAGCTACATATACTAAAGAAATCATAGGTCTTGTTAAAATAAATTTATATGTGAATTTATTGTATTGCGTATGATATGTGCATACATTAGTTTGTTGGCCTTAGATCTTAAGTTTCAAATGGGTAGGTATCATACCAACATAATTATGTG
>CM053627.1:207550795-207567713 GCA_028646595.1 Phalanger gymnotis
TGGGATCTTTGTCAGGAGGCGATCGGTTGATTCTTTCAATTTCTATTTTACCCTCTGGCTCTAGAATATCAGGGCAGTTCTTGATAATTTCTTGAAAGATGATATCTAGGCTCTTTTTTTGATCATGGCTTTCAGGTAGTCCAATAATTTTTAAATTCTCTCTCCTGGATCTATTTTCCAGGTCAGTGGTTTTTCCAATGAGATATTTCACATTGTCTTCCACTTTTTCATTGCTTTGGTTCTCTTGATAATATCATGATTTCTCATAAAGTCACTAGCTTCCACTTGCTCCAATCTAATGTTTAAAGTAGTATTTTCTTCAGTGGTCTTTTGAACCTCCTTTTCTATTTGACTAATTCTGCCTTTCAAGGCATTCTTCTCCTCTTTGGCTTTTTGGAGCTCTTTTGCCATATGACTTAGTCTATTTTTTAAAGTGTTATTTTCTTCATTATTTTTGGGTCTCCTTTAGCAAGTCATTGACTTGTTTTTCATGATTTTCTTGCATCACTCTCATTTCTCTTCCCAATTTTTCCTCTACTTCTCTAACTTGCTTTTCCAAATCCTTTTTGAGCTCTTCCATGGTCAGTTTATGTTTTCCTTGGAGGCTTTTGATGTAGGCTGTTTGACTTTGTTGCCTTCTTCTGGCTGTATGTTTTGGTCTTTTTTGTCACCAAAAAAAGATTCCAAAGTCTGAGTCTGAATCTGAGTCCATTTTTGCTGTCTGCCCATCTTCCTGGCCAACTACTTGACCCTTGATTTTTTTTGTCTGAGTATGAATGCTTGTAGAGTATAGAGTACTTTGTCCCAAGCTTTAGGGGCTTCATTGTTTTTTTTTTTTCAGAAATATTTCTATACAGCAAGCTCAGCCACATCAGAGCTCCTCCTCCCCCAAGAACCGCCAACCCAGCTCGCAACTCACATCTAAGCAGGCTCTTCATTCCTGCTCTGATCTGCCACTTAATTCCTCCCATCAGGTAGTCCTGGGGCTGGAAGCAACTGCAGCTGTAGTTCTGTTGCTGCACCACCTCCACTGACCCTGGATGGGTGGCTGAACTGTGAACTCCTTTCACTCTATCTCTGAAGTTTTTTCCCACTACCTTCTCTGTTGTCTTTGGTGTTTGTGGGTTGAAAAGTCTGGTAACTGCCACATCTCAGTGATTCAGGGCACTAGTGCCTCTTCCTCCTGGCTCCTGGTCTGGTTGGTCTGGGTGCAGCCCATGCTGGACTCTGCTTTGCTCTGCTCCCAGGTCTGTGCAATAGACCTTACCCAGTGACCATCCAGGCTGTCCTGGGCTGGAGCCTTGTTTCCCTCTGCTATTTCGTGGGTTCTGCAGTTCTAGAATTTGTTGAGAGCCACTTTTTTATAGGTGTTTGGAGGGTCCTGGGGGAGAGCTTTAGCCCAGTCCCTGCTTTCCAGCTGCCATCTTGGCTCCGCCCCCATGTTTCATCTCTCTATAGCTGTCTTAGAATGAATGAAGTGTTTTGATATATTTATAGATTTTTTTGAGGATAATTTCTAAGCCAGTTCATGGCCATTTTACACTTAGAAAAAGAAAAGCACTATCACATTTGTATTCTGTAGGTATTAGTTGCTTTAAAATGTATCCTTTCTCTCTTGTTTTGATTTAAGGAAGGCTATGAGTCTATTAACATTCGGCCGTAGTGTTCTTCTTTCTAACTATGTATTCAAAATATCTTAATCGGAAGAGAAAAAATTATTTTTATGTATTGCTTTTGTTCATTTTTTGTTGATTCATTTTGACTTTTGTATTCAAGTTTCATAAGTATACACTGAGAATTTTACATTTATTGAGTCCAAATAACATTCTGAGAGTATAGAAAAAAGATTCCACAAGATGAATTAGCTAGTTCTTATATTTTTGATGGAGGTTTCTAGTCTGAATTTCTTCATGTACATCATGATTAATTAGATGTTTTGATTCAACTCCTTTAATTTGGAAACTATATTGAATTCCTCTTGGGATAAAAGATAATTTATTTAAGCCTATGAAGAACAATTATAGCATAGTCTTATCTCTGACAAATGGCATATTTAATATCAAATGTTCTTGGCATAATTGTGTCAATAACATGTTTTCAATTTTACACATTTTTTCTTGTGGACATCAAATATTCTCATGTTCTCATTGTACTTGGATCTATTTTATTTTTGCATTACAAAAGGATTTTAAGGTAAATTTAATGAACTATTTTGTAATATTCAATAAGATGTTATCATACTTTCAGGCAGCTTCTTCTAGCATTACTGGTTGAATGAAAAATTAACTATGTGCCTGGAACTTGTTTTACTTAACCATTACATTGTTTCCTTGGAAGTGTTTATATAATTTTTCTTAATGATATAAAATATATGTACAGCATACATTCATGTAACTGACCTATATTTGAAGGAATTGTTGATTCTTAGTTTTTCATAGTAGATGTATTTCTTCTTTTAAGGAAGGTGCAACCAGCCTTATGTCAAGAGGAAGCTGGTAAATGGCTCGAAAGAGAGCCAGCATCAACTTTGATCCTCATACAGGTTGCATGCAAGAATCTTATGACCTATTGACCACGTCACTACTGATGAAGCTGATGCATCATAAATTGTGCACTGTATTAGAAACGTCATTATCTATTCTATGGCCCTGATGTTCATAGAGCTTTTCCTGTTATCATGACCACCTTTATGTCAGGAGAAGAACCTAATTGTCTTGGAGGAGTCATCATCTATGATGTATTCTTTCTATTCGTGATCAGGCTTTTTGGCTCTCCGGGTGATCACCAACTTGCACTGAGACTCACCGTTCACTGAAAAGATGTTGCATCACCCTATATGTGAACATGCAACTTGGACCTTCTGAAGAGAGGAGAATAGCCTATGATTTCCAGCTTTTGTCTTCCTTCCCATTTTTTCTCTTTTTTCCAAGATTCTTGTGGAATATTATAATTATTTTTTTCCTCTTCCTTTTTCTTTTTCCCTTAGTACTATACAGGCCAGCAGGATTCTCAGGGAGTGGGGAAGCCCTAAAAGCAGCAATATGATGGAAGAGAGATCTATAGGAACTTGCTGCTATGGGGACTGTGTGTGGTAGGAAAAGAGTCTCTTTGTTTTCTGAAATATGGATTTTTTTTAAAAGGTACCAAGTATGCTATTAGAATTTGATTGGTCCTTATCTCCCTCGACATATTTTCTCATCCATTAAAATATCGAAATATTTCAGTCTTTTAATTAGAAAGCATATTGAAAGGAATTTTGATTTTTAAAATAGCAAAATTTTATTGAGAAAATATGAATTTTTGAACATACAGTAGAAGAGAATGTAATAAAAATGTTAAGGCAGCTAGTGGTACAGTGTATAGACTACTGTGCCTGGAATCAAGAAGAGCTGAGTTCAAATCCTGCTTCTGATATATACTAGCTGTGTGACACTGGGAAAGTAACTTAACCTCCATTTATCTCAGTGTACTCAACTGCAAAATGGGGATAATTGCAGCACCTACCTCCCAGGGGTACTGTGAGAATCAAATGAGATAAGATTTGCAAAGTGATTTGTTGGGTGCCTAATACATAATAAGTGCTTAAGAAATACTTTTTTCCTTTCTTCTTTAAACCAGTAAGATTGACTTCAATTACTGAAAAACATTCTAGGGCAGACTATTAAATGGGGTTAATGAAAATTAAGAAAAGCAAATTGTGATTAACAAAACCCATCATGACTTTTTCAAGAATAGGCTATACAAAATTAACCTCATTTCTATGTTTGGCAAGTTATTCAAGTTAAACATCCTTGATCACTACAGATAACAGCTTACCCAGATTTTGGCTGATCATTTCACATGTCTGTGGTGATACAGCTGAATGAATTGAGAAGTGGGTGAAAGCCCAGTTGCAAAGAGTAGTCATGAATGATTAGACATCATATTGGAAGGATGTTCCTAATAGTACCTACCTCTCAATTTTGTTGTGAGAATCCAATGAGATAATATTTGTAAAATCACTTAGCACAGTGTCTGGCATATTGATACTAGAATTCAATATGATACTAGAAACATTAGCTTTAGCAATAAGCGAAGAAAAAGAAATTGAAACAATTAGAATAGGCAAAGAACAAACTAAGCTATCACTCTTTGCAGATGATATGATGATATACTTAGAGAATCCTAGAGAATCAAGGAAAAAGCCACTTGAAATAATAAACAACTTTAGAAAAGTTGCAGGACATAAAACAAGCTCACATAAATCATTGGCATTTCTTTATATTACTAACAAAGCCCAACATCAAGAGGTAGAAAGAAATATCATTTAAAGTTACTGTAAACATTATAAAATATTTGGTACTCTACCTGCCAAAACAAACCCAGGAACTATATGAATACAGTTACAAAACACTTTTCACAGAAACAAAGTCAGATCTAAATAATTGGAAAAAAAAACATCAGTTGCTCATGGCTAGGCTCGGCGGATAATAAAAATGATAATTCTACCTCAATTAATTTACTTATTCATTGCCATACCTTTCAAACTACCAAAAATTATTTATAGAGCTAGAAAAAAATAATAAAAAATTCATCCGGAAGAACAAAATGTCCAAAATATAAAAGGAATCAATGAAAAGAAATGCTATGGAAGGTGACCTGGGCAGATGTTAAATTGTATTATGAAGCAGTAACCATCAAAACTACTTGGTACTGATTAAGAAATAGGGGTGTGCATCGGGAATTAGTTCATATACACAAGACATAGTAGTCATTGACTACAGTAATCTACTCTTTGATAAACCCAAATACCCCAGCTTCTGGGATAAGAACTCACTATTTGATGAAGAACTCTTGAGAAAACCTGAAAATAGTATGGCAGAAACCGGGCATAGACCTAAGTCTTATACCAAAATAAAGTGCAAATGGGTACACAATTTAGATATAAAAGATAATACAATAAGCAAATTAGGAGAGAAAGGAATAGTTTATCTGTCAGATTTCTAGAGAACAGAAGAATTTATGAACAAATAAGAGAGAACATTATGAAATGAAAATGGATAATTCTGGTTACATTAAATTGAAAAGTTTTTGCACAAACAAAACCAATTCAAACAAGATTAGGAGGGAAACAGAAAACTGGAAAGGAACTTTTACAACCAGAGTCTCTTATAAAGGCCTCATTTATAAAACATATAAAGAACTGATTTAAATTTCTAAGCGTACAAGTCATTCCTCAATTGATAAACAATCAAAGGATGTGAACAGGCAGTTTTCAGAAGAAGAAATTAAAGCTATCTATAGTAATGAAAAAATGCTCTAAATCACTATTGATTAGAGAAATGCAAATCAAAATAACTCTGAGGTACAACATCATACCTAAATATCTAGCACTAACTTCAATGAGACAAACACTGAATTGGCTAACATGACAAAACAGGAAAATGATCGTTGTTGGAGAAGAGGTGGGAAATTGGAACACTTAGGCATTGTTGGGAGAGTTGAGAATTGATCCAACCATTTCAGAGAGCAATTTGGAACTATACCCAAAGGGCTATAAAAATGTACATACCCTTTGACACGGCAATACCCCTTTCTAGGCCTATATCCCAAAGAGATCATAAAAATGGGAAAAGGACCCACATGTACAAAAATATTTATAGTAGTTCTTTTTGTGGTGGCCAAGAACAGGATGCCCACCAATTGCAGAATGGCTGAACAAGTTGCGGTATATGAACGTAATGGAATACTATTGTGCTATAAGAAATGAGGAGCAGACAAACTTCAGAAAAAGCTGGGAAGACGTATACGAATTGATGCTGAGCGAAGTGAGCAGAATCAGGAGAACAGTAACATTGTGCGATGACTGACTTTGATAGACTTAACTCTTTTCAGCAATGCAAGGACCTAAAAGAACTCCAAAAGACTCATGATGGAAAATGCCATCCACACCCAGAGAAAGAACTCTGAAATCTGAATGCAGATGGAAGCCTACTATTTGCTCTTTATTCTTGTTTTGTTCTCTTTTTCCTTTCTCATAGTTCCTCCCATTCATTCTAATTCTTCTATACAACATGACTAGTGTGAAAATATATTTAATAAGAATGTATATGTAAAGCCTATATGAGATTGCATGCAGTCTTGCAGAGGCAGTTGAGGAGGGAGGTGGAGAAAATTTGAAAAATTATGGAAGTAAATGTTGAAAACTAAAACTAAATGAATTTATTAAGAAAATAGATCTCCACCCCTTATTTTAACATCTCTTCCTCCCCTTGGTCATGATCACTTGGAATTTCCTTGATTTTTCTTTACTTTGCCTTTTCCTCTTTTTAATATTTTACTCCACTCTATCTCTCCTCACATATCTCTATGATTTCCCTCTATTCTAACTCGCAAGACTGCAGGACACCACCAGCACTATGTCCATCATTAATTGATTTTCCTTCTATTTTATTCTTTCTTTTATACCTCTGTTTCCTATTTGGTAATTCTCCTTTCTTTTCCTTAAGTGCAAAAATGTTTTCTTTTCTATGTTTTGTATTACAAAACACAGGTTTTGTTACCTGCGTTAAGTCAGGTAATCTCTGAAGTCCATTCAAACTATGTGTCCTGATTCTAGTTCACTCCATCTAAGATTTAATGTGCTAGAACTCTGTCTCCAGGTTCCAAGGAATTTTTGTGTGTGTCTTGTTGAAGTTAGTGCTAGATATTTTCTTTCTGCATTAGATAAACAGACCAGACTTTCATTTCTCTTCAAGTAACTGGTGTAAAAAGAAATCTTCAAAAACAATGCCCATCCCCAGATTATTTAGACACCAGAGCCACACTCTGTTATCCTACTAATACTTTTTATGTAAATAGCATTTTATTGTCCAAGTACGTATATAGATAATTTTCAACATTAATTTTTATAAGATTTTGAGTTCTAAATTTTTCTCCCTCTCTTCACTTCTCCCTCCCCAAGACAGTAAGCAATCTGTAATATTTTAATTATGTAAATTATTCTGCTTCTATTTAATCCACTCTGAACAAATTCATAGAGGTCTTCCCAGTTTCCTCTGAAATAATCTATTTCATCATTTCTTATAGTATAATGATATTCTATTACATTAATATAACACAAATTCTTTAGCCTTCTTTTCTCATTATTAAAAGAAATATATTTAGTACTGAAATTAATTACTCCTTAACATTTGATAGAATTGTGAATTTATCTGGACCTAAAATTTCCCCCCACTTTGGGAATTCACTTGTGGCTTGTTTAACTTATTTTTCTGATATTGTGTTACTTAAATTTCTTCTTCTGTTATTCTTGTTTATTTTATATTTTTATAAGTGTTCATCCATTTCCTTTTAGCGATCAGTTCGTTAGCATATAATTTGGCAAAATAGTTTATAATAATTTATTTCCTCTGCAATTCTTATAAGTTGTCCTCTTCAATATTTTTCTCTTTTTTAAAAATTATCTCCATTAACTTTTTCTGTTTTATTCATTTTTAAGAGTTTGATTTACTGTGAGCCCTGGGATAGTGCTAGACCTTAGCTGAGAGAAGTGACTTTATGTTTAGTCCTATGGACAGGAAGTTCTTATATACCCATGTGAGATACCTATTGGGGAAAAGCCATAAAACAGAGTAAGAAGAGAAAGCCATAACTTAAATTCTATGGAAGGTAGCTCAAACATGTTAACCTGTTAAAATCATAATTCACACACTGAGTCATAACTCATACAATGGGTCCAGTAAGAGTTATAATATGAATGCAGTGACTAGTTTGGGATCAGTACATGAACCTGTGTTTGGGCATTTGCCCAATAACATCAGCTTAGTGCCCAAGGTCAGAAATGAGCTCATTACTAAGCAGAAACCCCAGATTTTCCACCAATTGGTAGCAATGTGCTTTATAGATCCTCCTTCCTTTTTCGGATTTCTATTGTTACCACTGCGCTTTCCTGGGGTCTTTGTGGGGATCCACTAAATTGTCTGGCCACCACCCCAGACTGATGATTGTTAAACTCTTGGCAGGAATCCATCATTCTGCTCCAGTGTAAGTAATCCAATTGATTAAACCACTATCTATAATCAGTACAGAGCTCCTTATCTCTCTCTTGGGTATTAAACTTGACTCACTTTTTGGGAGTGGGGAAGGAGCATAAATATCCCTGTGCAGGGGGATTCTGGACCTTACAACTCAGTACTGGTTTCATCATCTACGTTTAAGTAAGGAAGGCCAAGCTCTCCTGATCATAATTGATTTAGCAAGCATCATCTAATCCATTTATGTATCAAATCCATGTTCTTTCCCACTCACAATACCCTTGTGGTTAATGGGAGAGAAGGGAGGAGCATCACAAATCAATCCACTCACTGATTGACTGCCTCCAAAGACAACCTCTGGATTGATACTTGTGAATCTTCCCAGCAAAAATAATCACATATAAAGGCAAAGACCAGAGATCTTAGCTTGGTATTAGAACATGAATATAATCATATGTCCATGCAACCTGTTTTTGCTTGCCTAGTGGATTGGAGAGCTGAAGAGCTACATGTTTATGTGCCTAAACTGACTTTTGATCCTTTGAAATTATGGTCCTTTTCTTCATTGATGATCCCCTCTTCTTTACCGATTAAAAGTATGTTTACTTTTAATTTTATTAATCTCTTTATTTTTAAAAATTTCTACTTTGTAATTTGGTCAGTGATTTAAAAAAATTTCTCAAATATTTTTATTTGCATGTCAAAGCCTTTACAGATTTTTTTGGTAGATAGAAGAACTGAAATGTTTTTAGAAATAGCATTTGTTCCTTAGAACTGATTGAGCAGTATCCCATAATTTTTTATTTGTTGCCTGATTATTGTTATTTGCTTTTCTGACATTTTTGTTGTTTCTATAATTTGTTCTTAGATTCATCATTTTTTAAGGAATTATGTCACTTTGTCTCCAAATATTTTCATTACTTTTGAAGGCCCTTTATTGAATACACTTTCATTGCACTATGGACAACAAGCTATGTGCCTTTCTACACTTTTGGTCAGATCTTCATACTCCAAAATATGGTCATATTTTTAAAGTGCCATGTATTCCTAAATATGTATGTTCGTTTATGTTCCATTTCATTAGTTTTCAGAGAAATATCATCTGTAATTTTTCTAAGATTCTGTCTTTCCTTTTTTAATCTTTTTGTTAGAGATTTGCCTAATTTCTTATAGTTTCAATAGTTCTCTCTCCATTCAATTGGATTAACATTTTCTCTAAGTACTTAGATATCATACAATTAAATAAATATATATTAAGTACTAATATTGAATCATTATCTATAGAGCCTTTAACCATAATGTAATTCCCCTGATTACCTATTCTTCTCGCATACATATTTATTTTATATTTATCAGAAACCACAATGGCTATACTTGGATATACCTGCATTCTTTTTTTTATTTTATAGTTTAACTGAAATGTGCTAAAATTTTCTAGCCTCTTATTTTATTGCTATGGAAATCTTTGTATTTCAGGCATGTTTCCTATAAAGAACATTGTTAGATTGTTCCCTTTAGTCCATTCTTTTCATCCTCTTCTGTATTATGGGTGTTTATCCCATTCATCTTCACAATTAAGATTGCTATTTATTTCTCTCCTTCCATCTTTCCTCATTACAAATTAGAAGATGATAGACGATAGGGAGTTTTCCTAACTCTTGTAATCTAATAAGTAAAAAATATCATGTGTCCTCCGTTGCAGCTTTTTTCTTGAACTAACCAAATCCCTGATCCCAGATTTTGATTCTCTTCCTATTTTTTCCTTCCTCCAAGAGTGAGCTTATTTTGTCTCCCAATATTTCCTTATCAAACCTTGCTCACTCTACCTGAAACTTTAATTTAATCCATTTAAAATTTAACCTAGCTCTGTACCAAGATATTTGAATGTGAAATTGTGTTCAATCTTCCTTTATCCGGTTCAGATAAAAGTTAGGTGCCCCCTTTCCCTATTTCCACAACTATATAGTTGTAGTAGCAATTTAGATTTGAAGATCTTTCCCATCCATTAGTAGGCCATGTGACCTGCTTATGTCACAGGAGATGGAAAGAGAGAGAGGGAGAGGGAGAGAGAGAGAGAGAGATAGCAGAGTTATACGCTGCTAATGGCCACTGTCGTGATAGAGCTGAGCAAGTTGACTTATCTCTACTATGAGTTTGTTTTGGGGAAGACCCCAACAGGAGGTCGGAGAGGTTTTGGAATTCGAGGCTCCATGTTGTGATACTGTGTGTTGAATGTTTTACTGGTCTGATAGATTGGATAAATGGCTTGTGGGGTGTTGTTCTCTGGTGAGAACTACATAGGCATTTTGACAATTATAATCTACATTGTTATTATTGCATTACTGATACATTATCCCTTATCTCATGTACCTCTATTATGCAATAGATGCATAATAAAGGCAAATAAGGGCTCTATCTCCCTATATAATGCTTCACTTGGTGATCTCATCAAGTCTCATAGATTCAATTATAATCTCTATGCTGATGATTCTCAAATCTTCAGTCTTTCAATTTTAGGTCCCTTTCAGGCATCTCAAACTGGATGTTCAGTAAACAACTTAAACTCAACACATCCAAAACTGATTCCATTATCTTTCTGCCCATAATTCTCCCCCTCCAAACTTCTCTGTTATTATTGAGGGAACCACCATCCTCTCAGGCTCCCAGGGTCACAATGGAGGCAAAATTTTAACTCTTTACTATCTCTTACACCACACATAGCCAATTTGTTACCAAAGCCTGTCAATTTCACCTTTGTCCCATTATTCGAATATGCCCCTTTTCTTCTCTGATAATACCACCATCTTAGTATATGCCCTGTTCACCTCACACTTAGGCTATTGCAATAGCCTGCTGGTGAGTTTATTTGCTTCAAGTTTCTCTCCAATTCATTTAGCCACCAAAGTGAATTTCCTAAATTTCATGTCTAACAATGTCACCCTTGACCCAATGAAATTCAATGTCTCCTTATCACATGAAGGATAAAATGCAAAGTTTTCTGTTCGGTGTTTGTAACCCAGATCCCCTCTACCTTTCTAATATTCTTGCGACTTATTCCTTTTCACTTTGGCTCATTGAAACTGACTTCCTTATTTTTTCTATGAACTAGACACTCCATCTCTCAGCACCAGGCAACTTCTTTGACTGTCCCAAGTGCATGGAATAATTTCACCCCTTATCGCCACCTATTAGTTTCTCAGGCTTCCTTCAAGTCCAAATAAAATAATATCTTCTACTACAGGAAGAGTTCTACAACCCCTTTTAATTGTACTGTCTTCCCTCTATTATTTCACATTCATGCTGTATATAGCTTGTGTGTGTGTGTGCATAATTTATTTATTTTCTTCCTCATTGGATTGTGAACTCCTTGAAAATGAAGAATGTCGGGGACCAGTATATGGAGCCCAAACGAAACCGCCTGCTGTTCGGGGGAGCCTTCTCCATCACCCTTCCCCTAGAGGCTCTGGACTTGAGGTCAGGGGTCACTGCTGGGTTGGGTGGAGACCGGAGCCTGGGGGAGAGCTGCGGGGTGAGGGCGGTCTGCCCCTCGGTGATTTCCAGATGGTACCAACAACCAGGAAGTTTTCTGCCACCGCGGAATGAAGCAGAGTATCAGTATAGTACTCCTGGAGCTGCAAGCCCATGAGCAAGGAGAAGCAGCAGCTGGGTGAGTATCTCCGCCAAGGGCGGGGGCGGGGCATCTTTCTGGCCAACGGGAAGGCGATAGGAGTCCCAGTTGGTGGAGGAGGGGTGGCCTAGGGGCATCCTCAATACAGAGGGTGTGTCTGAAGCTGCTGTGCCCTTTACCCCCCTCCTTCTCGCCCTTCCCATCTAGGTACCACTTCGAGGCTCTGGGAAGGGTGCAAGGGACAGAGGACGAGCAAGTAGAGGCTTGCAGCCCCTCTCCCTCCACACTCAGTCCCTTCGGGGCTGCCGGGATGCCTGGGTCCTCTGCGGTCGGCAGCATATGGCCAAGGTGAATGAGGCGGTGAGGGCACTGGGGTGTGTGTAGTGAGAGTGGCCTGCCGGAGGGGAGGGAAGTCAAAATACTGGCCAGAGAGGAGCTTGCCGAAAGGCAGGCACTGGAAGTGGTGATGAAAGGAATAGCAGGCAGGAGGGGAGTTCAGAGGAAAGGGTTTCGAAGTCCTCTGGGACAACGGACTAATTGGGCGAAGCCAAGGAAATTTCAGTTTCCCCGTGTAAAAGGAGTGATGACCTTTGGGGCTCCCGGCACCTTCGGCACTGCCTGATTGCACAGTAATCTGAGCTGATTTTGTTGCCCACAGAATGAAAAAGATGTGATCTTCCACCAGGCCCTGTTCTGATTGCCCCAATATGGGACTAACTGCCTACTGACATTCGATGAGCCTATCTCGGGGAGTATCTCTGGCCACGAAGTCCAAATACCTCTCCCCCTGGACCCTGGTTGACTTTGAAAAGTTAGTGACTTCCCTGACTCTTCTTGACCCCAACATCTTTGGCCCCCAGGAAAGATCCTGAACCTGCCCTCTGCCCCTGATGTCTGAATGTCTAGATTCCCCAAGAAAAGCAAGGGATTGATGGTTAGGGTTTTCCCCATATCCCTACTCCACAGACGTAAGGTACCATCTTTGCTGAAATAAACTGGCTTTATATCAAAACAAAAAGAAAATGTAGAATGTCATTTGCCTCTGTTTCTTTTTGTATTTGTGAAGACAGTGTCTTAAGCTAAAGTATGAGATTCTACATTTAGTCTTACAAATTTTCTAGTCTAGTCTGTTAAACTCTTTTTTGAATTCTGTGAATCATTTCATTAACTAGTCCAGCCAATTTTATGTTGTCTTCAACATTAATTAGCTTAATATTTCTGCCTTTTTCAAGTTATTCATTAGAAATATTAAACCACTCAAATTTTAGAATGCATCCCTTGAATATTTTGTTGGAAAATTCCTTCCAGTTGGAGCTATGTTCAATGTTTATTTTTTTGGTTCTTAACATTCACCAAGTTATGAATCTATCCATAAATACTACTAATGACATTATCAAATGATTTTCCAAACCAGTCAAAATCAGTCTTTTGTAATTTAGTAATTTCCCACTCTGTTGATTTTATAATAATTAAAATGAGGCTATTTGGGCATAAATTATTGATGAAGCCATGCTGGATCATTTCTTATCACTGATTTGTTTTCTAATTTTTTATTCTACATTCCCATATTTAATAATGTACTTTAGAATTTTTCTGGGATATCAGGTGGCCTCACTGGACTATATTTTGTAGAATCATTTTTCTTCCTCTGTGCTTTGCTCTGAGAATTTTAATCAAGGCAAAAACAGTCTCTGCCCTCCAGGAGTTCTAATTCTAATGGAAATCATTTTATAAATAATAAGGTGCATACTATATATATATATAATATACATATGCATATGTATAAACACATATATGTAGAGAGAGACAGAGAGAGAGAGACAGAGTGAGAGACAGAGAGAGAGTAGATCAAAGATAATCTTACAGGGGAAGGCATTAGAAAGCAGTAGTTGTTATAAATTTGGAGGAGGTAGAGGAAGGAGAGTAGCCAGGTATCTTACAGAAGTTCTGGTTTGAGCTGCCTCTTGAAAGAAGCCAGGAAGGTAAAAGGCAGGTGTGAGGAAAAAGCATTACACACATGAAAGACAGCAATAGTAAAAATATACCCACATGTAACACACATACACATAAAATGTAGTTATATTTGGTCAGTAGCAGAAAACATATTTCTTTTTTATATAGTTTCTTTTTATTTTATAAATTTGGTTTTTTATTTATAGTTTACAACATTGAGTTTCACAAGTTTTGGGTTCCAAAATATCTCTCCCACTCTCTGCTTCCCCTCCCTCCCAAGACTGCATGTAATCCAATGTAGTTTCTATATATAAATTCACATTGAACTTATTTACATAATAGTCCAGTTGTAAACAAGAATTACAACCAATAGATGAATCACGAGAAAGGAGAAACAAAACGAAAAAGGGAGGAAAAAAAAGGGAGCAGATAATTTACCTCAATCTACATTCAGACTCCATAATTCTTTCTCTGGATGTGCATAGCTTTTTCCATCATCATTTTGGAGCTGTCAAGGAACCTTGCATTCATGAGAGGAGTCAGGTCTATCAAAGTTAGATACCCTGTGTCTATAATCATGCATAATGATCTCCCGGTTCTGTTCCCCTCACTCAGCATCAAAGCATATATGTCTTTCCAGGTTATAATGAAGTCCATCTGCTCCTCATTCCTTATTGCACAATAGTATTCCATTACATTCATATACCACAACTTGCTTAGCCATTCCCCAATTGATGAGCATCCCTTTGATTTCCAATTCTTTGTCACCACAGAAAGAGCTGCTTATAAATATTTTCATACATATGGGTCCATTTCCCACTTGTAGGATATCTTGGGGATAGAGCCGTAGGAGTGGTATTCCTGGGTAAAAAGGTATGCACATTTTTATAGCCCTTTGAGCACAGTTCCAAATTGTTCTCCAGAATGGCTGCATCAGTTCACAACTCCACCAACAATGTAACAATGTTCTAATTTTCTCACATCCCTTCCAACATTTACCATTTTCCTTCTTTTGTAGTGTTAGTCAATCTGACAGGAGAGATGTGGTACCTAAGAGGTATTTTGATTTGCATTTCTCTAATCAATAGTGATTTAGGGCATTTTTTCACATACCTATAGATATCTTTAATTTCTTTCTCTGAAAACTTCCTGTTCATATCCTTTGACCATTTCTCATTTGGGGAATGACTTGAATTCCTATGAATTTGACTGAGTTCACTGTATATTGTAGAGATGAGGCCTTTATCAGAGACACTGGTTTGTAAAGATTTTCTCCCAGTTTTCTGCTTCCCTCCTAATCTTTGTTGCATTCGAGTTGTTTATACAAAAACTTTTCAATTTAACATAATCAAAATTATCTATTTTGTATTTAGTAATGCTCTCTATCTCTTGTTGGGTCATGATTTCTTTACTTTCCCGTAAATCCGACAAACTTTTCCTTGCTCTCCAAAACTGCTTATAGTGTCAGCCTTTATTCCTAAATTGTGAACCCATTTTGACTTTATTTTTGTATACTGTGTAAGGTACTGGTCTATGCCCTGTTTCTGCCCTACTATTTTACAATTTTCCAGCTGGATTCTTTGGGTTTATCAAAGAGTCATTTACTATTGTGTCTTGTGTACCTAACCTATTCCACTGATCCATGACTGTTTCTTAGCCAGTACCAAGTAGTTTTGATGACTGCTGCTTTATAATACAGTTTAATATCTGGAATAGCTAGGCCACCTTCCCTAGCATTTCTTTTCATTAATTCCCTTTTATTCTGGACCTTTTCTTCTTCCAGATGAATTTTGTTATTATTTTATCCAGCATTATAAAATATTTTTGGTAGTTTGATTGGCATAGCACTGAATAAGTAAATTAATTTAAGTAAAATGATCATTTTCACTATATTAGCTCAGCCTAGCCATAAGCAACTGATGTTTTTTCCATTTATTTAGATCTGACTTTATTTGTAGGAAAAGCGTTTTTAATTGTGTTCATATAGGTCCTGGGTTTGTCTTGGCAAGTAAACTCAAATATTCTATAGTGTAACTTTAACTGGAATTTCTTTTTCTATCTCTTGTTGTTGAGCTTTATTAGTAATACATAAGAATGCTGAGGATTTATGTGGGTTTATCTTATATCCTGCAAATTTGTTAAAGTTTTTTTATTATTTAAAGTAGTTTTTAAATTGATTCTGTAAACAAATCATCATATCATCTGCAAAGAGTGATAACTTAGTTTCTTCTTTGCTTTTAATAATTTCTTCATTTTTTTTTTCTTCTCTTATTCCTAAAGCTAACATTTCTAGTAACAAATTGAATAATAGGGTGGTAATGGACATCCTTGTTTTACCCTTGATCTTATTGGGAATAGATCTAGCTTATCCCCATTATATATAATGCTTGCTGATTGTTTTGGGTAGATTTATAATTTTGAGGAAGACTCCATTTATTCCTATGCTTTCTAGTGTTTTTTTTAATATTTTTTAATTTTTTGGTAAATTTTATTTAATATATTTAGTTTTCAGCATTGATTTTCACAGGAGTTTGAATTACCAATTTTCTCCCCATTTCTACCACCCCCAGATGGCGTATATTCTGGTTGACCTGTTCCCCAGTCAGCCCTCCCTTCTGTCACCCCACTACCCTCCCATCCCCTTTTCCCTTCCTTTCTTGTAGGGCAAGATAAATTTCTATGCCCATTGCCTGTGTATCTTATTTTCTTGTTGCCTGCAAAAACTTTTTTGTTTTTGTTTTTGAACATCTATTTTTTAAAACTTTGAGTTCCAAATTCTCTCCCCTCTTCCTTTCCCACCCACCCTCCCTAAGAAGTCAAGCAATTCAACATGGGCCACATGCGTATCATTATGTATAACCCTTCCACAATACTCATGTTGTGAAAGACTAACTATATTTTGCTTCTTCCTAACCTATCCCACTTTATTGAATTTTTTCCCTTGACCATGTCCCTTTTCGAAAGTGTTTGTTTTTATTACCTCCACCCCCATCTGCCGTCCCTTCTATCATTGCCCTTTTTTTCATATTCTTCCTCCTTTCCTGTGGGGTAGGATACCCAACTGAGTATGTATGGTATTCCCTCTACAGGTCAAATCTGATGAGAGCAAGATTCACTCATTCCCCCTCACCTGCCTCCTCTTCTCTTCCTACAGAACTGCTTTTTCTTCCCACTTTCATGTGAGATAATGTACCCCATTCTATCTCTCCCTATCTCCCTCTCTCAATATATTCCTCTCTCATCCCTTATTCATCTTCAACTCACCCTGTGCCCACTCGCTCTCGCTCTCTCTATATGTATATATGTACATATACATATATAT
>CM053627.1:207583829-207602761 GCA_028646595.1 Phalanger gymnotis
GTATTCTTCTTCATGTTGGTTAGCCTTTTCCTGGCTTTACAACAAATTTCTGCCTTTGGGGCTGAGGACTCTCTGTCCCAGCTTTCTTATTCTGGGGATTGTGAGTCTAGTTGTTGTCTTTGTGAATTATAGCCTTCAGTTTCCTGAGGTGTGGGGGAGGGGTCTGGCTCCTTGATGTCTCTTTCCCTAGGGGTACTCTCCAGCACTGTTGCTCTTCAGCAATGGTCTCAGCTCTTTATTGTTTGAGCTGATGTGGGCACTTCCCCTGGGGGAGCAAGAGTATGTCTGGGCTCCTGGTGTTGACCCCTGTTGGCTCTGCCCCTCTGGGACTCAGGTACTCCCACTACTTGGCCACTGAAGCCCCACTTCTATCTCCTCTGTTCCAGCATTCTTCCCCCCGCCCCCCTCACCCGAGGAATTCTCTGGGTGAGGAGGGGAGGGATTAGAGCTGTTTACCTTGCCATTATGTCTCCCAGAAGTTCAAGAAGCCAAGTTTCATACCTTTGGCCTGCAAGCCTCAGGAGTTGATTTTTCACTGCCAGTGGTGTTGCACCGCCTCTCATTGCTTCCACAGAGTGCCGTCCTGCGTTGGGAGACCTGGAGATCTCTGCCAGTTTCGGGCACTCAGCTTTCTCCCAGCCTGTCTCCCATGTCTAGAATATAAAAGTATGAATGAAAAGGTCAAGAAGCTCTAAGGCTTACACACTTCCTTCATTTCTGTCCTGCCATGGAATGCTATTAGTTGGTTATGTATTCTAAATGAGTCTAAAAAGCTATAAAAAAAAACCCATTCTGCACCTTAAGAAGCTAAAACTGCAACTAGTCCAGGCAGTCTTCCTTACTGTACTAATAATAAAATTCTTTTACTTTCAATCTAGTTTCTCCCTTTTTTATATTGAAGACCTCCTCTAGAAAACTTCCACAACATGGGGAAGATACTCAGGTACTCTGTGTCTGTGTCAGATTTTTATTACATGAGGACTCCTAATGGCACCAATAGAGGAACTTAGTTTCTGAGTGTGGTTTAGGGGGACAGATGAAGGAAAGGAACATAACATTTCTTATTATTTTGAGGTAGTAGGCATAGAACTCAGACAAAAACTGCATATAATGTGCCACAACTTATTCTGTATGTACTGTTTCTTGCCAATTTCCCCCAGATATGGATCTTAAAAATGAATTTCTCTAAGAATGTATATAGAATTCAGGGATAAAATATTCATGGAGTAGAGGTAACATTGTTCAATTATTTCTCCCACAACTTCTCTCATGGACCTGGGCCATCTCAGAACTTATTTCAAAGAATTGGAGGCTGCCACTACCAAGGATGTTCTCTCCCTATCTTTTGCCCTACCCTTAACCCAACTTGACTGCTCACAGAACTTGGATAAAATAATGAAATAAAAACCACCAGGCCCCACCATCTGCAGTGACACTACTTCCTAAGATCCTCTAGTCTTGCCTGCCTCTATCCCTAGGGTTCTTCTGGCATTGTCATCTTAACTATTTATGTTAATTACGTTAATCAGGTATATCTACCCAAATAACTTATGTCTACCTAGGTCCAAATTAATCTCAGGATGACTTTCAGGTCTTTCTAGTTATCCTACTGGTTGACTTTCTTTTATGTATTATCTCCCCCAATTAGAGTACAAGCTCCATGAGAATATTCTGTCTTGAATTTTGTTTTTGTATCCCAAAAACTTATCACAATGCTTAGTACATAGTATATACTTAATATTGCTAACATAATTGAATCATATTTTGGTCAAAATCTTCTATATTTTTGATATGATAATCTTACTTTTATTATTATCGATGTGAGCTTCCTATGCTTATGGTTTTTCTAATATTGAATTGAAGATGAATTCTTGATGTAAATAAAATCTTATTGTGATATATAATATTTTCTTAAGTTTTCATTTATATCTTTTGTTTTACCATATTTTCTCCCAGTAGCACTTCTCACTCCCATCCAAAATCCATCAATATAGCAAGTAGGAATTTTTAAAGACAAAAAAGAAGTAAAAGGTAAAAATTAGCATAACTATTCAATGCATCTGGAAAATCTGAAAACACATGCAATGTGCAATACTTGCGAATGTCCCAAATCTGCAAAAGGGTGGGTTGGAATTGTTTTCTCATATCTTTTCTTTCAAGTCATTATTGTTCTTTATAATTCTGTAACATTCACTTTTGTTTGTGTGGGGAGAAGTGTGTATTTTTTCCATCTATGTTGTCATAGTTTATAGATATTGATATATACAATTTCCTCGGTTCTTATTCCTTCAGTCTGCATCGATTCATGTAGATCTTTCCATTCTTCTCTGTATTTATCAAATTCATCATTTCTTACAGTATCATCATGTTTTATCCATCCAGGCTGTCCTGGGCTAGTGTCCTGCTTCCCTCTGCTGTTTTGTGGGTTCTGCAGTTCTTCTCTGTTGTCTTTGGTGTTTGTGAGCTGAGAAGTCTGGCAACTGCCACAGCTCACTGATTCAGGGTGCTAGGGCATGCTCCACCCGGCTCCTGGTCTGGTTGGTCCACGCCACCCATGCTGGGCTCTGCTCCGCTCTGCTTCCAGCTCCATGCAGGATAGACCTTACCCAGAGACCATCCGGGCTGTCCTGGGCTGGAGCCCTGCTTCCCTCTGCTGTTTTATGGGTTCTGCAGTTCTAGAATTGGTTCAGAGCCATTTTTATAGGTTTTTGGAGGGACTTGGCGGGGCGCTCATGCTAGTCCCTGCTTTCCAGCCATCATCTTGGCTCTGCCCCCATCATGTTTTATCACATTCATGTACCACAATCTTTTAGCCATTCACCAAATGATAGTCATATATTTTATTTCCAATTCTTCAATACCACACTACTCTTCAACACACACACTACTCTAAATGATGGTCATACACTTTGTTTCCAATTCTTTAATACCACAAGCAGTGCTACTCTAAACAGGTTAGTGTATAGCTACATTCTTCTTGTCAATGGCTACCTTGAGATGTAAGTCCAAATGGAATTTCTAGGTTAAAAGGTATGGAAATTGTAGTAACTTTATTTGTGTAATTATAAATCATTTTCCAAGAGGTTTGTACTGATTCACAGCCCCACCAACCATGTATTATTGCACCTATCTTCTGACAACTCCTCCCAAAAAGTTTATTCCCATTTTTGCCATCTTTGCTAACTATCTGGGAATGATATAAAACCGCAAAGTTGTTTTGATTTGCATTCTCTTATTACTAGTGATTTGGAGCATTAATATGATTGTTAATAAATGTGTACATAAATGTATAGGTGTGTTCTTTATATATCTTGAATATCAGATCCTTATTAGAGAAATTTGATACAAAGATTTTTTCCCCATTCAGCTGCTTATATTCTTATGTTGGATGCATTAATTCATTTGTACAGAAGCTTTTCAATTTCATGAAATCAAAGTTATGTATTTTATATTTTGTAATTGCCTCTGTCTTTTATTTGGTTAAATGCTTCTCCTACTCACAATTATAAAAGTTATATGATCAACTTCTTTTATAATTTTAGCAGCATGACTATTTTAAAGATGTAGACACACATATATATATGAATTTGTATGCATATATATGTATTTGTGTAATATATCATATATTATGAACATGTAATTTAATAAAAGTTTTACTTGTGCCTCCTAATTTTTTTTTGTTTTCTTCTGTGTATTGAAATTTTATTGATGCTTTTTTGTGTTCATCTTTGGATATTTAGTAGCCACTACACAACTCTCTCCTTTGTAAAAAAAAAAAAAAAAACACAATAAAAAAAGGTATAGTCAAGTAAAACACATGAACACCTTGACCATGTCTGAGAATGCACATCTCATTCTGCATCTTGCACCTATATCTCACTATCATTGAGTTTGTCACTGTTACTCATTACTTTGATCTGAATTCTAAGGTCTTTCAAAATTGCTTTTATTTGTAATATTCTTTTTATCATATACATTGTTTGCCTGATCCTGGTTATTTCATTTTGCATCAGTTCATCCAAATCTTCCTATGTTTCTTTGAGTTCATCACATTTGCTATGTCTTAGTGCAATAACAATAACATTCCATTGTTTTCATGCCCTACAATGTGTTCAATGGGAACCCCATTTTTTCTGGTTCTTACTAAATTCAAAACTTGCTTGCAAATATTGCTTTACATGGGGGTCCTTTCTTCCTAGCCTTAATCTCCTTGACATATGCAATACTTATTAGATATCATAAGCAACAGGTAATAAGGGTTTTAAAAGCCTACAAAAGAAAGGTAAGGGTAGATTTGATTTGACTGGGTTCATGAGTAGATGTGAGGTGGACAGAGAGGTAAAAATCAAGATGAACTGAATATTAAATAAAACAAATAATTCAAAAAATCACATGTGATTCAGAGAATATTAGTGACTTTAACAGAAATAGAAAAATAAAAAGCAGTTGACAGGAGGTGGGAGTTAAGAAGATTCATTTTTATATAGATCAATTTTCAGGTATGATTAAACTATTCCAGATGGTAATATTTAACATGATTAAAGCTGAGCCTACCATTTATATAAATACACCTTAAAAATTAAAACTATATTCCAATATATCATAATGCTCAGGAAATTCTTAAAAGGTATGTCAGCAAATCACAAACTGTAATCAGTACTGCCAAGCCTGAATGCTTCAAATATAAATCACTTGTTTATCTGTTGTCTGAGGACCATCCTAGTTAAATATATGGAATTTCATCACCAGATAGTTTGCCACCAGGGGATAAATTTCTTTTTGGACAGAGTAACTTATAAAAAGCATCTACATAAGAGGGCATGTAGCTGTGTTGGTAGATAGCAGTAACCAAACCAATGAAATAAGAAGTCCTTGTGCATTACGGTAAGAATCAAAATTAGTGGAGTAAATGAAAATGAAGAGGTTAAAAAAATGATGATGGTAGGGAACCATACATGTCTAGGGGTGCTCGTGACCCCAAAATACTGACATGCCTGGTCCTGCTGAAAGAATTCAACACCAGCCTTCTTAGCCAAAGAAAAAGACAAAGTTTATTAGGGATTCACTGTAATGCGTTGTCTTAAGAAATCCCACCCTTTGTGAAGCCTGTTTTCACAAGCAGGCCAGATTCAATCTAAGCTGAGCTAGATTGAATCTGAGCACCTTTATGGAGGCAAGATGGAGATTGTAGGAGGGATTGAGGCCTGGTCTGGGGTGACTAGAGGAGGGGTTTAGGGAGGGTCTTGAGGAGGAGTCTAAGGAGGAGCTTGAGGGGACCCCAGGGACTAGCATAAAGTCAGACTCCAGGAACCAAGAGATTGGGATTAAGGGTGGGAAGTAGATGAAGGCATGGATATTGATAGTATCAACGGTGGGAAGTAGCTGGACAAGGAAAGATGATTGGATTTTGTGAAAAGAATGTCATTATTGCCTTTTGTAATAGGAATTAAGACAAGACTTTCTGTTGTTGATCTTTAATGATTCTGGCCTTTGATTTTGAATGGGGCAGATAAAGTGTGTTGTTTTTCTATTTCTCAGCACCAAGACAATTGGGAGCCATTGATCTGTATCTGATGTGATATTGGGGGTGGGGAACTTTTCCACACCCAGCTTGGGTGAGGTCAAGACCTTTTGGGGACCCTGAACAGGATATATAAGCACAGAGTTTAGCATTCTCGCTTGGAGCTCTGAGTCACAGCAGGAATGGCACGTGACTCTGAGCCAGCCGTTATAATGAGCTCCCTGGCTGTACACCCAGATGTTGAATTGTATTTGGTCTGTAATTCAGGGTGCTGGATTTTTCCCCTGAACTGAGCAAATGATATTTGTATGCTGGTTTAAAGTAAGATTGTTAACCCCTTAATGCTGCTTTCCTTAAGCAAAGCAGAGCAAAAGGACCTGAGTTGGTAGCTTTCTGGGTGCTGGTTGTTGGTGGAACTTACACCCCCACAGAAGCTGCTAGCTGGATTGTTGAAACACCTTTGCAGAAGCTATACCACCTTTTGTGCCTGGAATGCTCCCCGTTTTCAGCTCCACCTTCAAGTTTTCCTGGCTTCCTTCAAATCTCAGCTCTAATTCCACCACCTGCAAACATTCCCAAACCGCTTAGCTCTTAGTGTCTTCCTCTCCGAGATTACTTCTCACCTACTTCGCATATATCTGACAAGAGAATAACTATTTATATATTATCTCCTTCATTAGAATGTGAAATCCTTGAGGACATGAGTTGTTTTACCTTGCTTTGCATTTATTAATATAACCATGTGGTTTTTACTATTTTTATTATTTATTTAGTTTTTTATATTATAATTTTCCTAATATTGGATCAACCCTGCATTCCTGCCATAAATCCAATGCAGTCATAGGATGTAGTCTTTTTAGATTTTCAAAATAGCCTTGAAGTAGGAATATTGGTCTATAATTTTCTGTTTTGTCTCTCCCTAGTTTAGGTATCAAGACAATATTTGTATCATAGAAAGTATTTGGCAGAATCTCTTCTTGTCATTTTTTTTAAACAACATGCAATGTTAATTTTAGTTCAAATGCTTGATAGAGTTTACTTGTAAATTTATCTAGTCCTTGGTTTTTTCTCTTCTGGAAATTTTTTTGTCAGTTTATTTTCCTTAGTTTGGGTTACTTATCTATTCTTGTTCCATTAATCTGGACATTTTAAATTTTTATAAATACTCATACATTTCATTTAACTTTTCAGTTTCATTGACATATAATTTAGCAAAAACACTTTGTGATAACGTCCTTTATTTCTTTTTCTTTTGTAATGATTTGTCCTTTTTTTTAATTTTTGATACTGTTAATTTAGTTTCTTCTTTCTTCCTTCAATTAGCTGATTCTTAATCTATTTCATCGGCATTTTCAAAAGTAGCAGTGGTTGCTTTTCAGGATCTCTATTTTGATATTGAATAGTTTTTATTTTATTTTTTTCTAGTTTTCTTAGTTGTTTGCATTTCATGTTCTTTCTCTCTTTTGTTGATGAAACTGTTGAAAGATATAACTTCTCCACTAAGGACTGCTTTGACTGCTTCCTGAAAACGTTTGCGTACTATTTCATGGCTATCATTTTAATAGTATTTCCTTTTTTAAAAAATTACATGTAAAGACAATTTTCAACATTCATTTTTTGAAAGATTTTGAGTTCAAATTTTTCTCCCTTTCTCCCCTATCCCCTTCTCAAGACAGCAAGCAAACGTGGGCAATCACATAAAACACAGTTCCACACTTGTGTCATGAAAGAAGACACAAAACAAAAAGCAAAAAACAAGAAAAAAGTCTTGGCAGGTAGACTCCCAAATATTTTATATTGTCTGCAGTTATTTTAATTGGAATTTCCCTTTCTATCTCTTGCTGCTGGTAATATATAAAATTGGTGATGATTTACATGGTTTTATTTTATATCCAGCAACTTTGCTAAAGTTGTTGATTATTTCAAGTAGTTTTTTAGTTAATTCACTAGGATTCTCTAAGCATACCATCGTATCATCTGCAAAGAGTAATAGATTTGTTTTTCATTGTCTATTCTAATTCTTTCTATTTCTTTTTCTTCTCATTGTTATAGCTAACATTTCTAGTGCAATAATGAATAATAGTGGTAATGATGAGCATCCTTGTTTCACCCCTCATCTTATTGGGAAGGCTTCTAACTCATCCCCAATACAGATAATGCTTGCTGATGGTTTTAGATAGATATTATTCCCAGTTTTCTATCTTATTTGGCTCACTCTGTGACCATTGAGTATCATGGAATAGAAATACTCCATTCTTATATAGTCCAATTGCTTAAGCATATTTACCTTTCTTCCTTTCTCTTGACTCCTGAATAAGTATTTGAAAGTTTTTATACTGTCTGGCCTTTCAGTTTGGGATGGTTTTATTCTTGGTTGGAAGTCTGTATCTTTTCCCTTTCCTTCATGGTAGCTGCTACCAAATCTCCTGCGATAATAATTGTTTCATTGGAACCTGAACTCTTCCTTTCTGGCTACCATTAGTATACTTTATTTGACTTGGAAGCTTGATATTTTAACAATGATCCAATGGATCATTTCCATTTTGAAAACTTTGTCCCCTAGTTCCAATAGGCCTAAGCAAATTCCAATCACAATTTCTTAATATATGTATTAATGCTATTTTCTTGGTGATAGGTTTCAAATATTCCAGTGATTGTGAATTTTTTCATAAATATGTTGATATACACATATGTTTCTATGTACATGTGAATGTATTATACACATATACTTATGCACATGCACATGCTTATTTGTATATATTTGTTGTTGTGGCAACCCTAAAGTCTTAGTGCATTTTTTAATTTCAGTAGCTTAAAACAACACCAAGGTTTTTGAAACACCCTGGAAATAGATAGATAGATAGATAGATAGATAGATAGATAGATAGATAGATAGATAGATACTCACTTATACACACATATATGTATATATACGTGTATATACACATATGTGAAGTTTTACATTTTCTTCTTTTTTGTGTTTTAAAAAAAAATTATTTCAACATTTCTTGTCCCATGGAGTGAATATCTTCTGTTTGGTCCATTCTAGTTTTCAGAGAATCTGTTATTTGGGTAAGAGTTTGTACCTCTTACACTAAGGTGTTTATTATCCTTCCAAGTCTTTTCTTTACAGTTCCCATTTCTTTTCCAATTCTGTCTGCTACAGTTTTCATTTATAACATCATTTTTAATTCCAAAAACTCAGTTTGACCTTGTGGCCAAGCTGTGTTTTTAAGGTTTGCTTTTTTATATATAGATACTGTGGAGTTATTCTCTTCTCAGTTTGTATTTTGGCATCCCCAGCTCAACAACATTTCTATATCAATTGTGTCTTTTTGTTTGTTTGTTCGTTTATACATTATTTCAGCCTTATTTCCCAAATAGGTAATTTTGTGTTAGCACTAGGTTCTGTGTACTTCTGCAGGGATTATTCTGTGGCCTTGTTTGATTCTGATCTGGCCTGGTCTTGGATGACCAAGAAACTATTACAAGAGACTATTTGCAAGGGGTTCGTGGCTAGACCCTTTCCCCAATACCCTTAAGCTTATGGCTATTTTCCTATGCTTACTTGCGTTGGAAGAATGATTTCTCCTTGGATTTCCCTATAACCATTTGGCCTATGTTTCTTCATAAATTATTTTACAGAGTGATTATAGGGAGAGAACTTGATTGTACTGGTCTCTTTTACTCTTCTATTTCTCCTCAGCCTCCCTGAGTCCCTTTTAAAGACTACTGAGTAAATGTTTCTTCCTGACACAAATAATCGTCCTTTTTGCCGAAAACCCCTTTTTCATCATGGGCAATGATAGAGAAATAAGACATTACTGCATCTTTCCAAATTGCAATTCTTTGAACACTAAGTCAGAGCACATATCTGTCTCTGAACTCAAAGTGCAAGGAAGATCTCTATATGTATTCCATTGGAAGGCACCTGTAGTTCAGTAGATCAAAAGGCTCTGGATTATTCCAATTACATATTTTGATTTATGCACTGTGTTACAAGTTTGTTGTTGATATGTCTAACTTTCTAATTCTCTCTTTCTAGTTATTTCTCCCATTTAAGGACCAAATATATGCCAGGGACTGTGATAAGCACTGGGGGGCAGCAAGGCACAAAGAAATATAAAAGACAGTCACTGACACCAAGCTGCTCCCAATCTAATAGAAGAAACAACATGCAAACTATGTGAAAACAAGGTATCCATAGAGAAATGACATTATCATTACTGGAGATTGGAAGAATTAAAAAAGAGAGAAAAGGAAATGGGAGGTGTCTTTAGTAGATGGCCTTCTCAAGGAGTTTAGGCACAAAAGAGAAGAGAGATATGGGACCACAGCTAGAAGGAATGGGTGGATGGATCAAGTGAGGGGTTTTTGAAGATGAAAGAGACATGAAAATTGACAAATCTGAAAACTAATGACCAATGAGTCACAGAGGTTATGCAACTGCTGTTAACTCTAAAAATGCCAAAGAGCTCATATAGGTTATCACAACCACAGTTAACTCTAATAAATAAAATAAAATAGAAACAAAATAAAACCAAAGAGCTAACAGTGGTCATAATCAAAAAGTTTTCTTTATTCCTTTGGAGGAGAGAAAGTAGACACATGTGTCAGGGCCCTCCTACTCTAGGAGAAGACCCACCTTAATGAGGCCAAATTTTAATTCATGTAGCAATGGCTGCAGTGTGAGCTGTAGCCCTAACAATGAGGACTAATAGCAACAATGAGACAAGTTTGATTCATAGCAGGGCTTCATGACCAGAACATGGGTCCTATAGGTTCTCATTCAAGTTCAGGGACCACCTATGTGAAACAATTCTGGGATTTTGCTGTGGCAGAGTTCATCCAGAAGAAGAGTGCCAAGGACTGTTGTTATGCCAAACTCAGGGCATAACTTGCTTACTGGCTCTGGAAAACAGGGTGTCTCCTAATAGCAAAAAGAGAGGGGTGGTTTTGGCCTGGGCATCCTGACATTATGTTTGCAAGCTGTAGAAAAATAGCCAGTAGACAGTGAAAGATTGAGGACTGGTGAGAGAATGGTGAAGAGAGAAGGGCCAGTATGCTGGAGAAGACAGGATGGAATGAAATCATTTGTGCCTGTAGAGAGATTTGCCCAAGTGAAGAGAAGAGATACCTTTCCATGTGAGTCAAGAATATTGGAGGAGATAGCGTCACAAGCATCTATGTGATATGAGATGGGGAGGAGAGGTAAAGAGAAAGCTCTCAGCAAATTTTTCACTGAAATGTGAAACATAGGGTAGTCCTACTATCCTGGGTCTGGTCAGGCCACAGCTAGAGTTTTATATTCAGTTCTAAGTGCTACATTTTAAGGATATTGTTGACTAATGGAAACATGTCCAGAAAAGAGCAACCAGGTTGTCATGGAAACTATATAAATCATGCCTGTTCAGTAAATTTAAGTAACTTGGAATATTAATACTGAAGAAAAGAAGGTGATGGCAGCAGATTTGATAATTGCTTTCAAGTAGATTATTGTATGGAAAGTTATTCACTTGTGAAACTTGTCTCCAAAGGGAAAAAAACAAAGGATGGAAGTTGCCAAGATGCATATTTCACTTCCATGTAGAGGTCTTCTTTCTAATAATTAGACTTGTTCAAAAAACTGCCTGTAAGTATAGAGGCTTCTCCCTCCTTCAAAGTCTTCAGCTAGAATCTATACCAAACCCTTTTAGTGGATGTTGGAGAAAATATTTCTGTTCCTTTACCAGTTTGAATAAATAGTTTCTGAGATCTCTTCTAGCTCTAAGAGCCTATGATTATACTCTTCATAAAAACTGATTCTCAAAAGTATGAAAAGTCGTTCTCTCTTTTCCAAAGCAGGGAGTGAGGATAGAAAGAAGTTTTCCTCTGCTACACATTCTCCAGATATTTCATTTAAGCCTCCTGACATTATGAGAATTTGCTCAAATTTCTGGATGAACATTGTCCAATTCTCTAAAGGCTTCCAATTGACTGACCAGGAATACTTCTTCATTGCTCCTGAGACTGTCTCCCCAACTAATCCCCCTTGATTTTCTGCTATGCCCACATTGGCAGAAGATGCTAATTAGATGGAATCTCAAATACCTCCATAGAGGAATGAGCTCAAGGACTTAATTGTACCAAAATAAGAACATTTCCCCTTGGAATCTCAATTTCCTCTGATAGCCATAAATTGGCTTAGCAATCCTTGAGTTGACCTTTCACCAAGTGACAGAGATATAGACTGCAGCTAAAGAGTAAGGGGTAGATGTCTGATGGAAAGATTTGGCTCCTCTGTGGCGTGGTGGGATGCTATAGCCCTGGTTTAGGGTCCAGATTTCTCCATTCAGATACTACTCATTTGAACAATTGGTCAAACCAGTCCTATAATAAAGAAAATCTATCAGAGATTCCTGACAGGAAAAATGGTAAGTCTCAGACTTGCTTTGTTATTTCTTCATGGGATTAGAAATTATGACACACGTAGAGATGAATAGTGATAAGAGAATAGTGATGATATATACATATATGTATATATATCATATAATCATTATCCATGTTTACATATAGTTGGAAACTATAGATATATAGTTATATATAGATATAAAAATAGCCATATATACAATTTATAATTTTTCAAATGCAAGATTTTTCAGTGTGTAGTCACAATTTGTTCACTAACATTCTCTGGTTATTCAGCTGTAGATCCTTTACATTGCCATTGTTTGAAATAATTGGGACCTTGGCACAACTTCAAAAAAAAAAGCTGAACATTCCAAAAGCAAATTCAGCCTTTAGTCAGTCTGAGGAATTCTGGGTGCATATTACTAGAGTGTGCCCACATTTTCACCCTCACTATACCACTCCTCTTCTCCTCTCTTTCAAAATCTTTCTTCCAAATGGAGGGGAATTGGGAATATTTTTGTGCTGCAGGAATACTGGTCTCAAAATCTCCTGACCCATCCTTTTCCTTTTGATATTCTTGAAAGTGAGAGTTTTTCTTCCTCTTCCCCAAGATTCAATTCAATCATCCTTTTTTGAGGTAAGCAGAGACTTGGGGTATAATGTGATAGGGATAGGTTTGCTCAGAGAAACAAGAAGGTCCAATTTCAAGAAGTCTGTTCCTGGAAATCCCATCTAGCCAAGTTGCTAAAACTTTACTTTTTCTGTGATTGTTTAGAATCTGGAGACTCACAGACAGAAAGCATAAGCATGCTGCAGCATAAAAAACTAAGTACCGCTTCAAAAAGAACTTTCCACTCAAGAATGCTAAACACTAATATGATTGGAACAGGCAGAAGAGAGTACTGGATTGCTTTTCAGTGTCTTTTCTAGGTTAATCCTGCTATCAGAGCATCTATGTGTAAAAAAAAAATACATCTTTGAGGAGAAGCAGCCATGGCAAGTGTCTAAGGATGAGAGTTTCAATTTGCTTCTCTGACCAGAACAGTCTCATACCCTGCCTCTCTTTATGCTTTATCCCAGCCTTATTCATTCCTTCACTTTCCCTATTCTCCTGAGAGCCACAAAGCCCACAATCTCCACTGCTTGTTTCTCACCATCAGGGTGACATGGCATACTTCCTCTGTCCCTCTCCAGGGAAATTAAACTCCACTAATGTTTTAATTCTCCCTGCAGAGATCAAACCAGATGCCCCCATTGCCCTTTGCAGACAAGTTAACTGCACATTCTCAGAGCTGATTGTTCCCTGTCCCTGTTTTGTTGGAACCATTTTGTCCATCTCTAGCTTTCTGCCTTTACCTTTAACTATTCTTATCTTACCTCTGTGATTCCATCCTGTGGTATCTTCTCCTCCTCTCTGCTAGCCACTGGCCTCCCTGTCCCTTCTTTCCTCTTTTCTTCATCTTTCTCTACCCCTTCCATTTTTATTGATTTATTAATATATTTTCTATTTCTGAGTTTCAACATTTCTTTTCATTTTTTACTTTATTTTTATTCATCCTACTTAGGTTTATCTCTATTAACTTTTTAAATGCCTCTATTACCCCTGCCTCAAGTTTTCTTTCTCTTTACTCTTTGAGCCTTCCCACCCAAAATTATCTGATTTTACAGTCTCTAGCTCTACTGACCCTATCACTGCTCCATTATTTTCACTCTCCTTTGCTCTGTTTCTCATTTGCTTCCATCATGTCTATTCACCTTAAAACGTTGTAAATATCCCTTAAAAAGTTATAAGTTTGAGGGAGGGTGGTATATAATGTCCTTTAATAATTTCCCTTTTCCCCTGGCACCAAGGGTGAATATGTCATCTCAACATGCTCTGCCCCTCTCAAAACCTGACTGGCATCCTGTCTCTGGTACCCTGACTCTCAATATCTCTTCCTGGTTCCCTCCATTCTTTTCACAAAGCCTGTAGAATAGGATTGTTGCCTCTATAAAGTAAGTGAAATCAAGAGAGACTTTATCAGGGAGCATTTTACCTAGTTGGGTTGAGCAGACTGTATGCTCAATGAGTTAGGATATGATGTGGCAACCCCAAAAATTAAAGCTACTTTAGGTGATATTAAGAGAAGTATAATGCCTAAAATGAAGGTGATGCTCACACTGCATTTTTCCCTGCCTGTAGTTTGGAGTTCTATCCTAGGAACCAAATTTAGGAAGGGCATTAACGAATTGAAGGGAATCTAGAAGAGGGCAGCCAGGATAGTGAAGGACCTTGAGATCATGCCAAATAAGAATCAATCCACTGGTACAGTAGATAACTCATTAGAGTCAGAAAGATCCAAGTTAAAGTGTGCCTTACTAGCTTGTTACAATTACTAACTGTGTGACCCTGGGCAAGTCATAAATGTTTTTGTGCCTCATTTTCCTTATTTATAAATAACAGTTCATATCACCCAGGGTTGTTATAAGGATCAAATGAGTTGATATATGGAAAACACTTTGGAAATATCAAAGTACCATGTAGTATTAATTATTATAATTATTATTATCATTAGTTATAATTTGAAAGAAGCGAGGTTGTAGTTGGAGGGAATAAGATACCACATATTTAAAGTGATGTCATGTGGAAGACAAGGTAGAACTAGAAATACAAGGTTGATATAAGCAAAAATTTACCCACGTGAAGGTTATATAATAGTGAAATGAATTGCCTACAAACCTCACTAGTCACTGTCACTGGTCACTTGTTGGGTATGTATACAGGAAATTATTCTTAGGAGGACTTATATTAGATGGCCTCTGATAATTTTTTCCAAGTCAGAGCTTTTGTGACCCCATAACTTTGATAAAGACCTAAGGGAAAGCATAGGGGTAGAGAAAAGCAGAGTATAATATAAGACTAAAGGCAGGGGAATTGATAATAAGTCTGCTAAGAGTTAATATCCCCAGTATCTCGACAAATGTTTATTAAACATTGAATTGTTCAAAGCATACATGTTCATGTAGAGGCAGAGTCAGGAAGATCTAGGTTCAAATCATACTTCTGACCAATAGCAGTTCTACAATCATGACCCCACTTATGCCCAAGTTATAGTAGAGTTACCAATCTAGATGTGTAGCAGTAGCAGTTTCTACTTGGTGGAAGGGAGAAGCGATGAGTTCCTGGTTAATGACATCACAGGTCTGGACCTCCAGTGCAAAAATATAGAACTAGGTACATGAGATTGAAAAAATGAAAAAGAACCTGATCTCAGGTACTTTATATTCTACTAAGTTCACCTATTCCCTATTCTAGACATCCAAGAGTAAAAGAAAATACAATGTGAAATTGTAGCATGTTAAAATTGTATTCAATAATACAGAACTTCCTGATTTTTGAGGTGGTATGAGGTGAGACACTGAAATAAGTGCCCCTTGCAACTGAGGGAATCTCTTTCCCTATCTTGAAATTTAATAAAGATCTTTAAGCTAGTATGGCAGAAATATGGTGTCTTATGTGGGGGCAGGTAATAGGCAATCTTTCTATCTCTGTCTCTGTCACACACACACACACACACACACACACACACACACACACACACACACACATGTTCAAGCATAAGTTCACACATACTCAATCATTGTTCCTTGCTCCAAGAACTCTTTATGCCAAACCCTAATTCTAATTTCCCCCCCAAAACCTCTTAATTCTACCAGGTGTCTCAAGACTTTGGGGACTATCTGTTTAACTGTCTATCTTTATATATACATATTCATACACACATATGTGTGTGTATCCCCTCCTGTATCTGTCTTACTTTTCCTCTAAAACACTAGCTACAATATATGAATAATACATATATTCCTGACTCCACTGTATTGTATTGTAGGCATGGAAAGTTATAGGAGAAAGATATGTTGAAGAAAATTATTTTAAGTGAAAAATAAAAGTAGGGAGGATGAATAATAAAACAGGTAGCAAAAAAAGAAGGCTTTGGAAGTATAGTCAATTTACTTTGCCATGGAAGTCTACTAGAAACTGGGACTCCACTGTGCCAGGGTTCTGAAGTTCATATCTCTAAGCTTCTTCTACTCCATCACCTCCCACAACTGGGATATCAGGGTGTGCTGGAACCAGCTCTTACTAACTCTAAAGAGTCAATTATTAAATTTTCAGTGTGAGCATTTTGGAAATTAGCAAATGCTACAAATCAGGGCTAGATTTGTTATTTTGGGGATTATCTAGAGTAAAATCTAAAGTAAAAGTAAAGGCTAAAAACTAAACTCTAAAAAACTGAAGTCTAAAATTAAGACAAGAAAATGTTAATAATGTAGATTAAACTTTTAAAATGTCCAGCATACTTTTCCCCCCTGGAAAACAAATTGTTAAACATTCACAAGCACATCCCCATTGCAACTCATTATAATTGCTAACTGCTAACAATGATGTTATCACTGCTTACTGTTGTCATGGTGTATCTATTGCTATCACTATTATTAGAAATTATTAGAAATATTATTGCTACTACTTCCACAACTAGTAATACTAAAACAAATTATATCTTACAGTTGTTTAAAGTTTTTAACTTCACAAAGTGCTTTCTCATTTGCGGTCTCAACTGATATTCACAAGAGTCCTGACATTGGTCTAACAGGTATAATCTCCATGTTGCAGATGAGGAAGCAGTAACAAGGAAGTCAAAGAAAACTGGAGAAGATAACAAATACATGAAAGTAGTCACAGCCCTCTGAAAGTGAGTTCTAGTTTATACAATCTCTGAACCTCATCTGTTTGTGTATCGCTGATCGTCATTCCATCAATATGAATTTAGTAAATATCTCTTCTGTGTCGCGCTGTGCTAGGCCCTGGGGATACAAAGACAAACAAAATCTGCCCTGCCTTCAAGCAGCTTACTTTCTAGGAGGAGACACAATATGTAATTGTATAAGTATATCCAGAACTAACACAAGAGAATCTGCAAATGGAAGGGACTGGCAGCTGAGGGCACCAAGAGTCTTCACGTAAAAGGCGCGGTTTCCACAGGGCCTTGAAACTCGGCATCTTCTTCTCTTTCTAGCTTCCTCACGCTGGCATTGCCATTCTGGTCTTCTTATACTTCACCTCAGAGGCTCCCAAACTAATTTGGCCTACCGCCCCCTTTTAAAAATCACTAAGCACCCCCCTGGAAATCTATTTCCACTATCCCACGTCTCACGTGATGAAGTGGCCTTACTCCTTCCTTACCAAGGCTAAACCCTCTACTTGTTCCAGGATCCCATCCTGATCCCTTCAATGTATTGTTCCCCCAATCCCGCCTCTCCACTTATTTTCAGTATCTCCCTGTCTACTGCTCATTCTCTATTGCTCACAAACATGCCCATATCTCCGCTTTCCTAAAAAAAAACAAACAAACCTCACCTGGTCCTTCCAGCCCCGCTAACTATCGTCCTGTATCTCTTCTTCCTTTTGTAGCTAAGCTGTTCAAAAGGCTATTTCTAGTAGATGTCTCCACTTTCTTTCCTCTCATTCTCTCCTTAACCCCTTACTTAACCCAGTTTCCAACCTTATCATTCCACCAAAACTGCTCTCTCCAGAGTTACTCATGATCTCTTAGTTGCCAGATCCTCATTTTCCTTGGTCTCTCTGCAGCCTTTGGCATCGTTGATTGCTCTCTCCTCCTGGATATCCCTGTCTCTTTAGGTTTTCAGGACACCACTCTCTCTTTCTTTGCCTCCTCCCTATCTAATGATTCCTTCTCTTTTGCCTTTGCTGGATACTCTTCCAGATCACATCCTTTAACTATGGTTAAAGGCTCTGTCCCAGGCCTTTTTCACTTCTCCCTTTACACTACTTCATTTGGTGATCTCAACAGCTCTCATGAATTTAATTACCATCTCTATGTTGATGATTCTCAAATCTATCTCAAATCATTATCTCATGCCTTGAGAATAGCGGGCTCTTGCCTGCTGGTGGGTCTGCCTGCCTCAAGTCTCTCCCCACTCCAATCCATCCTCCATTTAGTCACTATAGTGATTCTACTAAAGCACAGATCTGATCGTGTCATCCCACTACACAGTAAATTCCAGTAGTTCCCGATTGCCTCCAGAAACAAATACAAAATGCTCCTTTTGGCATTCTTTACTCTTTGATCAAGTAACACTGGGTTCCTGGCTATTCCATTAACAAGACACTCTATCCCTTGGCTCCTGGCATTTTCTCTGGCTGTTCCCCGTGCCTGGAATACTCTCCTTCCTCAGGTACCCTACTGACTTCCCTGGTTTCCTTTAAGTCCTAAAATCCTATCTTTTAATAAAAGTCTTCCTTAGTCCCTCTTAATTCCAGTGCCTTCTATCTGTTAAATATTTCCTTTTTGTCCTGTATGTGGTTTGGATTGTATATATTTGTTTGCGTATTGACTCCACAATAGGGAGGTGGTTTATTTTTTGTTTTTGCTTTATTTTTAATTCTCAGTGCTTAATACCATGCCTGGCACATAGTAGGCACTTGATTTGTTGATTGATTTATTAAAAGGGGCATTGTAAGAGATGTTGTGAAGGTAGAACTGACAAGACTTGGCAACAGTTTGGACAAGGTGAGGTGTGGTGAGAGACTGAGGCATCAAGAATGAAACCTAAGTTTCCAGCTTTGATAAATGGAAAGAAGATGATATCCTTGACAATAATAAGGAAGTTTAGAAGAGGGAAAAGCTGTAGAGAAAAGATAATGAGTTCTATTTTAGATCTGTTTAGTTTGAGATGTTGATGAGAGATATCCATTAAGCAGTTAGAAATGCAAGACTGGAACTCAAGAGGGAGGGTAGGAGTGGAAAAATAGATCTGAGAATCATCTGTATAAAAGTAATCATTCAATCCAAAAGAGATGAGATTACCAGGAGAAATAGTATAGAAAGAGAAGAAAAGAGGGCCCAGGACAGAGACTTGGGGCATGCTCATGGTTAGTGAAAGTAATGTTGATGAAAATCCAGCAAAGAATTCTGAGGGAGTACAGTGTCATGAAAACCTAGAGAAAAGAGAGTATCAC
>CM053627.1:207603261-207632370 GCA_028646595.1 Phalanger gymnotis
CACCTGATAGGGCTTTGGGCCTGGGGCTTAGCGTTTAACAGGTGAAAGTACTTTCACCGTGAACAAAAGCCAAACTCCTCAAGCACACCAGTTAAACTAAGCCCATTTTGCCTTACTGGCACATTCACTCTCAGAGAAACAGAGAACAAATAAGTATAGTACAGTCTTACATAGATGCATATAAATGTATGTGTCTATATATGAGTATGATTATAGATATCTAAATATATGTATGTGTAAGCTTATGCATGTATAGGTATACATATGTAAATATATATCTTTGTGTATGTGTCTATATATGTATCTATGTGTATGTGTATATACATATACACATATTCATATAAACATATACATATATAATATACATTGGCACTTAATTGTTGCCTTTGGGGGTGGGGGAGGAAAGGGGAAAAAAGAACAAAGTAAAAAATGCATAGCAGAAAATAAAAGAAAACTTTCAAGGAAGCAAAGATGGACAGCTCTCAACGCAATGCTTAGTATTTATTACATAGTCCTTATTGAAATGGAAATTTGCCGTATGTTTTGAATCCTCTCTTATGTTCTGCTGTTCACATGGCAATCCTTTTTTTTCTTTTCTTATTTTGTAATTGTTTCCATATGTAACTTAATTTAATTCAATATTCTTTTTCTTATTGTGTATTTAAGTTTTATTATTTGTCTAAAATATTCTTAAAAGATAACATTGAAGAGAGGTATGACTAGAAAATATCAATTATGTAGTGAGAATGAGGAATAGCCCATGGGCAATTGAAGTGCTACATTGATATTCATATGTCAGGACATCTAAAAAGTGGTCCACTCCAGGATCTTTTTCTTTTTGTTTTAAATGGTATTTATTTTTTCTCACAACTGCAAATCAAGAAACTTTTAGCATTCATTTTTGCAAGATTTTGAGTTCCAAATTTTTCTCCCTCCCTCCCTTCTCCTCTTCTGAATATGCTTGGCAGTTTAATATAGTTTATACATATACTATCATGTAAAACATATTTCCATATTCATCACAGCTGTGGAAAAGAAGCAGTTCAAAAGCAACGAAAGGAAAAAGAAAAGCCGTAAGGAAGAGTAAAATAAGTGAAAAAATATGCTTCAATCTGCATTCAGAGTGCATCACTTCTTTATCTGGATATATATATATATATATATAGCATTATCCTTTGTACTTGTCTTGGATCATTGTGTTGCTGAGAAAAGCATAGTCATTGATAGTTGATCATCACATGATGTTGCTGATACAGTGTTTTCCTGGTTCTGCTCATTTCACTTTGCAACAGTTCATACAGGTCTTTCCAGGTTTCCCTTTACTCTGTGTGTCTCTCTCTGCTTCAAGTGTGTTTCTTGTAAGCAACATATTGTAGAATTCTGGTTTTGGATCTACTCTGCTATCCATTTCCATTTTTATAGGAGAGTTCATCCTATTTATATTCACTGTTTTGATTATTACCTGTGTATTTCCTCCATCCTATTCTTCCTCTTGTTTGTCCTCTCTCTCCCACATCACCAATATTTTGCTTCTGTCTGCCACTTCCTTTGATCCATCCTCCCTTCTATCAGTCCCCACCCACCCCTCTTTATTTAATGTCCTCCCCTCCTACTTCCCTGTTGGGTAAGATAGATTTCTATATTCATCTGATTATGTATATTATTCCCATTTTGAGCCAATACTGACGAAAAGTTCAAGCAACGTCCATTGCTCCCCCCACCCCCCACCATCTTCCCCTTCATTGTGCTAGGTCTTTCTTGCCTATTCATGTGAGATAATTTACCCTACTCTACCTCTCACTTTTTTCTGCACCCATTTTACTCCTCTTTTTCATCCCTTATTTTTTATGTCATTCCCTCAAATACACCTTATACCCATACTCTGACTATGTTTATTCCTTCTATCTGTACTGTTTGTGATACAATTTTTAAGAGTTACAAGTATCAACTTCCTGTGTAGGGATGTAAACAGCATAGCTCTACTAAATCTCTTCTGGGTTTTTTCCCCTTTTTACCTGTTTATGCTTCTCTTGGGTCTTGACATTGAAAGTCAAATTTTGGTTTAGTTCTGGTCTTCTTATGAAGGCTTGGAATCCTATTTCATTAAATAATCATTTTTCCCCTGATATATTAATGTGTTCCCTTAATTTTGTCAGATAAGTGATTTGTGGTTGTAGTCCTAGCTCCTTTGCCCTCCGGAATATCTTATTCCATGACCTCCAATCCTTAAATGTTTCATCTGCCAAGTCCTGTGTCATCCTGATTATGACTCCTTGATACTTGAATTATTTCTTTCTGACTACTTGCAGTATTTTTTCCTTGGCCTGATAGTTTTGAAATTTGGCAATAACGTTCCTTGGGGTTTTTATTTTGTGATCTCTTTCCTGAGGTGCTCAGTAGATTCTGTCAATGCCTATTTTGCCCTCTGGTTCCAGGACATCAGGGCAGTTTTCCTTGATAATTTCTTGAAAGATGCTGTCCAGGTCCTCCTTTAGATTATGGTTTTCAGGTAGTCCAATGATCCTAATGTTATCTCTCCTGGATCTGTTTTCGAGATCAGTTGTTTTTCCCATGATGTATTTTACATTTTCTTACATTTTTTTTCATTCTTTTGAATTTGTTTGATTCATGATGTCTCATGGAGTCATTAGTTTCCACTTGCCCAGTTCTAATTTTTAAGGTGCTGTTTTCCTCAATTAGCATTTGTACTTCCTTTTTCCATTGGGTCAATTGCACTCTTTAAGGAGTTGTTTTCTTCGGTAGATTTTTTTTGTCTCTTTTTCCATCTGGCCAGTTTTAATTTTTAAGCAGTTTTCCAAGCTGTTGAGTCTTTTTTCATAATTCTTTTGCATTACTCTCATTTCTTTTCTCCATCTTTCTTCTACCTCTCCTATATGATTTTTAAGCTCGTTTTTGAGCTTTTCCATAAGTTCTTTCTAGGCTTGAGATGACTTCCCATTTTGCTTTGGGGTTTTGCCCATAGGTGTGCATTATGTTAATGAAAATGGAAAGATCTTTAATAGGCCTGCGTGACCTGCTTGAGTCACATGGAAACCTGAGTCACATGAGCATGCAATGGGAGGAGCAGGAAGTTGGAGTGAGCCAGAGATGGGAGAGAGATAGTGGGAGTTGCAGCTTGGAGAGAGAGGAGGTAAGCAGATAGCAGGGCAGCTGGCGAGAGTGAGAGAGCCAGTGATTTTCCTTAAGAGAGTTGGTTTGTGGGAAGGCTTGGGGATGCTTCTTGCATTGATAATGTGTACAGATTTCTTTGTTGTCATGATAGATTTGGCTTTCTGGTGTTGGAATAAATGTTTTGGTTTTGTCTTCCATAAAGACAGTCTGTTATATCTTATGATTCAAACCTGAAAATTCACCTGCATACTCATAGCAGCTTCTGTGGGTGTCACACTGGCGATATATTTGGCATCACGAACAGAATCATAAGGTACAAAACCTCCACTTGGAGACAGTAAGGCTCTAGGGAAGGAAAGGGGTATCCCAGGATGGGAGGATTTACCTTATTCCTCCCTGGCAAGAGAACGGGCACAAGACTCTGTGAAAACTGGGAACTGAGGCTACAGAGGGAACACCCAGAGATTTAGAAAGATGTTTGCAAGGAATACCAATAGAACCAGGGAAAGAAATGGGAGGGGTATGTAGAAGAGGCTGGGCCTTGCTAACAAGATATCATGTTATATGTAAAAGTAGAGACAAATTGCTGTAGGAAAAGGTTCAGATGAAAAAAGACTTGGCTGATTTGCATGAGAAGCTTTCTGTGCTACAGCATTCAAATTTTCTTTTAGAAGAGCAAGCTAGAAAGATTCATGTGGTAGAAGAAAATGCAGCTGTTAATTTAGCTCAGCAAAAGAAGCAAAAAATTAACAAAAGAAAAGTGCATGCAGCCTTTGCACAGGCTGGGTTTAATTGGGGCCCAAACACTTGGGAAGATGCAAGGAAGGAGAATGAAACAAAGTTAAATGGGGCTTCTAGCACTGCAAATATTCATCCAATACTAAAAAGGAAACAGAAGAACCAGGGGGACACACAGTATTTAGGCAAATAATTGAAGATTTTACTCAGCAAGAGGTCATAGATATTTTAAGTTGATTCACCCCAAAAATGGGAGAATCGTTAGTATCTCGGATGGTGAGAATCAGTGATGAAAGGGTCAGAGGAGCAGAGAGAGATAATGTAGATTGTTTAAAATTTATAGGTATTAGTCAGAATCCTTTTGTACAGCAAGCTTTTAGGGATTACCATATGCAAGGAGGTAAGAATGGAACTAATCTACTAGCTTGACTACAGGAGGATGCAATAAATACTATCCCACTGACTCTGTGTGGCCTAATGGAGATTGACTCTGGTATTCACTTAGAGACTGTATGAGAAAGTTAAAGGAAGAGGTAATGAAAACAGCCATCATGGTCAGAGATCCTGATACTTATCATAGCACTCCATTAATGGATCCTCATTGAAATATAATGGTGAAGAAGGCTCCTACTGCTTATAAGCACCTAATTCTGACTCTGGTAATTGGGGAAATAGGGCACCTTCTTTCAGAGGTGCTGAATAAGATTTCACAGTTAAGCGACTTAGGGGAATGGGAAAAAGATAAATTTCCTCAAGAGAGATGCCAGCAGACACAAAGTCAGAATAGATTAATGAGAAATGAATTCTTTACTGCTCCATTAAGAGCAGGGATAGATTTTGAAAGAATAGATGGTATTCCAACTAATGAACTATATAAGATGTACTGAGAAAAAGGACTTAATATTAGACTGAATAGGGAAATAAGAACTACCCCTACAGATCTTCCTGAATCATCGTATCCAAGTTGCTTACACCTTCAGGGAGGATAGGAAATTGGCCAAGCCCCAGCTCAAATTAAAGAAATACACAGCAGTAAGGAAGACAGGAATTAATACAGTTTTAGTGAGTTCATGGACTCCAGAGACACAGTTGACACTGTATCTACCCTGCTTCTGATTATTGTCTCCTTATTCTTTTTGGCTTTTGAACTTGTTTGCTAGATTTGTTTCCTGCAGGTTTGGTACCCACTACCTGTAGATGCCTGACCACTTGAACTGGAAGTCACCCCTTGTCCAAGACTGTGCTGTGTCACCCCTGGACCTGGCATCGATCAAGCTCCAGATGACAGTTAAAGAACTGACCCCTCAAATGGGACCTCTTGGGGCAGGGACGCCTCTATGTCCAATTTCAGCAGGAAATAGCTGTAGAAGAAGAGACCTTCACCCCTTACCCCAATGGATTTGAGGGCTCATTCATTTGAAGGGGGGGAATGCTGGGGTGCTTGTGCTCAAGCCCCACTCTAAGACATTGTTTTATATGTTTATTTTGTGTTATTCCTGTTCAATTGTTGTATAGTTCTGTTGACACCAGTTACCCCTAAACTCCCATTGACCTATGTAGTGGATACTTAGGATCTTGGGGCCAAAGGATCTGTTAATGAAAATGGGAAGATCTTTCTCATCCATTAATAGATCTATGTGACCTGCTCGAGTCTCATGGAAGCCTGAGTCACATTAGTGTGCAGTGTGAGGAGCTGGCCAAATGGGTGGAGCAGAAAGGAGCAGAGCAGAAAGTTGGAGTGAGTCAAAGCTAAGAGAGAGACAGTGGGAGTTACAACTTAGAGAGAGAGGAGGCAGGCAGACAGCAGGGCAGCTGGTGTGAGTGAGAGGGAGTGACTTTGCTTAAGGGAGTCTTATTTGTGGGGAGCATGAGGGAGGGAGGATGATGGACGGAAGGCTTGCGGATGCTGTTGCTCCCTGCATTGATAATTAGATTTCTTTGTTTCTATGATAGAGTTGGCTTGTGGTGTTTGAATAAATGAGTCAAGGGATGGCCCCTTTAATTTGAAAAAAAAAAAAGACAAAAATCAAGGTGGGGGAAGACCTCAGGTTTGCTGTTCCAAAGAGAAGTAGTTATACTCTAAATGTGTACATGAAAGGGCCTGAAAAAATAAATAAATATAATTTTCTTAAAAATTAAAAAAGTAAAAAAAAAGAAAAGGCCTGAGCCTAAAAGGGCCAGCGTCTCCCATTGCATCCTGGGTCATCTCCAGTCATCCTGTTGAATATCAGGTCACTGGATCCAGATGACTCTGGAGGATGTTGGTGACCTTGCACACCCCTCCTTCACTCAAATCCAAGTCAAATGCAAATCATGTCATCATTTCCTCAATGTCATAGTCCTCTTCAAAAATGAAGGACAAACACAACCCATTTGAATAAATGTTTTGGTTCTCTCTTCCATGATGAGAGTCTTTTATACCTTGCTATTCAAACCTGGGAATTCACCTGCATATTCATAGCAGTCCCTGTGGGTATCGCATTGGTGATATAGCATGTTGACATTGTTGTGCTCCTCTGAGATTCTGTCTTGGTCTTCCCTGTGACCATAATAATTTTCGACAATCGTTCTTTTTTGTTGTTTTCTGGTCATCCTTGCCCCACCTTGTTTTGGCCTTTTCCCTTTCTTTTTAATTTGAGCTCTGCTCCCAGGGTGGAAGGAGTTCTGTCTCAGGCTTCTTGTGCCAGTGGCTACAACCCTGGCTGTTAACCTGAGGTTGCATAAATTTTGCCCTGGAGGACCCTTGTGTCTGGTCCTGAACTACAAGGGTAATGTGGGAGTTGGCTGGAGCTGCTGGAGGTCATAGGGGTCTGGCAGCTTACTTAGTCCACCCCAAAGTAAACTGAGGTCCAGTTGCCACAGGAGGCTATCACAGGATGCCTGCTCTCCCAGGGCTGCACCAAAGCACTTGCTGCAGGAGCCCTACTGTTGGCATTGCCTGCCCCACCACCCTGGAGCTCAGGATCTCCCACTAGTTTGCTGAGGTGGAGCTTGCAGCTGGCTTGCTGGGATGCTTCCTGTCTGGAATGCACTCCCCTTTTGCCCAAGTGAGATGGACCTTTCTTGCTGATCCTCCAAGTCTCCTGGGCTAAAAGACTGCTCCACACTTTCTGCTAGCTCCACCATTCCAGGATCTGATCTGGAACACTATTTTATGCTTGGTTGGTTGTTTGGAGGTGAATATGGGAGAGGGAGAGCTATGGCAATTTACTGCTTATTCCACCATCTTGGTTTCCAGAAGTCCAGCCATTCCAGAATCTTTGATGAAAACGCCATGGCCAGTATTAGCATATTGTAGTCACAAAAGTAAGACACAACTGAACAATGAAACAACAAGATAAAAGGAACCAACTAATTAACTAATTGAAACATTCAACTGATTGTTTTGGTTTTGTGTAGACCACTACTAAAGGGCATATCTTTGATAAAAATCTACAGTCTGCTAGAAATTATTGGGGGGCCAGGAATTGGAGGCAGCTAATCTACACAGTATATGGAACACTGGTTCTAAAATATGGAAGACCTGAGTTCAAATCCCAGAACCTTAATAGTCATGTGATCCTGGGCAATTCACTTAACCTCTATTTGCCCCAGTTTCTTCAACTCTAAAAAGGGGATAATAAATCCACCTCCCATAGTTGTTGTGAGGATGAAAGAAGATATTTGTTAAGTGCCTGGTCTTTGAATAAACATTATATAAATGTTAGTTATAATTATTTTACAAAGACTATATCATAATCCCAACTAGCTATCTTGAAATCACATAGCTTTGCTCTCAAAGAGAATTGACTGAGAGAATATGGACGCTTTGACAGAACTACTGGAAAATGCATGCCCTAAATCAAAATGAATGCCTTACTGATGGTGGACTCACATCGTCATGTGGTTTTCCAGCTGGAAGTAGCATTAAAGATCATCTAATCCAACTTTCTCCATTTACAGATGATGAAACTGAGTCACAGCGAGGTTGAGTGGCTTGTCCAAATTTGATTTGAAACTTTGATTTGAATCCAGGTCTTCACATTCCAAATTGAGTGCTTATCTATTAGACCACACTTTCTTTATAATTAGTTATAAATAGTGCAAATCATTTTGAATGAACCATTAGAATTCGGTCATACTCCTCTGTCTAGAGTACATTTACTAGATGTCACAAATTCCTGAGAGGTAGTTAGAAACTAAGAACAACAGCTTAAGTGGAAATGAAGGAACGAAACTTAGTGGAGGTCTGGATGTTGTAGTAGAAAGCCTGAGGTCACACTAGTGATGCATCTCAGTCTTTCACAAAAGACGTTTCCTTCCAAAGGCTTTCTTAAAAGCAAACTTCACTTCCTTATTCCTCAGTGTGTAGATCAATGGGTTTAATACAGGAGTGACAGCACTATACATTATAGCAACTAACCGATCTTGGGCCATGGAGCTGCCAGAAGTAGGACGGATGTAGGTGAAACCCACAGGTCCATAGAAGAGACAGACCACCATGAAGTGAGAGGCACATGTGGACAGAGCCTTCTGGAGCATGTTCCAGGAGTGGCTCTTAAAAAGGAGAAAACCAATAATGTAGAAGTATGAGAGGAGGGTCAGGAAGAAGGCTCCCATGGAGATGCTGCCAGTGACAACAGAAAGAAGCCACTGGTTGAGCACTGTATTTCCACAGGCCAATTCCAGGAGAGGTTTAACATCGCAGAAGAAATGATTGAGTTGATGGGACTGGCAGAATTTTAATTGTGAAGTCATGATTGAATGCATCAAGGCATAAAAGAAGCTGATAACCCAGGCAAGGGTAGCCAACTGAAGACATACTTGGTGTTTCATAAGGACCAAGTAGCGCAGTGGGCTGCAGATGGCCACAAAACGGTCAAAAGCCATAATAGCCAGCAAAATGGCCTCTGTGCTGCCAAGAAAATGGAAGAAATGGAGCTGAGTGATACAGCCCAGAAATGAGATGGCCTTGTAGGTGGAGAAGAAGTTCTCCAGAACCTTGGGCATTGTCACTGTGGAGTAGCAGATATCGATACAGGAAAGATTGCCCAGGAAGAAATACATGGGAGAGTGGAGACGTGGCTCAGAAATGATAATCATCACAATGGCTCCATTCCCAGCTAAACTGATGAGGTAGAGAGTGAGGAAGATTACAAACAAAATAGCTTGCAGCTCCTGAGTATTGGTCAGGCCCAGCAGGAGAAATTCAGTCACTATAGTATCATTCTAGGGAAAAAACAAAATATAACAATTTTACCTATTTTGATAACCATTGATGTATGTTCAGGTTCACACAGAACAAAGTCATAATCAAAGAGATCATAGAATCAAGTTGTATGTGTGTATAACTCCATAACATTCAATTCATTTACTCATTAAAATAATCAAGAAAGAAGCATCTCTAGAATGACTATACTTTTGCAAAAAGAAAGCTTTATGTAGCATGAAGGATAATTGATTACAACTGGCCTAATTTACCAACATCCACACAAAGTCAAGAGAGCTCAAGGAAGCCTGTTAGAACATTGAGTGGACTCCCTTGTGTTGAATTTATAGGAGAATATGGACAAGAGGCATATAGCATAGGCAGGTATGAATGGGTTACAATTTGCCTCATTGGAAGAAATATCTGTCATGAGTGCAAGGGGTAGCTATGCGTATAGTGAAGTACTTTATACCACTCATGTGGATACATGGACACCTATTCTCTCTGTGGACTGGCTCATTCATTCCACCCTACCCTCATAGTGGCAAGTCTAGTTTCATAGAGGACCACCACCATGTGGTTCTGCTCAAATTTTCTATGCCAAAGGTAACCCTACTGTGAAGAAATACAATCTCCCAACTCACCACTTTACCTTTTGAGCCCCTACCAATGTATTTTCATTTGCACTCACCAGGCATTCACAAGAATACCTTAAACTCTTCTACATAACCATTTAATTAGAAATAGTGAAAAAATGATAATACCACAAGTACTCATATAATAATGCAAATACAAAAATAACAAATAATCCACACATAAGCCTGTGTCACAGTCTCCCAAGGCACTCAATATCTATGAGGAAAAGTGGGCACATACTTACAGAAATCTTTCAGGAAAACACATGACTATGTTAAAGGGCAAATAAATTAAGTGCTATGAAATTATACTTGCGTACAACTTGACTCAATGTGTTTGGAATAACTTGCAACTCTGGGCTGCAAGCTTTGATGTCACCGTTCCATTCAAAAGCTACCTGTTTTCCTACTGATCATCACTACTATACGGCCAGACAAATCCTCTTCTCTTCCCACAATGTTGTAACATTTACAAGCTTGTCCAACTTTCAGTCAACCTTTCAAGGGCGTTTAAGTGTCAAACTATTCATTTGGATAGCAGCTCTCTTTAAGCCAAAGAACCACAAAATTCATTAGGCTGTCTTTGTCCAGTCAGTTATTAACTTACCACTATGCTGTGCTTAGCATATAGCAAACTGCTTTTAGCAAACACACTACAGCATTCTTAAGTTGGCTCTCTAGGCAAGGGAAAAGAACATAGCCAGCTCTTCACTCACCAGGATTTTACATAATCTAATTAGATCCCGGCATTTCTTCTTATATAGAAATTGCACAAATCGTTGTTGCTTTTTTATTCTCTGTCTGCCTTTCCATTTTGCAATGAAGCAATAGCCACTTCCAAAAGGTTTCATCTCTCTTAAGCAATACCCTAGGTGGAAAGAAGAGTAATACCTAGAACTAAAGTAACTTTTCAATGGGATTGAGTCTCTCTCCACCCAATCAGAAATCACTTTGCTATTCTTCTGTCAATTGGTTGGCCATTTCTGCAGTTAGACAAAGCTGCTTTTAACTCCTCTCTGTCTCTTTGGTCTTCACTTGCCAAGTTCTTTATTCTTTAGCCTCAACCTCCTAACATTTTTCAATGGCTAAACAAAATATCTCAGTACTCAATGACCCATCCTTAATCTAATAGATTTCCCCTACAAAATCAATAGGACATTTTAATCAACAATCTGGCTCTAAATAATCATATGATTTCCAAGGTTTTTGGTTTTGCCTTCTCAACTCTAAGTGAAACAAAGACTCCTAAGTTCAGAATATGGTCCAAAATCTCATTTTGTGTCCCAAAAATAATTTTTCTTTGCACTCATTTTTTTGAGTTTTTAATGAATAAAAAGTTCCTTCTCAGACATCCTTAAAGCATCAAAATGTTTACACACCAATGAGGCATCATTCTATATCTTTCCTACAAGGAGTTTATAATATAACATTTATAACATAACACAACATGTATGCTATAGTTCATTTTCCATCCAAAAATTTTCATTTCATTAAACATATTTGAATGCTTTTTATTAAATTAAAGTTATTTTCCTATTCACTTTTGACATGAAATGCTGATTTATGATAGAAGCAGTACCTTGCATCTATTAACATTTGCTAGAATGTCTTATATTTGTACAAAAATAGTTTTTCTTTCTTTTTCATCACTAACATGTTCCAAAACAAAAGACAGTACCTTCCATGTCAATAATGATAACTTCAGGAATTGTTGGAATACTGGAGGTATGTTACCCTTGAAATAATGACTCCCATCTTTTTGAAGCAATAGTGTGTTGTGTTTAAAAGAGCACTGAATGAAGGAAATGAGGGATAGAAGACATAGTTTCTAATACTACATTCACTACCCAATAGCTGTGAGAAGTCACATCATTGCTCTCACCAATATCATCACCACAATTTACAATTAGCATTTTAAGGTTAGATGCTTTCCTCAAAATAACCCAGTGAGAGATAATAATCCTTACTTCACAGAAGAAGAAACTAAGACTGAGAGAGGTGAAGTAACTGGATAAGGACATGGAGCTAATAAGTGTCAGAGATGGGATTCGCACTTTGTTCTTGGGACTCCAAGCCAGTTATCTAGGAACAAGAGGATGGATTGTAAGATTTCTTTCCATCCTTTCAAGATCTATTGAAATTAAGTCAGTTTAACAAACTTTCACCATGTGGAAACAATGTGCTAGTATCAAAGACTAGTATCAAAAAAAAAGTTGTTTTTTTTTTAAACCGCCTCTTTCCTCAAGGAGTTTTCAATCAAGTGAGAAATGGGAAAAAGGATCCCAATTGGTAATGTACACCAGTTCAGCCACAAAAACACAGTTCAGTATAAGAAACAAATACACAAGGAAGTGAAGCTAGAAGAAGAAAAGATCATTTCTGTTGTGGGTTTTAAAATACACACACATGCATATGCCTTACATATGTGTGCTTTCTTTTTCATGTCACCTGCATGAAGGTTTGGTGTTAAAGCTAAGCAGTGTTTGGTGTGCAGAAAAAAGGAATGATGACATACCAAGCAGGAGCTAACCTTGGACTTCCAGAAAGATGGATCACTGAGAGGTCATGTATAAGCTTAGTTAGCCTTTATCACCTCAAAACAGCAAGAAATAAAACAAAGAAATTGAAAAAATCACACAAAGGGGAAACAGTCCCTACCAGAAGACTCACAGATTGAAGATTAAAGAAAAAGAGGGGGAAAAGAGGCCCAAATACAAGGAGAAACTTCCAGACGAGTAGTAGCTATATAATTGCTGTCACATTTCTTGCCTCCATATTGTATGGAGGAAGGGCAGAAGGGAGAGAATTCATAACTCAAAAAAAATTTAACATTAAAGATATATAAATAATGATTTTTTCAAAAAATGAAGACAAAAATAAAAAGAAGAGGAAAAGTAATCTACAAAATATATTAGTATATTGATAATAGATCAACCTGGCATAAGCATAAAGTAAGGTAGGTAGGGCAACTATTATTATCCCTATTTGTAGATAAGAGAATTAAAACTGGGAAAGGTTAAATAATTTGTCCAGAATCACACAGCTAGTAATTTCCTGAAACAACACTGATATTCAGGTAACCCAGTCAGTCAATAAACATTCCTGAAGTTTCTACTACATGGCAGGAGCTGTGCTAAGTTGGGACTTGAAGAAAGTCAGGGTAGGCAGCAGGTAGAGATGAGGAGGGGGTGGGGAACAGCTAGAGAAAATGCCAGAGCCAAGAGTCTTATTCATAGAACAGGAAGGAGGCCAGTGGCACTGGGTCAAAGAGAACGCGGTGGGTGATAAGAAGACTGGAAAGGTTTGAGGGTGGAGATAGAATACAAAGGGTTTTGAATGCAAAATAGAAGACTTTGTATGTGATCTTATAGGGGATAGGGAGCCATTGGAGTTTATTTAGTAGGACATGGTCATACCTGCTCCTTAGAAATGGATAGAATGGTCAACCTGGAGACAGTAGACCTTAGTTCAAATCCTTCTCTCAGGTAATCAGTAGCTATGCAATCATAGCTAGGTCACATAATGTCTCAGGCCTTCGTTGGCTCATTTGCAAATTTAGATGCTGACATTCATACTATCTACCTCACAGGGTTAAGGTGAGCATTATTCAAACATTAAAGCACTCTGTAATTGATTTTGCACCTCTTTTGAACATCGCATAGATGTTCTTAAAGCCAGCTAGTCCAGAGCCAAACACCTGAGGAAGCCATCAAATAAGGAAAGAATGAATACAAAAGTGTTTTCCAGATGTAAAGCTTTCACTATTATGAAGTTTAAGCAGATGTCCAGATACCAGCAATGAATAACTACTGAGACTTTAGCTTTAAAGAGGAATTTCTTCTGCTCAAGTAGAGTAAATTATTATTGTTGGTATTGTTTCAGTCATGTCTAATTCCTCATGACTCCATTTGGGATTTTCTTGGCAAAGAAACTGGAGTGGTTTGCCATTTCCTTCTCCAGCTTGTTTTACTGATAGGAAAACTGAGGCAAACAGGGTTAAGTCACTTGCCTGGGGTCACAGAGGTAGTAAGTGTTTGAGGGTCAAATTTGAACTCAGGTTTTCCTGACTCCAGGCCCAAGGCACTGCCCACTGTACCACCTAGCTGCTCCCAAGAAGCATAAATAATTTTGGGCATGCAAAGTGAGCAGGAATAGCTTTTCTACTAAACACATAAGGCTTATACAGAGCCTGTTGCAGAGTAAGTGCCTAATAAATGCTTGTCACTTTGTTTCCTTTCTCTAGAACTCTATCCCTTTTTAGTTTGACAAGCTGCAAGTACTCTTCAAAACTAAAATAATGGTGGTTGTCTGGGGAAACAGCAGCACAAAAGGAAAGAGTAATCAGAATTGTGTTCTGACTTTACATAAGGACAAAAGCAAGAATAAAGCCCGAGACAGACAGAGGAAACTAGAATTTTAGAGCTGGAAAGGTCAAATGCTTTTTTTAAAAGTATTTGCCAATACTCTGGTAGATAAGGTGATTGGGGGAAAAGGGAAAAATCAGCAGCACATGAGCAAAACTTCATATTGCTTTTATTTTTGTTTATTTAGCAATATAGCAAATTCATTAGTTTCTTATTTTCCATCATTTTTAGAAATAATTCTATCATTTTCCCATTCTTTTTCATTTCTGATCATTCTTTCATCCACATTTTCAGTCAACTTTATTTTCTTAGGCGGCAAGAAAGGGAAGAATTTTTTTTTTTAATTTCGTGACTCACAATAGTTGACTATGCAATATAAGGCAAAACTCAAAATCAAATCTACACTTAAAATTACTGATTGTCTCCTGCTTGCTACTGCAAAAAAAGTTGAGGAAGGAGGCATGCAAGACACTTTGTGGGGCAGCTAGGTGACTCAGTAGATAAAGTATCCCACCTAGAACCAGGAACACATGAGTTCAAATCCAGCCTCAGAAACTAATTAGCTGTGGGACCTTGGGCAAATCACTTAATCATGTTTGCCTCAGTTTCCTCATGTGTAAAAATGAGCTGGAGAAGGGAACGGCAAATTCCAAATGGGGTCACGAAGAGTCAGACACTATTGAAGAGAATGAATAATTACAACAAAAAGACCCTTTGTAATAATGTCAAAGGAAGGAAAATGCTTATTCAAAGTTACTGAAGTTACTTTTCCTACTTGCTTCATGCTTTACGTTAGCCTCAAGTTTGACACATACAATATAATAGCAACTTTAAAGGCAGAGGGAGCGGGGTGGGAGGGCTAGCCATGTTTGCACATGGGGCAAGTAATTGGAGTGACTATTTGGCATGTGGTCATCATAACAAAGAAGGACATCCTGGGATGCCAATTTCTTCATTTTTGAACGCTTGATCACTGCTGGGGATGTGAGGGCTAGACTTCTTCCTAATTAGTACAGTAAGCACACTTTAGTAAAAAGGTTCTCAACCTTTTTGTGTCATGGACACTTTGTGGAGTCTGGTAAAGCCTATGGAACCTTTCTCAGAGTAGTATTTTTAAATGCATAAAATGAAATACTAAGGATATGAAATTCAGTTATCAAAAAGTTAAGATTCTCTACTCTAGGTTAAACAGTAACTGGGGCTGGGGCTGGGGCTGGGGCTGGGGCTGGGGCAGGGCCAGGGCCAGGGGCTGGGGCCAGGCAGCAAAGGAGATTATCTGAGGTAGAGCTGAAGGATACTGAGCAACTGACCTTTGGGATGGTGCTGTTGGTACCCTCTCAATCTTGTACCCTGGTTCAAAAGCCCAGTAGCCCCAAACTATTCATGCTTATTTATTACTTCTAATAAGTTTTTCTGCCTATACTTGTCAAATGCTTGCAGGTACATACACTGACTTTTATTTTTGGTCTGGATCTGGGATTTCACACTAGGGCACTGCCACTGAAGAAATCACCTTGACCAATGTAGTTCTGAAACTGTAGGTTTCAATGTAGGTTTCAACTTCGGGTCTTAAAGAGTAGTCTGGAGCAGAGTAACTTTAAATGACATGCCTCTTACACAACCAGTGTGTGTCAGAGTCAGAACTTGAACCCAGGTCTTCCTGACCCCAAGACCTGCTCTCTATCTAATATGCCACTGTGCTTCTTCCTAAGTTCTGATGTAAACATGTCTTCTCCCTGATAAGCTCCTTGAGAGAAGAGACTGATTTTTCGTTTGTTTTTTGCTTCTCCTATATTTAGCACATTGCTTCAGAGTAGGAGGCACTATATAAACTCTGACTGATTCACATGTACTGACTACAAAAAATGACCAATTATAGGATTTAGCCATAGAGGGGAATTTAGAGATCAACCCTCTTCTTTTAGAGTTGAGGACTCTGAGACTCTAGAAGATTAAGTGACCTGCCATTTCATGTGGTAAGTAGACTTATCACCAAGGTCATGCAAATAGTAAGGAAAAACTAAAATTTAAACCTAGTTCTTTTTCTTAAAAATCCTAAACATTAAATCATAGAGTATAAAATCATAGGATCATCACCTCTTCCATTTACATATAAAGAAACTGAGACCTAGAACAGTTAAGTGACTTGCCTAAACTCACTAGTGAATTAATGTCAGAATGAGGATTGGAATCCAAGTCTTTTTCAGTGACCTTCCCTTGCATGCTGTGACTTCTACTGTGTGGTCACCCTCAAAACATAAGGAGGCTTATCTCCAAAAGACTACGATTCTTCAACAAGGCTTAACTTTAGTCAATTCTTGCTACTGTAAGTCAGAGACGAACTTACTTTTTCATTGTCCCAATCAGTGGTTTCACCCTTCATGGTCTTAGACATGTCAGTCTCTGCAAAGCAAGAGGAGCAACAAACAGTAGGGCAAGAATGGAAATTTTAATATCGTCTTTATGAATTAGACTCCTCTCACGCCTATCTTTATATCTGAGTTATAATATGTAAAGAAGAACTAGTGAATTCTCTATGTGTGTGTGATCACATACACACACACACACACACACACACACACACACACGCTTTAAGCACATACACTTTGTAATTTAGATTTGTGTTATGTAGATAGAAAAGAAAACATTCCAATGTTCCACTGGCCAGCATTGGGTTCCTTCATTCTGTCCCTTTGTGAATCCATGACTCAGTTGATTCACAAAATACTGTTATTCACCTCTTTCTAATGACTCTTCCTACCCCTTCTCTTTAGGAGAAGTTAATTCTAAATTAATTTCAGTCTCATCTGCTGCCATCTAAATCTAGTTGAATTCACTCTCCCCCATTCCATGCATACCTGCAAATAGTGACAACTCTTTGGCTCCATAAGGGAAATCAAAGAACCAGAGTCCAGAAGCAGTGCTCTGAGATAATTTGAACCAGAACGTGTCATATTCATCTCCATTCTGCCTGTCCTGGTTTATGAATAAAACCCAAGTCTTTCCATGAACCTCTATGGAGATATCACAGACACAGGTATCCTGGGATCTTCTCCCCAAAGCCCTCGTCCCTCCATCTCCCTTTCCCCTTAGTTAAAAATTTCTCCACCTCTCTATTTTCCTGTTTGATAGCCACAAAGTTCTGCCCTAAACACAATAGGAAGATGAAAAAGAGAAAATACAAAGGTCCTGCCCTCAGGATGATTATAATCTAGTTGGAGAGATAACGTGGGAAACTCCTTTTTAGAAACCTGACAACTGATAGAAAAATAGAGTGTACATTGAGTTTAAAAGAAGCATGGAGTAGTCTGAAAGAATACAAAATTAAAAACATGATTGGGATGAGGGATATGGGTTTTATTCATTCACTTTTGAGGCTAACTTTTGGTGTAAATTATTAGCATTAGCCACATAATTATGCCTACTGATAGGTATATGTAGGACCTTCCAAGATGATTACTAGTAGCATTAAGAGAAATCTTCCACTAAATTCCAACCCTAATAAGTTACCATGGTGTGGAAGTTTCTGAAGGCTAGATCAAGAGTACATAAACTCTAGAAACTCTTACCAAACTGGAAAGAGTTGTAGTAAGGTCCCAGAGACAAGTTGTATATCTGTCACCTGAGGACAAGCATAGATAACTACAGAGATGTTTATTACCTGAAAGTTAGTCACCCAGTTCATGATCATGGCAACCCATGAAGAACCATCCATTAAGTCATAGACTGAGGGGTGCATTGGCAGAGGAAGTGACTACAACACTTAATTCACCAGACATTTAATAAGTGCCTAGCATATTTCAGGCATTGTGATTAGGATACAAAGACAAAAAGAAAATAGTCACTGTCCTCAAGGAGTTTATAGTCTACTGAGAGCAAGGTTAGAGGGGGTGGCGTGTAAAAAGATTGATAAATAAATGTTATATGTAACACATATGCCTATTAATCATATGGTATATTTGTACATTGTTATATTGTATATTGTTAAACATACATATGTAATTGATTATATATCTATATATGTGACATACATGGATAGTAAACACAAAGTAATGAAAAGGAAGGTTAACAACTGAGGATATCAGGTATCTCTTGTAGGAGGTTCCATGTGATTTTAATACAAGTCACCTGAGGCAAGCATCAGAGAATACCAGGTCAGGCTTAACTAGAATGCATTTATATAACATCCAAACACCAGTCTTGTTCCACTCTTTCCTATGAGTCTACCATTGCAATGCCAAGTTCAAATACATTGAACTTTCATGATACAATCATTCTTCATTTTGTAGTATCTAAATTTTTATGAAGCACTATTATGTTTAACAAGAGCAGCTAAGTGGTGCAATAGAGACACCACTGGACCTGAAGTCAGGAGGACTTAAGTTCAAATCCAGTCTAAGATACTTACTAGCTTCATGACCCTGGGCAAGTCACTTAATCCTGTTTGCCTCATTTTTCTCATCTATAAAATGAGCTGGAAAAGGAACTGGCAAACTATTCTAATGTCTTTGCCAAGAAAACCCCAAATGGGGTCACGAAGAGCCAGACACAACTGAAACAAATGAACAACGGCAAATTATATTTAACAGCCTTGATACCTCAGTTTACTAAATATGCAAAAACTCTGACACAGCCTGCCTATAATGGCATAAAAATTCTACCCTTACCCATGCAGCAGGTTTTAACCTAATGATCGGCACTAATGATCTGCCACTACTACAAAAATATACATAAATTGAAAAATGAACAACATAGTATTTTTTGCCAAGGAAAAAGACAAAGTTTATAAGGATTCGCCGTATTGGGTTGTCTTAAGAAATCCCACCCTTTGTGACACCTGTCTTCACAAGCAGGCCAGATGCAATCTACTGAGCTAGACTGAATCTGAGCGCCTTCATGGAGGCAAGATGGAGATTATATATACAAAGATTGTAGGAGGGATTGACGGGTGGTCTGGGGTGACTAGAGGAGGGCTTTAGGGAGGGTCTTGAGGAGGAGTCTAAGGAGGAGCTTGATGGGACTGGGATGAGGTCAGACTCCAGGAACCAAGAGAATGGGATTAAGGGTGGGAAGTGGCTGAAGGCATGGATATTGATAGTATCAAAGGTGGGAAATAGCGGGACAATAAAGGTCAAGGCAAGGTAGAGATTTGGGCCTAATGATAATATAAGGCTTGAGTGAGAGGGATATAATTTGTGAAGACTTCACAGGGTAACAATATAGGGGCTACTCTCTTCTCATATTTCTGGAATGTTAAAGGAGCAGGAGAGGCTTGGAATTTAACCTTGTAGTGACTTACCTAACTTCTGGAAAGCCAGGGCCTGAAGCTGTAGGTGCCCCTCCCTTTCCCCACTCTCGGTGCTAGCACAAGAATTTTACCAAATATGGTGATCATTTTCTACCCATTAGCTGTTAGTTCTCTGCTCCAGGAAGGTCCCCCCCTCCTTCCTCATTCTGTCTCCTTAGCCGTATCATCGCCACATTAGTAGCCAAATAAGGAAAGTATGTATGGATTGGCTCTGTATTTTCGTGCCTAGATTGTAAACCCACCTGCCACCAATGGTGAGAAGGGATAGAGGCAGGTGGGAATCTTTGCATTAAGGGTATACCTGTTGCTGCATTTCCTTCGGACCTAGTGGAGGTGACCCCCAAATCTTGTGAGGTTTGTAAAATGAGTTCGCTTTGCTTCTGCCTAAAGATGCCTCTCCAGTTATTTGATTTTTTCTGTCCCATGCAGGCTTACGGCCTCAGGCAAAAGTCTCATCTACTGGAAGATTCAGGGAGAATTCAAGGGGGTTTCCAGAGACTGTACGGTCATCATTCCCCCCTCAAACAACCGGGACCCAAATTCTTTTGGGGTCAGGGACGAAGGTCTCAGTTTCTGAAATTTCTTCCTGCTGGCAAGGGGCATAGAGCTGTCCCTGCCTCCATGGGTTCCATTCGAGGGGTGCATAGTCTGAGCAGTCATCAGGAAGCTGATAGCTTAGAGCCTGGAGGAGATAAACCTGGCAAGGAGGTTAAGCAAACAAGCACCAAACAGGCAGTATAGGAGTATAGAAAAGGGACAATTTCCCTGGTGTAAAGGACAATTTCTCTAGAGGGAATTAAAGATGACTATTTCATACCTAGCTCCCCTAATCACTTGTTCTATGTACCACACTGCTTCGGGGCTCAGGAGTGTGTGGCACAGCCAAAGAATTAGGTCAGAGGTATCTAAGAACAACGTTTGATATTTGGTGAACCTGTGGCTAGCCAGCCGCTGGTGGTCCTCTGCTTCTGGGATGCTCTGAACTCTATGGGAAGTCAGAGTTTCTAGGGGCTGGTCTGCTAGAGGTTTATAAGCTTCCTCAGTTAGAGTGGCTGTAGCAGCCATGGAGCCTAATTGTTTTGAAAAACAGGCAGCTGGCTTGGGGTCAGGTCCTAAGGATTAGATTAGGATTCTCAAGGCCTGTCCTCTCCTTTCATCAACATACTGAGCGAAAGGGTTTTCTAGATTACGTAAAGCTAATGCTGGAGTGGTCGCTTTAGTTTTCAGAGCCTCGAAAGCTTTAGCCTGTTCTGGGCCCCACTCTAGAGGGAATGAGTCAGGGCCTTGAGTGATATCATAAAGAGGCTTAGCAATAAGACCAAAATTAGGGATCCAGTGTCTACAAAATGCAGCCATGCCTAATACAGTTGGGAGTTGTTTCTTAGTGGCTAGAATAGGGGTACACAGGATTGTCCTCTTCCTCTCAGAGGTTAGGGATTGAGAGGTAGGCATTAGTTCATGGCCCAGATACTTTACAGACTGGCCTGCTATGTGGACTTTGCTCAAGGAGGCCCTACAGCCTTGAGTACCCAAGAAGCTCAGGGTTTCTGGGGCCGCAGCCAAAGAAGCTTCCTGGGGGAGTCTACAAATGAGAATATCATCCGCATACTGAATTAAGCTACTATCAGTTAATTTCAGTGCCCTTAAATCCTTTCCCAAAGCCTGGCCAAATAAATGAGGGCTGTCCCAAAACCTTGGGGCAAGACTGTCCATGTTAGCTGACATAGGCTTGATTCCCCAGGAAGTGTCCATCCAAAGGCAAAAATATATTGTGAGTCTATGTGCAGAGGTATACAGAAAAAGGCATCTTTGAGGTCCAGGGTGGAGAACCATTGGGTACTCCGATATGGGTTGAGGCCTTAATTGGCAATTAATAGTTGCAGTCCCTCCCAAGCCTTGGTCTTAATTGGATATTGAAGGAGATGGAGGGAACTATGGCTGGGGTGGCAGAAGTAGCTTGCCCAGGAATTCCCTGATCCCAAACAACTGTCTCCTACACTTTCAGTGGAACGTGGGGAGGTCTGGTAAACACAGGGAAAAGGGAGATGGGAGGTTTAACTAGAGAAAATTGGCTTCCCAATTTCACCATCAGGTCCCTTCCCAGCCAGGGGACAGGGCAAGAGAAGAGCATAAGGAAGGAGTATTCAAGCAACATGTCCTCAAGTAGACAGGGAAGGGGGTATGTCTGGAGACATGCCTTAGTTTCCCCTTCGATTCCTGTGAGGGTCAAGAGGCAGGGGAGTGTGGGGCCAGAGTAATTAGTCAGTACAAGAGAACATAACCATGATAAAGTGGGTAACCTTACCTTCTGCCTCGATTTTGCCCAGGGCGTTGGTGAGAGAGGTGGAGAAAGTGGGAGCACTGCCAAGCACCAGGCTTTCCCCTCCTTCTGAGTCTTGAGAAGACTGGAGGACATGATACTGGAAGGCGACTCCTTCCTCCAATGTCCCTCCTGGTTACATGCTGGGCACCGTCCTGGAGGCATGGATCCTGGGGCCTTCCTCCAGGGGGCGCCCTAGACAGGCACTCCTTGGACCAGTGACCCTCCTTGTGGCATCGAAAGCAGTTTTCCCCACTGCCCAAGCCAAAGGCCTTCCTCCAAGGGAGTGCCCTGGGGCACTCCTTGGGTCTTTTCCTGGCCATGGCAGCAGCCAAGAATTGGGCATGTTCTTTGTCTCTAGTCCTTTCCCTGCATTCTCTTTCCTCTGCTGCAACCAGGTCTCTGTTGTTAAAGACTCCAAAGGCCATCTCTAGTAATTGGGCCTGAGGTGTTTGGGGTCCCATTGCCAATTTCTGCAGTTTCCTCCTTATATCTGGGGCAGACTGATTAATGAAATATGTGCTAAGGAGTGCCATCCCTTCTACAGAATCAGGATCCAAATCCAAATGGGTCCATTTCTTAACAGCTTCTACTAGCCGGTTTTGGAAAAGGGCAGGTTTTCCTTTTCTCCTTGAGTAACCTCCTTAATTTTTTGAAAATTTATTTGCTTTTCAAATGCTGTTCTTAGGCCTTTTAACAGGCAAATTACCATATGGTCTCTCTTTCCTCACTCTTTTGATAATCCCATCGTGTGTCACTAGTTGGAACAGCAGCTGTTCCTGGGGGATATTTTATGGGGTTATTGCTAGCCAAACGATCCCCAAATTTTGGGGCATGTTCCCAGATTCTCCTCTTCTCTTCAGTGGTACAAGTGGAGAAAAGGATATGCAAATCATCCCAAGAAAGCTCAAATTGTAGAGACAGATCCCTAAAACACTCAATAAACTTAGTGGGATCTTCTGAGTATTTCTTAAATTTGAATGAGATCCGAAATGGAGAATGGAACATGCACTCTCCTTTTCCCAGTAGGGGAGGTAGGCACTTCCCTCAGGGGAAAAAGCCCTGAAGGGGATGTGGGGCCTGGAACTTGGGGAGAGATACAGGAAGTCCCGTTTCTGGTGAGGGAGTGGCTGCAGGGTGCCGCCTGACCTAGATTAGACTGCAAGGCCAGGGCATCCAGCTGGCAAGGAAGAAGATCAGGAGGGGCCACATACTTCCATGGGCATCACCTCAGAGAGAGGGGTTAGGGGAGGAGATATTGCCGTGGGGGCAGGGCCCAAGGCTGGAGCCTGAGTAGGGTTTGCCTTGGGGGTAGGGCCCATGGTGATAGATACTGCAAGGTTAGAGATAGGGGCAGGCCACGAGATCAGAACCTGAGTAGGGATCCCTTCGGGGGAAGGGGCCACAGAGGGAGGCACCTCAACAAGACTCTTGGCTGGGACCTGAGCAAAGGTCACCAAGGGGGGAGGGTCCATGGGAGGAGATGCAGGGTAGGAGACTTGGACCATGAGGGAGGCAGGAAAAGAGGAGCACCGGGCTAGAGGAAAAGGCAGGGAAACCAAGAGAAAGAGGGGGTAGCCAAGGAAGGGGGAACACAGGAAACAAGTGTGCTCCAGGGAGGCTGGAGAGCAGGAGGAGGGTCTGGGGCTGAAGCCCTGGGGGTCATAATGAGGGAGTTATCCAAAATGTGCTGTTGACCCCCATTGCCCCTTTGTGGGGCAGCTCTAGCTATGAGAATCTTACAATCTTTTCTGAGAACCAGTTCTGAGAGAGCTCCATGAAGGCCATTATGTAGGAAATTTCTATCCATTTTCCTTCTCTGTGACAGTATAACTCTAGCTGCAAGAAAGTATTGTATCGTAAAGTCTCCCCAATGGGCCACAAATCATGGCCTTCTAGGTGATACTGAGGCCAAACAGTGTTGCAAAAAGACACCAGCTTTTTCTTTTTAAGTTGTTTAGAGAAACCAAATTTTTTCCAATTTCATAAAAGATAACCCAAAGGCGGATTTTGGGGTATTGAAGAAGATTGACCAGTTCTGGGCTTGGGATACTGGAAGTCCCTTCCTCCACAAGGAGGATCTAGGAGGAAGGTTCAAAAAAGAACAAAATAAGACAGAAAAAAATAAACACAAAAAAGTACCTGGGGTTTTCCCATTCCCTAGCTCTGAGAGAACTGAGAAAATGGGGCATGCACTTCCAGATAGGGCATCCATCTTTGTCCTCTATGCTTCAGAAGCTGAGCCCAGGTCCATAGCCTTGAACATAACCACTGGACCGAGAGCCTGAGAGTGTCAGGCTGAGTAAAAGAGACTGTTGAAGCTATCTGACCTACTGGGACCTGGGAAGTCAGGCCCAAAAAGCACCCCAAAAATGCTTGGAGACCTACAAGGAGATAGAAAGATGGAGAGGCTTACCACCAGTCTTGGCTGGAGAACAACTTGAGATTAGCAGTATTCCGGGTTTCAGGGAACCAAAAATGATGAGGTTAAAGAATAAATGATGGTAGGGAGCCATAAGTTTCTAGGGGTGCTCGAGACCCCAAAATACCGACACAGTGGGTCCAGCCAACAGAATTCAACTCGAGCCTACTCGGCAAAGGAAAAAGACAAAGTTTATTAAGAATTCACCATATTGGGTTCTCTTAAGAAATCCCACCATTTGTGATGCCTGTTTTCACAAGCGGGCCAGATTCCATCTGAGCTAGGTTGAATCTAAGCCCATAGTATTTATTACTACTGGGTCCCCAGAGCTGTTAACTGCCACATGGCTATTATCAAAGCTTTGTGTACTAGGTTACTGTCACTAACCTCACTACTATAAATTTACCATGATTTTCTAGGAAGTTGTCAAAAAATAGTTTCACAGTCAAAATAGGTATAAGACTTAGACATAAAGGGGGATACTATAAGCAAATTAAAAGCTCAGGGAATAGTTTACCTGTCAGATCTATGGGGAATGGAAGAATTTATGATGAACAAGAGATAGAGAACATTTACAAAATTAAAAATGGAAATTTGATTATATTAAATTTAAAAGTTTTTACATAAAACCAATGCAACTAAGATTAGGAGAGAAGCAGAAAGCTGGGAAACAATTTTTACAGTCCATATCCATAATAAAGGCCTCATTTCTTATTTTTAGTTTCACCAAGTAGCTGATTTTTTTTCATATTAATGACCAATTTACTTTTAGTTTCCAACTTTCACTTCTATAAGCTTTTGAGTTTCGAATTTTCTCCTCCTACCACCTCCCCAAAACAGCATGCCATCTGATATAGGCTCTACATATACATATTTATTAACATATTTTCACACTATTCATGTTGTGAAGAAGTATTAGAAAGAATGGGAGGAACTGCGAGAGAAAAAAAACAACAAAAAAAAGAGAACGAATAGCATACTTCAATCTGCATTCAGAATACATAATTCTTTCTTTGGACGTGGATAGCATCTTCCATCCAGAGTCTCTTGGATGAGTGTCTTAGATCCTTGCATTGCTCAGAAGAGTTAAGTCTATCCAAGTTAGTCATTGCACAATGTGGCTGTTACTGTGTACAATATTCTCTTGGTTCTATTCAGTATCAGTTCACTCAGTATCAGTTCAAAGAAATCTCCATTTTTCTGAAATTTGCCTGTTCATCATTTTTTATATGACAATAGTATTCCCTTACATTCATATACTACAACTTATTCAGCCATTCTTCAATCGATGGGCATCCCCTCAATTTCCAGTTCTTGGCTGCCACAGAAAGAGCTAGCTTCTATACATACTTTTGAATATGTAGGTCCTTTCTACATTTCTAAAATATATCGAGGACTGAGTCGAATTTATAAGAACACAAGTCAGTGTTGGAGTACATCAGCTGAGTAGAAGATTGAAGGACCTTCCAGTATCAAGGAGCATCAGGACCAGCTGTGACACATCCTGGGCTGTGATTTATGGGTGAAGTAGCTAGCAAGGACTTAGTGAGTGAGGTAGCACAGGAATAGGGACTCTGTGCTGCCGTGGGCACTTGCAGGAGAGCAGAGTTAAAGGGCAAAGAGGACAGCTGAAGTTTGTAGCCACCAAAGGAACCAATGGGAGCAAGAGCATTTGCAGGGCAGCATGGGAGGCAGAGGATTGAGAGAAGTGTCCCGGGGTAGAGCTTAGAAAATGATGGTAAGAAAGAGTCAGATCCTTCTTAGGCACTATTCCCCACACCTCAGGACTAGAACCTGATTATAATAAGATGCTAAAAATAAAATAAAACAAAATAAAAATAAAATTGATTAAGCAAAGGAGAAAGAACCCACCTATACATAGCTATAGGGATAGAGAAGATCTGGGTTCATATTCAGAGGACATTAGTGGAGCTAAAAAAAATCCACTCCTTTTTCAAAGAGAAATGTCAAATGATCACAAACTCAAAAAGAATTCTTAGAAGAACTTTTTAAAAGTTTCAGAAATCAAATAAGAGACTGAAGAAAAATTAGGAAAATAAAATAAAAGCAATCCAAAAAAATTAAGAAAATTCTGAAAAGAAAGTCAACCAACAAGAAAAAGTAGAAGATACTGTGAAACATCTCATCAGAAAAACAACTGGTCTGGAGAACACATCTAGGAGGGACAATATAAGAATTGTTGGACTACCTGAAAGTTACTATAAAAAAAGAATCTTGACACTATTATTACAAGAAGTTATTAAAGATTATTGCCCTGAAGTTCTAGAACAAGAAGGTAAAGCAGAAATAGAAAAAAAAATCCACCCATCACCAACTGAAAGAGATCCCAGGAGGAAAATTTACAGGAGTATCATAGCCAAGTTTGAAAGTTCCCAGATTAAGGAAAAAATATTGCAAGAAACAAGAAAAAAGCCAATTAAATATTGTAGAGCCACAATCAGGATCATACAAGACCTACCAGCTTCTATATTGAAAGACTGTAGGACTTGGAACACTATATTTTGAAGAGCACAAGTGCTGGGATTTCAAACTTAAATATAATCCTGAAAAAAAAATGGACATTTAATGAATTGAAAGATTTTAAGGTACTTGTGACAAAAAGAGCAGAACTTAATGGAAAATTCAACATCTAAGATACAGGAGAAATATAAGGTGAACATTAAAGACCAATTATAAGGGATTCAATACGTTTGCTTCTTATGCGTGAAAGTGTTATCAGCACTCTTGTGACTGTCATCATTATTTGGGTAGTTTGAAAGAAAGGCTTGGATTAAACTGTTGTATAATGGGGTGATTTTAAAAATAAAACTGGGTAGGAAGAGATAAGAAGACATAATTTTCTCATACAAATGAGCCATAAATGGAAGAACTGATACAGAGGAAGCAAGTGGAGATGGAGGGCTGGCAGCACTGAAAATAGGAACAACATATACATCTAAAAGGGTATTAAAGTCTTCTAAATTTGGAAAGAAATAAGTGAGTGAGGAAATAGGATAAGGGAGGGACTGTTAGAAGGGTGTATAGGTTAAGAATTAGGAGGAGAGGGGATAAGAAAGAAATTCTTAGAAAGGTAAATTAAGGTAGAGATGGGAAGAGAGGATAATGGAGAGACTGTTAGAGGGGTGGACAGATTAAGGAAAAGCAGGGAAAGGTAGAGGGCAGAAGTAAATTAGAGGAGTGAGAAAGGATAGGGTAAATAGGGTGAGAAGGTTAGCGAGGAAAAATAGGATGGAGGGAAATGCATAAATAATTATAACTTTGTATGTGAGTGGAATGAATTGACTCATAAAATGGAAATGAATAGTTAAATAGGTTTAAAATATGAATATATCACTTTCAGGAAACGAAATAAAAATGAGAGATATACACAGAGTTAACATAAAATGCTGGAGTAGAATTTATGTAAAAAAAAAAAAACCAAGGGTAGCAATCACGATCTTGGACAAAGTTAAAGCTTTTTAATTAGAAGAGGAAAAACAGGGAAACTACACTGTGTCACCAATATTATTCAAAGTTCTTTTAGACCATTTAAAATAACTAGAACATATTTTAAAAATACCTGCCAAAACAGACACAGGAACTACATGAACATAAATAAAAAATACTCTTTACACAAATAAAGTCATATTTAAATAATTGGAGAAATATTCATTGTTCATAGGTAGGCAAAGCCAACATAAAACAAAAAGATGATTTTACCTAGTTAATCTATTTATTTGATGCCATCTCAATTAAAGTAAAATTATTTACTGAAGTAGAAAATAATAAGAAAACTCATTTGGAAGCACAAAATTTCAAGAATTTCAAAGAAATTGATGAAAAAGCACATAAAGGAAGAAGACTCAGCAGTACCAAATCTTAAACTATACTTTAAGGCAGTAAATATCAAAACTATATGGTACTGGCTAAGAAATAGAAAAGTAGATTGGTGCAACAGAGTAGACATACAATACACAGTACTAAAGGACTATAGTAATTTATGTTTGACAAATGTATGGATTTACGTTTAAAGAATAAGAATTTACTATTTGGTAAAAAAAAAAAAAATTGGGGGAAAGCATGATATCAGTCTGCCAGGAATTGGGCATAGACCAATTTATTCAACCATGTGCCAAGATAAAGTCAAAATGGATACATGACCTAGATATAAAGGGAGCTATCACAAGAAAATTAAAAGAAAATGGAATATATTACTACCAGATTCGTGGGTGGTAAAATGGTATGTGAAGAAACAAGAGATAGAGAACATTGTTGAGATATAAAATGGATAATTTCTATTACATTAAATTGAAAAGTTCTTGTATAAATAAAGTCAATGTAATCAAGGTTAGAAGGAAAGCAGAAAATTGGGGGGAAAACTTTCATAGACAATCTCCCAGAAAAAGGTCTTATTTCTCAAATATATAAAGAACTTTGTCAAATTTATAAGAATATGCATCATACCACAATTGATGAATAGGCAAAGGATATGAATGGTCAGTTTTTCAATGAAAAAATCAAAAAGATTTGTAATTATACGAAAATGCTATAAATCATTATTGATTAGAGAAATGCAAATTAGACTAACTTTGAGATATCATCTTACACCTAGCAGATTGGCTAAAATGATAGATACCTTTCAATTGGGAAATGGCTAAAAATGTGTGGTATGTGATTGTGATGCAACACTACTGTGAAATAAGAAATTATGAACTTGTTGATTTAGAAAAACATTGAGGGGGCAGAGCCAAGATGGCGGCTGGAAAGCAGGGACTAGCATGAGCTCTCCACCAAGTCCCTGCAAAAACCTATAAAAAATGGCTCTGAACCAATTCTAGAACTGCAGAACCCACAAAATAGCAGAAGGAAGCAGGGCTCCTTCCCAGGACAGCCTGGATGGTCTCTGGGTAAGGTCTATCCTGCACAGAGCTGGGAGCGGAGCAGAGCAGAGCAGAGCCCAGTGTGGGCAGCGCAGACCAATCAGACCAGGAGCTGGGCAGAG
>CM053627.1:207632870-207650203 GCA_028646595.1 Phalanger gymnotis
TTAAATTCAGCTCATCCACTGATTTTCATACAGAGTCCACCCAGGAACTGACTCAAATATGGCGACTCTTTTGCCATTTAAGAACTTCCAATTAGCTATCTTAGCTTATATTCAGTGCCTCTATTCAAATATGCAGATATTCATAAAACCTATTTTTCACTAAAGGGAATCATATTTAGAGCATTTTAGCCCATCATATCCCACGGATAACACACTGAAAATAAATAAGACCTCAAGCAGCTTCTTCTTTCTGTAACCATTTTCCTATTTGCTGGAAGGTTAGCTCCAAGGACTCGATGTCTTTTTTCCTGAGTGCATGGACAATATGTTATGTATCTTTGTACCTGCCCGAAAGCCTAGAAAAGTGCTTTGCAAAATATTCAACGAATGATTGTTTTTGTAATTCCTTTTCAAAACAGAAAGGACCGATATTAATGACTTGCACTTAATAACTGATTTGACTTTAGTGTTAATAAGCTTATAGTCAACGTATCATTTCAGTTAGCATTTTCATTTAAAACCTTCGGGTTCTGATTGTGTCCCTGTTGTGTCCATTGCTAGGTCTTAAAGAGTCTCCCCAGAAAAATCTAGACATGACAGTCAGTGTTGAAAGCAAACAGGCCTTTTATTTGGGAAACTTAAGGGACAGTCACATAGCTTGACTAGAAACATTCAAGGGAACCTTGATAAACAGGGAAGATGAACAAGAAAAGAGGGAAGCGAAAGAAAGGATACTAGGGCCACCTCAATTCACCACCACCACCACACAGCCACACACAAAAAACTGTTTGATAACAGCTTGCACCTCTAAACTAATGGACTTTCAAGAAGATATTCTCAAGATTTGGTACATAGTTACACCATGCTTTTACTGGCAATCCTAGATCCATCTTCGCTCCATGCTTCAGGATCTCTCAGGTAATTCAGATATATGATAAGAAGGAAGAGAGTCCTACTCAGATGGTATGATTGATTTCAACATGTGAGGTCACAAATGGGGAGAAATAAATTTATTAGGAAATTGGAAATTTCTAGTTTAGGCACCAAGTGTCATTGACAGCCATTTACCTAACAAGCAAAAATAAATAAATAAAAACTAGGTACTGAGGCCCACGATGATCCTAGGAACTTATGCATGTGCCACTGGGCAGAAGTGCTGAGTAAGTTTCATACTTACAATGGTTCCCAGAAGCAGTGACCTTTAATTCCTTAGCTCCACCTTTCTCTATAATTCAGTAGTGACTTGTCATCGAGGAGTATGTGTATTTATAGATTTGCCAGCTTTAAAAAGAAAGCATATCAAGATCACCTATCCACTCATGGATGAACTCCACTTCCTTTCTAACCTGCCTATATTTCAGTGAGTCCTATTCCCATGATCTTGGCATAATAGCCTTGGGTCTTCAAAGAAGCAGACAAATATACTTACATGCCGTGCAGAATTTTTTTTTGTTAGCATAGAATTGAAAAGTAAGTTAATGGCAAATAATAACAATAAACCAATGAATGCATAATAAATATCTAGAAGCCTAATGTTCTCCTAAAAACATGAGAGTTTCCCAGACAATACCAAAGCTGCTTTAAGTCTAGGAATTCTAAGAAATACCTTTCATTTAATTCCCCATGGCTACAGCCCTTGCAAGTGCTCAAAGAAGTCTTCATGCTTCCTTCAGGGTTAATATTATGATGAAGAAGCATAAAATTTTGAGGAATTTGGGGCTTCAGACCCTGACTCAGCCCACAGCATGGTATTTGGACTGGTATGAACTGAAAAACATAAAAGGGATGTTTTCCCTGGTTTCCAATGTCTGCTCGCTGTCAGGGTTCTCTTACTACATTTAGTCTTAGTCCATCACAGAATAAGGTGAATGAACTCAATAGCTTGATGGCTTTGGCAAGCAGATGGCAACGGTAAGCCATTATCCCAACCCAGCATCTTCCTCTGGCCCTGAACACTGTATCACCCTGCTACACGTATATCTCTCGTTATTTGTTATCCTAATTCCCCAACCAAATCCTTGAAGTTTCTCAAAATGGGGAGAGGAGGAGGAAGTAATAAATGAGTGAGTGCATAGATGATTCCACACATGGAAGGATTCCCAAAAAGGGTCAAGGCAGAAGGGAAAAGGTACCAGGTAGTAGTAGAAGAAAATAGAGGAGGCAATTTGTTGAATAAGAAAAACTAGGTTCTCCTCTCCAACCCCCACCCAAAAATAAGTTTTTCTGAACTATTCAAGCCACATAAGTGAAGTGATATATCTCCCTCAAGAAACAAAATGCCATACAGGAGGTTAGAGACACATAAAAGTTACTCAACTCAGAGACTTCCTTTTGACACCTATATTCAGTCACCCTAAAAAGATTAAACCAATAATCAATCTGATAGCAAACTCCAGAATCTCTGACCTCTGTCAGTCCATCCATAACTCCTTTTTTATAGATGTGTCCAGAAAAACTTCTGTTATTTTGGAGGGGAGATTTAGTCTTTTCCTATTCAACAGACTGTTCACCACTCTTAAGAAAATGTAAACTCAATCCCTGCATTGCCATACAAAGGGGTTTACCCTAGCCAGAAATAATAGATATATTTTTAATATTCGACACATATAGACATGATATTCAGCACAATTTCAATTGCAAAGGTAGAAATATGAATCAAGATTTGAAATGGCAATGAGGTTTTTGCATCATAGACATAGATACATAGATATATAAATATAAAGTAATTTGGGGGAACTGAACTGACAACTGAGGGAAAGGGAAAGAAAGAAGGGCAGGCACAATATATGGGAGTAATTGAGCTTGATGGAAAATGAATCATGCTTGAAGAATGGTGACATGTTTATGCATAACTTTGAGTTGAAAAAATAGGTGGGACAATCTTAGTGGGGGAACGTTCCTTGTGATCTAGGAAACTTTTTTTTTCATTTTCCAAGGCGAGATTATAAAACAGTGAATTTAAACTCTGCCCCCTTGAAACTCTGCCTAGTGGTCTAGAAGCATAAGATTTTCTCAGACCTATTGATTGGAAGTCATTTACTCAGATAAAGAGTTGTTATAGGTAGCTACTTGGCACAGCAGATAGAGTGCCAGGCCTGAAGTCATGAAGAATCATCTTGAGTTCAAATCTGGCCTCACTTACTACCTGTGTGACCCTGGCAAGTCACTTAATTCTGTTTGTATTAGTTTTCCCATCTGTAAAATGATCTGGAGAAGGAAATGGCAAACAGCTCCAGCATCTTTCCCAAGAAAATCCCCAATAAGCTCACAAAGAATTGGACACAACTGAAACAACTGAACAACAACAAAATGGAGAATCTCAAAAATGTACAAATCAGAAAAATTATCTTTTCTCCCATACACTCAGGGAAGATTTACTGGAGATAGCATCCAAAGGACAGGACAGAATTACCATTGCCCCTCATTTCAGGATGAATTACCATATTTTTTATTGCAAAGCAGTTTCTTGAGAACCTGATGGACCTCTTTGTTCCTTAGGGTGTAGATCACAGGATTAAAGATGGGGGTGACCACAGTGTAGAGCAAAGCAAAGACCTTAGAGAGAAGCTTGGAGTGAACAACAGAGGGTGTTATATACATGACTATAAGTGTCCCATAGAAAGTAGACACCACAGCTAGATGAGATGAACATGTAGAGAAGGCCTTTCTTCGCCCAGCACCTCTGGGTACTTTCAGCACAGCCACAAGGATGCGGGCATAAGAAGTCAGGATCAAACCAAATGGAATAGTAATGCAGATTACAGAGAGGACGAATGTTGTTCCTTGCAGCACCTGGGAATCAGAGCAGGCTAGTCCCACCACAGGCATGAAATCACAATAAAAGTGGTTGATGTGGTTGGAGCCACAGAATTTCAGCTGTGCCATCAGAGTTATAATTGGGCTACCCACTGCAAAACCAGATAGCCATGCTGTGACCACCAGACCCACACAATGCTTGGATCCCATCAGGCGAGAATAATAGAGTGGGTAGCAAATGGCCAGGTATCGGTCATAGGCCATGATAGCCAGAAGAAAGCATTCAGTTGTTACAAGGGATCCAAAAATAAAGAACTGTAGCAAGCAACCAGCTACGGAGATGGCCTCCTTCCTCAAGAAACCTGCTAGCATCTTCGGCACTACTGTGGAAGTGTAGAGTATCTCTAGGAAAGAGAGATTGGCCAAGAAGAAATACATGGGCATGTGGAGCCCTGGGGAGCTGACCACAGCCACTATAATCAGCATGTTCCCCAGGATGGTGCTTAAATAGACAGTGGTGGAGAAAATGAAGAAGAGGAAGTAGGGATCAAGAAGCTCAGAGAAACCAAGGAGGACAAACTCTGTGATGATAGATTGATTCCTGGTGAAAGTGGTTTCCATCAGGGCAATTCAAGCTGCTCTCAATTAATGAGCACAGAGAGGAGGCTTCAGGGCACCTCAGAATGTCCTGAAGAGTCTGGGTCTGAAGTTAATGGGGTTAGGGAAATAAAAAATGGATAGACCTTCAGGAATCTTTATATGTATGCATTCCATTTTTCTAAATTCCCAGTAAACATTTCTAATTGGCGTCTCAAATTCAGCATGACCAAAATTTGATTAGGCATTCACTGGAATGTAAGGATCTGCACATAGTAGGTATTTGATAATGTTTGTTGGATTGGATTGGATCACCCCCTCCACAAAAGAAGAGTTTCTCTTCCCAACTAGCCTATCTGTATAAACAGCGCCATTATTCTTCCAGTCACCAAAAATCAAAATAATGGAATCAACTTTGGTTTTTCTTTTCATTTCATCTCCTAAATGCCCTGAGTCACTCAATCCTGTCAACTCGCCCTTTGCAATATTTCTCATAATCCTTACTTTCCAATGGATAGAGGATTTGACCTGAAGTCAAGAGAATCTGAGTTCAAATTTAGCCCCAGATGCTCACAAGCTGGTGTATTGCTGAGCATGGTCACTCAACCTCTGTCTGCCTCTGTTTCTTTGTCTGTAAAGAGAAATAATAATAGTTCCTACCTCCGAGGGTTGTTGTGAGAATAAAATAAGACATTTGCAAAGCACTTTGTAAACCTTAGAGTGCTATATAAATGCTAGCTTATTATTATTATTATCATTACCACTGCTTTTAAGTGTAGGCCCTAAGATTCGTACCTGGGTTATTGCAGTAGTTCTCAAATCATCTCCAGACTATCCTTCATTCACTTTCAGACTGATTTCCCTTAAATATTACTTTGAGTATGTCACTCTCTTGCTAATTCATTTTAAATGACTCAGAATTGCCTACAACTTTACATCGATTAGAAGCCCTCTTGTTGGAGATAATGAAGATGGGGTTCATTCAATGAGTCAAGGCAATAATTAAATGATGTCATGATAGCCTCCCCTAAAAATCTCAAATCTTCTGAAAAGTTATTCCCCATAATACTGTATCCCACCTTGTTTGCTAGGTTATCCTGCAGTCTCTTCTATTGTATTCAGTGAGTCTAACCCTAGGTCCTTAACAATTCATCAAAAATGTAGATTCTAAACAAAGCCAATGCAACCAAGATTAGAAGGAAATAAGAAAGCTTAGAAACAATTTTCACAGCCAGCATCTCTGATAAAGGCCTCATTTCTAAAATATGAAGAGAACTGAATCAAATTTATAAGAATACAAGGCATTTTCCAGTTGATAGTCAAAGGATATGAGCAGGCAGTTTTCAGATGGAGAAATTAAGGCTATCTATAGTCATATGAAAAGTGCTCTAAAACACTATTGATTAGAGAAATGCAAATTAAAACAACTCTGAGGTACTACTTCACATCTATCAGATTGACTAATATGACAAAAAAAAAAGGAAAATGACAAATGTTGGAGATGTTTGAAAACCGGAACACTCATTTGTTGTTGGTGGAGTTGTAACCTGATCCAATTTGGAACTATGCCCAAAGGGCTATTAAAAGGTGCATACCCTTTGATCCAGCACTACCACTACTAGGTCTGTATCCCAAAGAGATTGTAACAAAGGGGAAAGGACCCACATGTACAAAAATAATTTTTTGTGGTGGCAAAGAATTGAAAATTGAGGGGATGCCCATCGATTGGGGAATGGCTGAACAGGTTGTGGTATATGAATGTAATAAAATACTATTGTGCCCTAAGAAATGGGCTGGCCAATTTCAGAAAAACCTAGAAAGACTTACACGAACTGATGCTGAATGAAGTGAGCAGAACCAGGAGAACACTGCACACAGTAACAGCAACATTATGAGACAACCAACTTTGACAGACTTAGCTCTTTTCAGAAATACGATGATCTAAGACAATTCCAAAAGACTCATGATGGAAAATGCTATCCACATCCAGAGAAAGTATTATGAAGTCAATGCAGATCAAAGCATACTATTTTCTCTTTCTTTTCTTTCTCATGGTTTTTCCTTTTTCTTCTGATTCTTCTTTCACAACACAACTAGTGTGGAAATACGTGTAGTATGATTATACATTTTTGGCCTATATCAGATTGATTGCTGTCTTGGGGAGGGGAAAAGGCAAGGAAGGAGGGAGAAAAAAAAATTTGGAACTCAAAATCTTATAAAACTGAATGTTGAAAACTATCTTTACATGTAATTGGAAAAAATAAAATACTATTAAGTGGGAGGAAATGCAGGTGTTTTCCATCTTTAAAGAAAGTTCTATGAGGCATATTTTCTTTCTTTTCTTTTTCATGACCTTTAGTAATACAAAATTCACTTGTTTGGGAGGCAGCCCTCTGCATTGTTAAATGGCTCTATTTTTTAGGAAGTAGGACACGTTGAGTCAAAATGTGTCTGATTCCCTATAACTTTCATTCATTAATCTCAGTTCTCCCCTCTGGAAACACAGAAAAATATCCAAGGCCTCTTCCACCTGACAGCTTCTCAAATATCTGAAGGTAGTTATTATGCACCCCTCCCCCAAAATCTTTTCCATGCCAAACATTCCCAATTAATTTTAACTGATCTCCATATAACCTGGTTTCAAGGCACTTCACTGTGCAATGGACATGTGCCAGTTTTGAATTGTTTCTTGAGTCATCACTTAGACATGATATTGCATTTGAGTTCTAACCATGCTGAAGCAAACTGGACTGTCTTATAGGTACTAGGCTTCTCCTGATGTAGCCTAAGATTTCATTCATTTTTTTGGCTTCCATGTTACAGTTTTGAATTTTATTACCCTTCTTTTTCTCTTAGGCAATTTCACAGTTTCCCCTGTCAGAGGTTGTGATTCTACCCCACAGCTCATGGATAACCTCCAAGAAATGAGTTGCTGAATACCAAAAACACTACTTAGTGGTGACAACAAAATCTCTCCCTCCCCCCAGAGTCAGCAATATGTGTAATAGAGAGTCACCTGTAATGTGCAATTTGCAAAACACCACCTCAGTTTCCCTTATCAAAAATACCTCCCCTGTAAATTACAACATTAATGACTGATTGCACTGTGTGCAGCATTGCCTTCTTCATAAGAGTTGTCAAAAATTCTGGGTTTGGTAACACATGGAGCCTCATAATGGTGACTGGAACATAGGGGACTTCTTAAAACACTTTACAGATATTATCACATTGGATACTCACAACAACCTTTTAAGGCAGGTGCTATCAGTATCCTCATTTTTCAGAGAAGGAAACTGGGATTTATAAAGGTTAAATGACTCATCCAGGATCACACAACTAATAAATGTCTTAGACAGGATTTGTACTCAGGTCATCTGTCTTCAAGTTCAACATGCTATCGAGTATACCACTTTACTCTAAAACTTCCTAGAAGCTATCTTCTATGGCAGGAACAAGTGAGTAATCATGAGAACGCTGGGTTCCTGGGAATCGGAAGAAATTGGGGAGGAAGGAGAGGAGAAATACTGAACAGGTATAAAGGATGTATAAGTAAACATATAGACAAACAAGGAGGATGGGGTGGAAAGAGTGGCTGACACTTGAACTTCATTCTCATCTGAACTGGTTAAAAGAAGGATGAATACACACACACACATGCATGCACACATGCACACGCACACACACATACCCATAATATACATAGAAACCCATTTTACTCAGCAGTGAAGTAGGAGAAAAAAGGAAGAAGGAAGGGGGGATTAGAAGGGGAAGAGCAGCTAGGTGGAATAGTGGATAGAGTGCTGGGCCTGGACTCAGGAAGACTCATCTTCCTCAGTTCAGATCCACTATCATTTGCATAACAGGTATCTATCTACAATTGCCTACCTGGATATTCTTTATACTAATTATATAACAACTATAGTGACAGAAATGGTAACAGTAGTGGTAGTGGTGGTGGTGGTGGTGGTGGTGGTGGTGGTGGTGGTGGTGGTGGTAGTGGTGGTAGTAGTAGTAGTAGTAGTAGTAGTAGTAGTAGTAGTAGTAGTAGTAGAGTAGTAGTAGTAGTAGTAGCAGTAGTAGTAGCAGTAGTAGTAGTTAGTCCAAAATTAAAATGGGCTGCCTCCAGGGTTAATAACACACTCCTTTTGGGAAACCTTGAAAAGCAGGTAACACAAGTATCATTATTCCCATTTTATAGTTAAGGAACCATATGTCACTTTCTCAAGGTGACATGGTGAATAGCAGAGCCCCAAACTCCAACTTGAGTTGTTTGACTCCCAATCCACCATTCTACACCAGAAAGCCTTTAAGGTAATGATCCTTCCTGGAAGATACCAGGTAGGAACATTCCTGGGGATACTGAGACGATAGTCTTGTATCAGGTAGAACGCTGGACCAGATATTCACATTCATAGACTTCCAAAGTAGGAAGGGACCTGCTTTGGAACTCTGTGAATGTGAAAGTCATACAGGTGGGGCAACTAGAGGATTAAAGGATAAATGAGATACCAGAGATGATACCAATTCTATTCAAAAGGAAAAGCAAGAAGGAAATATATGCCTATAAGGGTTTCTTTAAAAGTGGAGAAGACCCAAAGTCCTTGACAAACAGGTAAAAGCTAAATGGTACAAACGCATCCATGTGGTTTACTCAGGCCAATGCTTTCCTGTCTGGTGATTTATCTTAGTGGTCAAAGGTCACATCCCCTGTCAGCTGATCAAAGCCACAGGCTGCACTCCTTGATTTTTAACATTCACCTAGAGCAGGAGCTTTTACCCTGGAGTCCATGAATGGATTTCAGAAGGTCCAAGAATATTTTCAATATCTTGAAACTTTCAATATAATTGATATCCTTTGTAATGCTACGTGCTTTCTTTTATGCATTAAAATCATTGTTCTGAGAAGCTATCCTTAAGACAAAAAAGGTTAAAAATCTCTGACCTAGAGAGTGCAGTAAATTGTGTAAAAAAGAAATTCAATGAATACGGGCCAGTGGAAGTGAGCCAAAGAATAACATGGCTCAGTTTCTTAAACCGTTAATGCCTCCCTACCCTTTTATGGACCTATTACCCCATGCTTCTTCGTAAAACAAAAAAAAAATCAAAACAAAAAACAACGTTGTAAACCTCGGTCTCTAGCCTCATAAATAAACAAGAAAATATGCTGAATGTCTATGGCAAGGTAGGGGTAGTTGAAGGATGGGGAAATTAGGAAAGAGTATAAGAGGAAGCAATTAGGCATTAATTCTGGAAAGAGTCTGGACTAGGACTATGGCAGGTTTTAAATACCAGGCTATGGAGTTTGTATTTTACCCTGAAAGCTACAGGGAAGTGACAAAACAGCTATGTTGTAGAAAGATTATATTGGTACTTGTATAGAGGATGGATTGGAGAAGGGAAAGACTAGAAATAGGGGGATTGATTAAGATACTGCTATAACAGTCTAGGCAAGAGGTGAAAATGAATGACATGGAGAAATAAGTCAAAAATACATACTATAAAACATATATTGGGCATTAAGTTCCAGCACTGGATTAGTCATATGACCTGGGTTCAAAGTCCAGCTATACCACAGGAGTTATGTGATCCTGCATAAATCACCCAACCTCAGACTTCTTATTTGGTAGAGATAATAGAAATTTCTGCCCTGCCTAACTCAGAGTTGTGAGAGTTGAATGAAATAATTTGCATAAAGTGACAGATAAATGAGATATTATTGTTAAACTATTTGCTAAAATCTTTCATATAAACTCCTTTATGGGAGAGCTTCTAAAATGTGACAAAAGACAGTAATTTGAAGTGCTTTTTTTCTTTCAACCAAAATGGCTACTATGACCCACTTCCAGGAATTTTTCATGCTTATCATCAAAAGTTCCAAGCTACAAAAAGGGAATGGCTACAGCAGCCTCCCAACCCTGTACATCTTTAGGGAAAGTAGGTATGTGGGCAGGTGACTAAAAAAATCCTATTTTAATGAAGGGCAATAGCGAAGACAGCAACAAAAAACAATAGCAAATACCTACACTATACCTTTAGAATGGAAGTAAAGAAGAACCCATCTGAAGAAGTTATAACATGTTCAATTGGGTAACATATAGAAGCTGGGGAATCCTTTAAAAGGGAGAAACTTACCTCTCCAGTACTGATGAAATTGATTCTTATCCAGAGGCAGGGAAATTTAAAAGATGACCTTTCAAATTCCAGGCCCATAGTATCATTCGAGAAATCTGTAATTTCAAGCATGAAGGGAATGATACACGAATGGGGAACTTACCTCAAATAACTTTCCATTCACCTAACACAGAGACCATGAAGAGAAAATAATACTCTGTGCACTTTACTAAAACAACCAGAAAAATTGAGGACATTTGGCTTCAGGTCCCTATTCCATAAGTACATCCTATAAGGACACACAGGTGCCAAAATGTTGGTGCTTTGCTGTCACATGGGTAGGACCTGTACTCAAAGAAAATATCCCTGCTTTCCTCCAGCCTCATTCCTTCATCTTCCATCTCCTATTCAAACATCAGACATCATGATGATGAGTTGTGAATGTCTCTCAACCCAGTGTCCTTTTATTTTGTCTTTTTATCACAAGAAGGGCTTTCCACTTAGGCTGCCAATTGCTAAGAGGGCAGATGGGCCTCTGAGGAACTAATTACATACTCACTAGGTACTGATCATAATTGAATGAGGACAAACAGCCACATGCAGGGGCCCCTTAAGATTCCTCTCTTTTTCCAGGGGATATGTGGGAGCTCTAGGCTGGACTACAGAGAAAGCAAGAACCAACACAACCTTCCCAAGCCTTCCTCTCCATTCCTACAGGACCTAATCCTCTCTTCTCCACTATTCACCAAAGCCTAAGACTACCATCATAAATCCTCTTTTGCCCACTCTCTCCCTCCCTCCCTCCCCCCTCTCTCTTCCTCCTCCCTCTCTCCCTCTCTCGCTCCCTCTCCCTCTTACTTCCACCATACAGACTTAGAATGTAAGTTAATTGCAACTTGTTTCATTCTTTATACGGGTATCCTAAGCCTCTAGGACAGTGCCTGGAGCATAGTAGGTGATTAAAATACTTTTTGATTGATTCTTTGACTTCCCAAACACCCCACAGTGGTTCAAGTAGAAGTCTGGGGTCTCAAATAAGCACATTAGCAAGAATCTCCCTGACTCTTGTGGTAAAATAAATAGCTCATCAGAACCACTGGAATCCAGGGGCTGCTTAGATGGTTTTTATGCCTTTGGGGAGAAAGAGAGAGGAGGTAGCTGGGGGCAGCTAGGTGGCAGTCAGTAGAGCACCAGCCCTGGAGGCAGGAGTTCAAATCCGGCCTCAGACACTTAACACACTTACTAGCTGTGTAACCTTGGGCAAGTCACTTAACCCCAATTGCCCTGCCTTCCTTCCTGCAAAAAGAAAAGAAAGGAGGTAGCTGGCATATTGCCTGTAGAATAAAGTGAAAATTAATTATTATTATTATTATCATCATTGTTGATGTCAAAATGTTGTTAGTAATAATAGCTCATAAGCAGTAGTTTATGCTTTTCTAGTTATGGTTTGCTGAGTAGCTTTTTCACCAAAATGAATGAATGAATGAATTACCATGAGCCAAACACTGTGCTCAGTGCTTGGGATACTAATAGAAAAAGTGAGACAGTTTCTGCTCTGAAGGAACTCATACTCTAATAAGGAGAAACAACATATCTAAAAGAGTTCAGCTACACAACAGACGGAAAGGCCCAGAAATCTCCAGGATGATGCAGATGCCAGGGCCCAGAGATGCTCAGTATTTATTAGTAGGTCCAAATAGTGGTCTGGAGTAGGGTCAAGGCAGATGGTAAAGCTCAGAGAACCAAATGACACAGTGGCAAGAGGGGTGGTACTCCATCTCACCTGAACAGTTATAGGGGTCTGGGTCCCTAGGTCAGAAGAAGGCAGAAAAGAGGGGCAAAAAAGGGTCAGTGTTCCACTTCCCACTCAACTGATTTCAGAGTCCCAAGCCCAGGTTTTCCTGATTCCAAGGCTGATCTACTCCATGCTGCCTCTCATCACAATTTTACAGAAAAGGAAACTGAATTGACCATGTTCACATTGCTGCTTAGTGGCAGAATTGAGACACAAACCAAATCATCTGACTCCAAGTCCACCACAATATTTGCACTACACCAAGCAGGATCTGGATGGAAGAACTGGAGGGGATGAGGATGCTGGATTATGGTGACAGAAAATCTATAAGTAGCAGTGAGGTATGAGGGGATAGGCCTACTCCTCATCAGTACTGTAGAGGCGCAGTGGAAGATTCACTCTGGATTAGACAGGTAACTACATGGCTTATGTAGTGAGCTAGTTTCCCTAAGTACAAAAAGATAGAAGGATGACGAGAGGAAGAAGTTTAAAATGAAGAGACAGAATAGAGGTACAGTAGAAGGGAAGGAGGGAGCAGGATAGGGACTCTGGAGAGGTAGGGCAGGAGTGAATGAGAATGAAGGGGTAAAGAGTGGTTTCAGAAGAAGGATATTTTCACTAAGCAGCCTGCAACTCTGAATCATAGTGCCTCTGCTAGAATATTCCTTTCTCAACCCTTCCAAAGCCCCACAGGAAGTAATGAACATGGGTTCTTTTCAGAAACATGATTCAGAAAGAAAAAAAGGATGGAGCTTTCAGGTCATGAGATAATCAATTTACTCACCCGTCTGAATAACCATCAGTACTGGAAATCTTGGCTTTACAATAGAGGAAGCCTCAGACAATGTTGATTTTCTCACTCTTCCCAGACTTTGCTTTGAGACTCAGTCCAGGTGGTGAGGGCTGGTGTCTGGGCCCTCAACTCGTATAGAGGACTGAAGCATTGATTTTCTTGGCCTTTACAATCAGCAGTGGTACATTCAGGGACTAGAACTGAAGCACTGTTGATTTCCTCAACCTCCCAGGTTTCGGTTCTGAATTCTTTCTGGTTGACAAAACTATAACCAGTGTCACCACCTCCACAGTTGTGGAGTATGGTCTTGATCCTTAAGGCACAGAGAGAAAAAAAATGGAAACAAAATTACAGGCTAATATCATAAGGACAGGGATGGGAACTTGTGGTTTCATTTGCCACTAGGAAATTTCATTCACTAGGAAATACTAGGAGAGCAAATTACTCTTACCGATGCAGATTTGGTACCTTCTCTGCAAATTGTAGTCTTAGAGATTTACCTAAAGTACTCAAAGATTGAATGACTTGTCCAGGGTCACACAGCCAACATGTGTCAGAGATGGGATTTGCACCCATGTCTTCCTAGCCTGAAGGCTGGTCTCTACCCCATAAACTATGCTGCCTTTCATCATGTAAAAGTATTAAATAAAATATAAGAAAATGTTATTGCAACATATGACAGCTTAGGACCAGGTTGGGTTTCTGGCAGCACGGCACTTCCTCCGGGGGCACTTGCCCAACTCCAACTCAAAGTCAGGTTGGCTCAGCAAAGAGTGGCTAATTACTATGAGGTGTAACCAAGAGGGTTGGGGTTTCTGGCAGCATTGCTCACAAGCCTCCGCCGGTGTGCTTCCCATGGTTAGGCAGCCATAGTCCAATAACTTTCTGAAAAGAGAGCTACCACTATAGTAATCTACTATGTGATAAACCCAACTACCCCAGCTCCTGGGATAAGAACTCACTATTTGACAAAAACTGTTGGGAAAATGGGAAAATACTATGGTAGAAACTGGACATAGACCAACATCTTACCTCACATACCAAAATAAAGTCCAAATGGGTACATGATTTAGATATAACAGCTGATACTATAAGCAAATTAAGAGAGCAAGAAATAGTTTACTTGTCAGATTTATGGAGAAAGGAGGAATTTATGACCAAATAAGATATAGGGAACATTGTGAAATGCAAAATGGATAATTTTGATTACATTAAATCAAAAAGTTTTTGCACAAACAAAGCCGATGCAACTGAGATTAGGAGGGAAGCAGAAAATTGGGAAATATCAAATTGGGAAATATCAAATAGATAGAGAACTGAGCCAAATTTATAAGAATGAAAGTCATTCCCCAATTGATAAATGGTCAGAGGATATGAATAGGCAGTTTTCAGAAGGAGAAATTAAAGCTATCTACAATCATATGAAAAAATGTTCTAAATCACTATTGATTAGAGAAATGCAAATCAAAACAAATCTGAGGTACCACATCATACCTATCAGATAGGCTAATAGGACCAAACAGGAAAATGATAAATGTTGGAGAAGATGTGGGAAAAATTGGAACACTAATTCATTGTTGGTGGAGTTGTGAACTGATCTAACCATTCTGGAGAGCAATTTGGAAATATATCCAAAGAGCTATAAATATGTGCCATACCCTTTGATCCAGCAATACCACTTCTAGGTCTGTATCCTAAAGAGATCATAAAAATGGGAAAATGACCAACATGTACAAAAATATTTAGAGCAGCTCTTTTCACGGTGGCCAAGAACTAGAAATTGAAGGGATGCCCATCAATTGGGAAATAGCTGAAGAAGTTGTGGTATATCAATATAATGGAATGCTACTGTGCTATCAGAAATGATGAGCAGGCCAATTTCAGAAAAACCTGGAAAGATTTATATAAAATGATGCTGAGTGAAGTGAGCAGAACCAGGAGAACATTGTACACAGTAAAAGCCACATTGTGCAATGACCGACTTTGATAGATTTAGCTCTCTTCAGCAATTCAAGGACCTAAAATGACTCCAAAAGTCTCATAATGGAAAGTGCCATCCACATCCAGAGAAAGAAATATGGAGTCTGAATGCAGATCAAAGCAGACTATTTTCTCTCTTTTTTTGTTTTGTCTTATTTTTTCTTTCTCATGGTTCTTCCCATACATTCTAAATCTTCTACCCAACAAGAATAATTTGAAAATATGTTTAATAAGAATGTATATGTAGAGCCTATATTGGATTACATGCCATCTTGGGGAGGGGAAAGGGGAGGGAGGCAGGGAAAATTTAAAACTTATGGAAGTGAATGTTGAAAACTTAGAATAAATAATTCAATTTAAAAAAAGAAAAGAGGGCTACCAATGAAGATTAGTAATGTGCGAGGTAGTGAGAGAATAGTGTAAAGACTTCATAGGGAATACGCATACATGTATTTATATCTAAAATGTTTGAGAATCAATTTTTAGAGAAAAGGGAAATGGGATAAATTTGAGTCTATGGGAATCTGATTATTTAGCCTTTAGGAATGTCTTTCTCCCCCTCCTTGTTTAGATTTATAGATGTCACCTCAGCTGTGAATGGAACACAAGATTGTGAAAGCTTTCCTGTGAATAACTCAGGCAAGGCAATATTCAAATAGAGATAGTACAGATTTAGTTAGGATGTGAACCTCACCAAGCCTAAGTTTCATTTTCCTGTAAATCATATGATTTTGGGGAAACCAGATGATATTCCCCTCTCTCCCTCCCCTAGCCTGCTTACAAATGGCCATCTTAGCATTAAAGTTTCCCTATAAGGTAATTCTGTAGTTTCTGTGCTTGTATTGGGTAAAAACTTATTCCTGGTTAGATTGTGAGACCACTCGTCTCTGCAAATGGGACAGGGGTCCAGCCTCTGGGGTGGGATTTCTTAGAATTGTTTGTACAAGGGTATATATCTCCCTGCTTGTCTTTTCCCCTTCTCTTCTCTTCACTACTATCTCCGCCCTGGTAGTGAGAGATGCCAAATTCTCAAGACTTGATCAAATAAAGCTTCTGTTTTTTTCTGCCTTGAGAAACCGAGATACCTCTGTTTTGTTTTGTTTTTTTTTAATTGAGCCAGTGGTCTTCTGTCCCGCACAATAAGAACAAATAGTACAAAAACATTCCCCTTAAAAAGTCTGGCAAAGGGGGTGGAGCCAAGATGGTGGCTGGAAAGCAGGGACTTGCTTAAGCTCTCCCCCAAATCCTCCAAATACCTGTAAAAATGGCTCTGAACAAATTCTAGAGCTGCGGAAACCACAGTCAGAGAGAAACAGGTCTCCAGCCCAGGTGAGCCTGGATGGTCGCCGGGAAGGGTCTATTGCACAGTGCTGAGAGCAGAGGGCAGACCAGACCCAGAATCAGCGAGCCAGAACAGGCCTTGGGGCCATGAAACAGTGAGCTGTGGTGGTTACCAGACTTCTCAACCCACAAACACCAAAGAGCAGCCGAATTGGACTCAGGCCATGGAAGAGCTCAAAAAAAAGCAAGTAAGAGAAGGAGAGGAAAATTGGGAAGAGAAATGAGAGTGATGCTAAAAAAAAAACATGAAAAACAAGTCAATGACCTGCTAAAGGAGACCCCAAAAATACTGAAGAAAATAACACCTTAAAGAATAGACTAACCCAAATGGCAAAAGAGCTCCAAAAAGTAAATGAGGAGAAGAATGCCTTGAAAGGCAGAATTACCCAAATGGAAAAGGCAGTCCAAAAGACCACTGAAGAAAACACTACCTTAAAAATTAGATTGGAGCAAGTGGAAGCTAGTGACTTTATAAGAAATCAAGATATTATAAAACAGAACCAAAGGAATGAAAAAATGGGAAGACAATATGAAATATCTCATTGGAAAAACAACTGACCTGGAGAATAGATCCGGGACAGATAATTTAAAAATTATTGGACTACCTGAAAGTATCAAAAAAGAGCCTAGCCATCATCTTTTAAGAAATTATAAAGGAAAACTGCCCTGATATTCCAGAACTAGAGGGCAAAATAGAAGTTGAAAGAATCCACTAATCACCTCTTGAAAAAGATCCCAAAAAGAAAACTCCTAGAAATATTGTTACCAAATTCCAGAGTTTCCAGGTCAAGGAGGAAATACTGCAAGCAGCCAGAAAGAAACAATTTGAATATTGTGGAAACACAATCAGAATAACACAAGATCTAGCAGCTTCTACATTAAGGGATTGAAGGGCTTGGATTATCATATTCCAGAGGTCAAAGGAGCTAGGATTAAAACCAAGAATCACCTACCCAGCAA
>CM053627.1:207650703-207683463 GCA_028646595.1 Phalanger gymnotis
AGGCGGGCCTACTGGGCCTGGAGGCTTGTGTTCACAATACTGGAATGGGGAGGTTGGTTCGCTAATTTGTTGCTCTGGGCCCTGAATAAATTTTTTGATGCCTTCTGCTTGGAGAATTCTGTATACCCATCGATTTCGAACCATTCAGATATTTATATGATCCTTTTTGAGATCATAAATTCGGCCTTCCTACTACACCCCCCCCTTCTCCTTTTTGTTTCCTTGTGGAGTGAGTGGCATGTATTTTTGTACTCAACTGTATGCATGAATTTCCACCCTCCTTGACTAGCTCCTAGTGAGATTTAAAATATCAACTACCCCCCACCCCCCTTCTCCTTTATGTCACATAATTGGGTTGCACGTTTCCTTGCGCACCTTGATTACATGACATAATTTTCCCCAATCCTCCTTCTCCCTTTTCACCTCTCATATATTCCTCTCTCCTTCTCTTTCCTTTTTATTTTAAGATCATCAAAACATAACGGAATCATTCCCAGGCCCTCTGTCTAATTAGACTGTGACCCCTGATGATGAGGTTTGAAATGATGCATATATCAATTTATCCTTGCTTAGTCTCTTATGATCATTCACTCATGTTTACCTTTTTACATTTCTCTTGATTGTAGTGTGTGCACTGCAAATTTTCTATGCAACTCTGATGTTTTCACCAAGAATGCGTGGAAGTCTTCTATTTACTAAAAGTTCATTTTTTGTCCTGTAGGATTATACCTTATTTTGTTGGGCAAGTTTTTCTTGGTTATAAATTCATATGATTTGCCTTTCAAAATATCATATTACAAGATCTTATCTGATGGCTGATAAATGATGTGTGATCCTCACTGTAACCACTCAATATTTGCATTCTTTCTTTCTGACTACTTGTAGTATTTTTTCTTTGACTTGGAAGCTCCAGGTTTTGGATAAAATGTTTCTGGGAGTTTTCATTTTGCAATTTATTTCAGGAGATGACTGCTGGAGTACTTCTATCTCTATTTTGCCTCCTGGTTCTAAGAGATCTGATCAGTTTTCTTCTTTTAATTTCCTGAAATACAATGTCTGAATTCTTTTTATTATTGTTGTTCATGGCTTTCAGGTTAGCCAATGATTCTTAAATTATCTGTCCTTGCTTTTTTTCCAAATCAGTTGTTTTTGCTATAAGAAACCTAATATCTATTTTATCCATTCCAATTTTCATGGAACCTGTTGCTGGGGCAAAGTTTAAAGCCTTCCACCTCTTTTGGAAAAAAAAAAAATTTATTTTCCAATTTTTTTTCTACCATAGCTTTCATTTTTAAGCCATTATTTTCCTTCAGAGCTCTCATTTCATTTATAATTTTTTTAACTCTTGCTTCATCTTCCATGATTTGTAGCTGAACTTAGGCCTAAGCTGTATTTTCCTTTGAGCCTTTGTTTGAGGATTTTTTTCTCTTCTTCTGGGTTTATATCTTGACCATCCCTGTCACCAGAGTAACTTTTTTTTGTTTTGTTTTGTTTTGTTTTTGTATTTTGGTAGGGCAATTGGGGTTAAGTGACTTGCCCAAGGTCACACAGCTAGTAAGTGTGTCAAGTGTCTGAGGCCAGGTTTGGACTCAGGTCCTCTTGACTCCAGGGCTGGTGCTTTACTCACTGCACCACCTAGCTGCCCCAGAGTAGCTTTCTAAATTGGAATTATTTGTTTCCTCATTATTCCAACCTACTTTATGCCTTCAGACTTTGTGTTAGGGATGAACTCTGGAGAAAATGTCTAAGCTGGTCTATTCTTGGTATATTAAGTGTTATGTTATTCCAGGATCTTAGGGACAATTCCGTCTGGGGACTTGCAAGCCGTCAGTGTTCTCAAAGTGCTCTGATTCAGGGAAAAGTGTAATTTTTTCCCCCTTATATGAGTTCTTTATCTTGGTGTGAGTCTAAGCAACACATGCATGGGTTTGACCTGTTTGCAATTCCAGTAGACTGCTGCAAGACTCAACTGCTATCGGCCAGCTAGAAAGCTCTCCTGATTCAGTGATAGAACTTCAGGTTCCCCTTTGGACTGGGATTCCTGCCATGGTTATTTTACCACAGGCTTCAAACTGGGCTAGGGGCTAGAACTGAGAACCTATTTCATTCCTGGGGTCAGGACCGCCCAGCAGTTGCCTGCTTCTGGATTTTCTCCTTGATCAGTAACATAGCCTAAGGCTCACAACTTATCCTTACCCTGGACTGCCACCCCTGTGCTCAGGTGCCCTCATCATTCAGCACTGGAACTATGACCCAGAACCAAGCAGTGACCTACCAGTTGGCATTCGTTCCCCTCTTTGCTGTATTTGTAACTTCTTCTTACCTTTGTACGTAGCCTCTCCTCTTGATGGAATGTTCTGCATTACCCTGCCTGGCAAAACCTTTATTCCCTTTGTCTAGAGACATCTCTGTCTCTCTCCCTATGCCAACCTAGGCTGGAAAAATGATTCACTGTGATTTTTTCTTGTATTTCTTGGATTCAGGATGCAGTCTAATATATGTTCTAGATCTGATTTGAGGAATCAGGGTGGGGACAGCTCAGCTAAACTCCTTGTTACTCCACCAGCTTGGCTCTGCATCCCCCTTTTCTTCTCATGAAAACCAGGTATGTTTATGTCTTCAGGATCTGAGTCTCAAAAGGTCTTATTTGATAAGGAAACAAAAAAGATAGACAAATGCTGTTACAAAAGTCGAGGAGGATCGTGTTCAAAGACTTAAGGAAGATCACAAACTTAGAACCGGAAGAGACCTCAGCAGTTGTCTAGACCAGGGCTGGCCAGCCTTAGGCTTTTATTGAAACAATAGACAATATGTTTGGATTTCCCATCTTAGTGAGAGCTCTGTGGTAGCTCAGTCTCATTTACTGAAGCATTTATGTAAATTTCTACGCTTGTAGGCAGGCCACATAAATCACACTGTGGTCCCATGCAGCCTATGGGCTGCATTTTGGACAGCCCTGATCTAGACCAATACTTCACAGACACACATACACACACACGTACTAAGTGGCAGAGCTGGAATTTGAACCCACATCCAATATTCTTTACATTACACAAAGATATTACATTTCATCATTGTATTTCCTGATGTATCTCACAACCCCCTTTATAACTCAATAAATTGCTTGTGACACTCAAAAAATTGATCATCTAGCAGCCAACCAAGACATAAGGCTCTCCAAACTGAGTCAGGCTGATCCTCAAACAAGAGATATGCCGTCCATTACCAGGCCATACTGGTCACATAACCTATTAAGGAAACAAAAAATAGAAGTGGAAGACAGTGTGATGAAAGAAGTTACATTGTGTGCTAAGTTAATATCTATCTTAAAAGAATTTCTATAAAGACCCAAGCTGATAGGATTCACATAGCTATTCCTGTTCAAATATTAAGAAATATTAAGTTATCTGGAAGAGAAATTACCTCAACCATAGGACATCTACAAAGGCTGAGTTGAGGCCTATTCAACCACCGGATACTTGCATAAATATCTCAGTGGCCAATAGAGTGCTGGCCCGGACTCATTCCTACTGTCTCCCAAATAGCCTACTAAAGAAAAATCAGTTATAGAAGAAATTTGAGAAGACCAATATGTGATTTTAGTCTGAGTTTGATATATGTGAATTGGGTGCTTTTAAAGGATGTGATGTATGCATGTATGTGATGCATGTACAGGAAAAAAAAACAAATTTAAGAACAATTTTTATGGGCTGGTGGAGCACAGGACTTGGAATCAGGAAAACCTCTGTGCAAATCCTGCCTTAGATACATACTAGCTGTGTGACCCTGGGTAACTCATTTGACTTCTCTGAGCCTGTTTCCTCATCTGTAGAATGAAGGGGATGGACATGAGGGCCTCTAAAGTCCATTCTGGCTCTAAGTCTATGATCCTATGAGTTGCAAGAGAAGGACCTGGGAAGTTACCTGCATACCACTGGGTAACATGCTTCCCCGGCTACAAAACAGAGCATAATATCATTAGTCTGACACTCAAGGGCCTCCAGTCTGGCCCTCGCCTGAATCTGCAACCTTTTCTCCCGCCACTCTCACTAACCTTCTGCTATAGCTTACCTGTTCTGATCCACCATGCTCTGAAAGCCCTTTTCTATCTCTGTACATTTGTTAGCAAAGTTTCCTCTGCTAAGAATTCCTTCCGTCTCTCCCACCAAACTGTACTCATCCTTTATGGGCCAACTGTTCCATGAAGTCATCCTTGAACCCCAGCCAAGGACTCATAAAAATATTGTCTGTATCCCTCAGTTGGTGATATTATTTGCTGCAGAATATTCTTCATTCCCTTTTCCTATGGCTCTCTATTCTCTCTGACTAGGCTGAAGAGTCCTTAAGAGAAAGAAGGGCCATCTCTTTTAACTGTATCTACATCAGCACCTTGTTCAGAGCCCTGATCACAACTAGATACTCAACAAATATGTTGAGTATCTCTGACAAGGGCACAGTCTCCAGGAACCCCCTTGAACCTGGAGTACAATCTCTGAGAGCCCCCTTGAACTCTCCTTGAGTCTTCCAACTGGATCTGGCCTTCCCCTAAGGCCATGAGCCTTGCATTGTCATTGGGCCCAAATCTCTGCCTAGCCTAGCCCTCTATTGTCCAGCAGTTTCCCACCCTTAAATCTGATCAAAATATCTATACCTTAGCTCTGTTACCCTAGCCCTCTATCGTCTGTCATCTTCATGTAGCCTTCAGCTATTTCCCACCCTGGAGTCTGACCTCTTCTCAGTCCCATCAAGCTCCTCCTTAGACTCATTCTCAAGTCCCTCCCTAAACCCCTCCTCTACTCACCCCAGACCACCCTTCAATCCCTCCCACAATCTTTGTGTATAAATTCTCCATCTTGCCTCCATGAAGGCACTCAGATTCAATCTAGTTCATTAGGTGGGATTTTTCAAGACAACCCTTAATGGTGAATGGGATGGATAATTGTGAAGACTTCACAGGGTATGTCTAATGGAGAGGTTTTGGGATTTGACCTTGTAATTTTAGAAGGCATACCCTTCCTCCTCTTTCTCAGATGTTAGAAGATAATGAATTTCCTGTGAGTTATTTGTTCTTTGCTCTAGGAAGGTCTCTCCTTCCCCTAGACTTTCAGACGCCACCCAGGCAGTTGAGTTCTGACAGGGAAAAACCTGAATGGACGCGATCAACCTTGGTCCTCTGTGTAGTTTTCCTGCCTAGACTGTAAGCCCACCTCCCAGGCAATGGTGAGAAGGGATAGAGGTGGGTGGGAATCTTTTTCATTAAGAGTATAAATTAGGACAGGTTCCCTTTTACCTCGCCTCCTCCATTATGAAGGGGTGCCCAAATCTTGCTAGGTTTGTGAAATAAATTTACTTTGTTCCTCCTAAGGATGTCTCTCCTATTATTGAAAAATTCTGTCCCATACAGTGGCAAACCCTTAATAAACTTTGTCTTTTCCCTTGGCTGAGAAGGCTCGAGTCAAATTCTTTCAGCAGGACATGGCGTGTCAGTACTTTGGGGTGTCGAGCACCCCTCAACCCCAAACCTCTTCATCTCCTTCCAGTTCTTCCCCATAGTTCCCCACACCAAGAAGGAGCCTATTATCCTAACAGCAAATGATTCAAAATACACGTCTATTTGGCTTTGGAGTATTTGGGGGTGGGGGAGGCAGCTCGCTTATCTTTTTCCTTTACAAAAACTACAGCCCTTTCCACATCCCCGGAGCCACGGTGCTGCAGCCCACCTGCAGTGCATGGTCATTAGTAAGTGCTCCAGCTTCCTCATCAAGCACAAGCACACATACAGCACCAAGCCCAACTCATTCCGTTACAGCAGGCTGATCCACTGGAAAACAGTGGGCATCAAGCCAGCCACTGACAGCAAGGGCCTGGTGATGCCGAAGCAGAGGGCAGGTCAGAGGAAGCCTGCCATGTCCTCTGTGAGGACCACAGTCAACAAAAATGCTCCGGCCACACTCAAGCATCTGGCACGTCATCCACAAGAATAAATACCAGAAAGATGTCCGCGTAGCTACTCTTCACCTGGTCAGTGCCATCCTGCAGAGCCAGAAGCCTGTGGTGGTAAAGAAGTGAACCTGCCCACCCAATAGCACCTAAGGTACCAGGCCTGCCTTCGGCTAATAAGGTCACACTGCCCCCCAAGAAAGAACTGCAGCTGAAGAAGTAATAATAATAATAATAGTAATTAATAATGCTTTCACTTACAGAGTCAGCATGGCCAAGTAGAAACAAAGGTCAAATTGGAAACAGGCAAGACTTCGTTTCAGATCCTAGTGCTGTGATCCTGGCCAAGTCACATAACTTTTCTAAATCCCCACTGTATTGTAGGAATAAGAGTACTTGTGGGTTATTGGGGAAAAAGTGCTTTGCAAATATTAAAGTGCTATGAACACTTAAAGGCTATTCCTTTACTTAAAGTGCATTCCCCACAATCCCATAAAGTGACTTGAAACTAGGTATTCTGGCTCCAAGTCCAGTGGTGTTTCCACTACAGCACATTGTCGATGCATCTTTTTTTAAGAGCAGCTGCTTGAGGTATTACTTCCTAGAAAGAGGGAAACGCTTCTTCTAGAGACTATAACATTAAAGTCCCTGAAAGAGGGAATTACCTCTTTCTCTCAGTGAAGATTCAATCGACAAGCATGTGCTAAGTACTCGCTATGTGCCAAATACCGTGCGTGCGAGGCGCTGGGGATACAGAGACGCATGGATATTCTACTAGTTAATGAGAAGAGATGCGAATGTACCTCCTGGGCTTTCCCAGGGATCAGGATAATGGATGGAAACGAGTCAAATTAAAAGCCTTAGCAAAGGTGGTACATCCCATTATCCTCCAAACATAGGATTGTACAGGAAGATGGGGTTGCGGTGACGGTGGGTAGTGTATTGGCAGCTGGAAGGATTAAGACATTCCTGAATTGTCCTGAAGGAAATTAGGAATTCTAAGAAACAAAGAGAGGCAAAGGATAGCCAGAGCAAAAGCACAAATACGGGAAATGGAATGCTGTGTATGAGCAACAAGACCCATCTGAGCGGATTATGAAGTGCTCCATAAAGGGGAGTACCGACATGTCATAAGGCTGAAAAGGTAGGTTGAGTTAGGACAAATTGTGAGGGCACTGAATGCCAAATACACACACACACACTTGCGCACGCGCGAGTTTATTGAAGACAGAAGTGATATGGTAGATCTATACTTGAAGAGCCACATTTGAAAAGATGGAGAATGGACTTAATAAAACATTCTCTCAGTGGTAAAGGAACACAGAAAAGGAAGAGCAAAGTGAGGTAGGAGCTCCCATTTCCTTGGCGATCTCTACTTAGGCACTGTACCCCATCTGCCCTTCTCTTACCTCATGTTACATCACTGGTCTTGCTTGGTGGACTTTTTGGACTTATGACTCTTGAATTGTTTTCTCTCCAGAGAGAGCCAGATGAAGCTTCCCTTCACTAGATATGACTATAGTCATTCTGTTAGCATGGCAGCCACCAGATCTGAGCTCAAACCTAAGCCTTAGCTATGGCCCAAATGAAGTCAGTCTAGAAGGCCAGAAGCCATTTAAAAATTTTATTCAGCCCCAGCAAAGTTAACAAGTAAGCCCATCTCAGGCAAGGGAGAAGGGAAATAGCGGAAGAGTTGGGGCAACAGACAGGAAAGACCCTCACAGAAAGGCAAGAATCGACTTTCTCTTTAAGCTATACACCTCTTACCCACCCCCACCCCCCCAACCCCTACAACTTTCTTTCCACTTCTTTCTAGTTAAACCAATTCATAGCAATGGATCACAGGATCTCAATCTGAAACGAACCTTCGACATCCCCCTGCCCAACCTCACTTTAAAAGTGAGTAAACTGAATCCCACAAGTGATCTCCCATTACCACAGGTAATATGCATTCAATTAATGATCTGAATTTTGAATTCAGCGCTCCGATGCTAACTTCTCTAGACTGAAAAACATCATCTATTGAATCCTGTACAACAGTATAGTCAGAAGCTCTGCCTGCAGCCATTCATCCCTAGATGCTATCTCTAATCAGTCATTGATGGAGGCCAAGAGGCTGGAGACCAGGGCCATTTTTATACATAGGCAGTCAGTTCTGAGATGTGATGAATGGAACTCCAACCATCAACCCCAATGGCTTCCCAGGTAGCAGAATTTTACCATTAGAGATTTATTCCACTGGAAATAAATCCCTCCAATGCCTCCTTCTCCCCCAATCCCTACCTCCAGGAAAAAGTAAGCTTCCTGAAGGTGGGGATTGTTATGGTTTTGTCTTTATATCCCAGAATCTAGTGGGGCCACAATTGCACATAGTAGGCATCTGATAAATACTTGTTGAATCTGAAGGTCTTGAGGGCATTTTATTAAAATAAAATTACTTCTGGAAGGGGCAATAATTAACCCCTTTATCAGCTCAAATCTTCCTGAGGAATAGAGTAAACTGTCAGCTGGCTGAAACTGCAGACTTGTAGGAATGGAACAAGGAGAAGACAAGGAAAGGCAAGGCTCCAGGAGAGGGAGGCACAAAAAGGGTTTGATGGGTGTATATCAAAAACAAATGACCCAATTAACATTTTTGCCCAGCCTCTTGGAAGCAAAGATTTACAACAGGAAAGGGTCCTTAGAGATCAAAAGCCTCTCATTTCAGATGAGAAAACTGAGACAGATTAAGTAAAATCTTCCCCATGATCACAGAGCTGGTAAATCTATGAGGCTGTATTCAAACCAAGTCTTCCTAAATCCAGTGCTCAATGTCCTACAGCACACTGCCTCGAGGCAGTTGTTTCAACTCCACTCAAATTTCATAGTCTCTGCCTCTACCTTGTATAAATATAAGGGTACCAAAGTACAAGCCTTGGCATAGCCATCACCTGGAGCCTACTTTCAAATAACTTGACATGCTGTTCTTTTGGGTACAATGGGATATGGGTCATAGGACTAATGACCCAGCAGACCTGTTGTGGGGTTGGGTACTACAGAGGTGGGATAAAGTCCTGCTCCTCTCGAGCAAGATGGCTCCAGCCAATTGGATGGGTCATATTTCCTTCTGGGCCAGATGCTAGAGAAGCTGCCTTTCCCAGTTAAATGCACGAGGTAACAAAATGACTGACATGATGACAATGCATAACATTCTAGTAAAAAATACCTAGGCCTAAGATACTCTTAGGAAATATTTTCCGTCTGCCCCAAAGAAATCCAAAAATATCCAGCCTGAATGAAAGTATCTGAGAATTGTAACTTTGAGTATAAATACTTAAGGCCAATGTGATCTTGACAAAATTCATCTAAAACTAAAAACGCAACAAAACGCAATTGCATTCACTTGGTCATTGCTAAATTTCTGTGGTATTAAGTCTGGCTAGAAATTGTAGCAGGAGAAAATAATTAGATATTATGATTTACTGTCCCTCATGGACAGAAAGGTAGGTGGGTCAAACCTATCCCTCTTCTCAAACCAAAGATGACTTTCTACTGGGGATACGTAACACGCAGACCTTTGGGATAGCACACAAGCATGAAGACTGCCACCTAGTTGCCCTTGGTATGTCATCACCTACACACACACGCACGCACGCACACGCACACATGAATACACACATGCACATACACACATGCGCACACACGCACATACATACACGCACACATGCACACACACACTCTGTAACTTCCACCTTCTGAAATGCAAACTTCTCAGATAGAGTTTAGAAAATGGGATCCTCCTACCGGCATCTTGCCTCATCTCCTTTCCTCCCCTACTCCCTAGGCTTTAATTTTCCAGGCTCTGACTCTCTACCCTTCCCTTTATGAGGGACAGTTAATCTTGATATCTAAGCACTCTCTCCTGCTAAAATTTCTGCAGGAATGGTTACTACAGAAGTTTTAAAATGATCCAATGAATGCAGCTGCTAGGGAGAAAAAATTGGATGCTGAGCCATCCTGTTTGCCCCAAGTTTCCTGTTGGTGAAGTTTATGAATCAAGAAAGTCAACCATGTCAAAGTGGGAATGGGGAGGAGGTGTTTTGGAAGAGTTGTCAGGAAATCATAGAGTTCAGAACAGCCTTTTGGTGGTAAAACCTAATTTCATTTTAAATGGGTTTATTCAATTGCTTTCTCCTCGGCCTTCTCCCGGACCTTCTTTATCAGCCCTCTTATCTTAAGGATCACCCACAATGCCAGGCTGTCAAACTCCTCATGGTTATTTGGCATTCATCTCATTTAAAAGATAACTGGTAACCAGTTTGGAGGAGGAGTGGCTAAAACAGCTGAGTTGGAAAGAGGAAGAATGGGCAACAGGAGAGGAAAAACAGATTAACCCCAGTGGCAGGATTCAAATAAAACTGAGCTGAGGCACCACCACCACTAACAACCAGTTTGCTGAACTCAACCTAAAATTATGTACTAGTTCTGCCAAACTGGTGCAAACTGGCTGAATCCCACCACTAATTAACCCCTAACCTCAAGTTAGAGAAAGCTTTAAAAAAATCTCAAATGCCAGATGTCTTCCTTCCCAGCCCTACATTACCTCTTGTCTATTTACTCCACATTTTATTTTCTTAGCCATTCCCTTTAGATTAAAAAAAAAAGGGTAATTGAGCATTTCAGCATTTGCATTTTGATCACTGGGGATAGCAGGAAGTGGGGAGGGGTGACAGAGGTAAGAAGGACAAGCATCAGGGGCTTTGGCCACTGGAAATTACCTAGCATCCCTTTTGCCTAAACTGCTTTGGGAAACTGAGTCGCACTAGTGATTTTTCTAAGGCTAGTTGCCTCCTCAGGTTTGGAAAGTTTTTCACTAGGATGTACTCAACCTACTTTGCAGAAAACCAGTTCTCAATCTCTTTTGCAACTGGGTGGTACAGTGAAGAGTGCTGGGTCTGGAGCCAAGAAGACCTGAATTCAAATTCAGCCTCAGACCCTCAGTAGCACGTGACTCTGGACAATTCATTTAACTTCTTTTTTGCCTCGGTTTCCTCAACTATAAAATGAGAATAATACAACAGCACCTACTTCCCACGGTTGTTGTCAGGATCAAAGCAGATGCTATTTGTAAAGCATTTAGCACAATGCCCAGCTCACAGCAGGCACAACATAAATTCTTATTCTTTTCCCTCTTTTCCTGTCTCCCATCTCTAACTCTCACATAAGCATATGGCATAACATAGATTATCAGGGTTAAAAGAGACCACTAAGATGGTGAAAACTCCTTTATTTTATAATGAGGAAACTTAGATCCAATTAGAGGAAATGATTTACCTGAGGTCACATGGCCAGAGCCAGAACTTGAACCCAGATCTCCTGATTTCTCCTGACTTCTAGTAGTATGAACACTTTGAGAAACTCTTACAGATTCCTCTTAGGAAATAATGGGGTACAAGAATCAGCAAATTACCAATCACCCATTTGGAGTTGGAAGCAGCCCCTGGGAACCCTGCACAATAGAAATGTCAGGAAGTCTTTCCCATCTCATTCTCTTGCCTTCCCCCGGCCCCAGAAGTCCTCCAAAGCAGTGATTGAAGCTCATGGGCCATAAGCTACTTGAGGACAGAGACTGTCCTTTTTTCATCTTTGTATCCCTATTATCTTATAAGCAGCTAATAAGTGTTTGTTGCATTGAAATTGTGGGACAGGAGCTCAAGCTTCTCCCCCTAGTCTAGTAATCCCATTGGAACTTGCCCCTCCCACTACCCCCTTCTCCATCCCATGTAGCTTCTGGTGGGTGAGAAGATTGGTCCTCTGGCTGAAGCTCCTCCCACACACTCCACAGGAGTATGGCTTCTCGCCGGTGTGGACTCGGCGGTGGGTTATGAGATAGGAGCGGCTGCTGAAGCTCTTCTTGCAGTCGCCGCAGCGATAAGGGCGTTCCCCGGTGTGCCCCCGCTGATGAATAATGAGGTGTGAGCTCTGGCTGAAGCTCTTCTCACAATCTCGGCACTTGTAGGGCTTCTCGCCTGTGTGGACTCGTTGATGGGTGATGAGGTTGGCTCGATGGCTGAAGCACTTGACACAGTGGCTGCATTTGTAAGGCTTCTCCCCTGTGTGGATGCGTTGATGCTTGATGAGATCCGGACTGAGGCTGAAACGTTTGCCGCAGTCTCGACACTGGTAGGGCCGCTCACCCGTGTGAACGCGCTGGTGCGTGACCAGTGACGAGCTGCGGCTGAAGCCCCGGCCACAGTTCCCGCAGCAGTAAGGCTTCTCACCCGTGTGGGTGCGCTGGTGCGTGACTAGGTCCGAGTTGCGGCTGAAGCACTTGGGGCAATCCGAACATCTGTAGGGCCTCTCACCAGTGTGTGTGCGCTTGTGGCGGGTAAAGTCAGAGCTGTGGCCAAAGCACTTCCCACAAAGCGGGCAGCTGAAGGGCCTCTCACCACTGTGGGTGCGCTGGTGGCGGCTGAAGTCAGAGTTCCAGCTGAGCTGCTTGCCACACTGAGGGCACTGATAGGTTTGCTGGTAACGAGAGAAGTTGGAGATGTGGATTAAATCTTTGCTGCTATGAGAGCATTTGGAAGGGTTGGGGCAGCCTGGGGGTGGCAGGGGGGTGAAGTCCACAGAACAGGGGATCAGTTCCTTGTTGTCTGATGTGCACCAGTAGATAATTTGAGTTGGGGCAGCTACAAAGGCCTTGTTTTCATCCAGCGGGGCTCTGGAAGGTTGTCCTTCAAGGACCCCTTCTTCTTCCAGGCCCTTCCAAATGCCGGGAAGAGTCCCTGGCTTGTCCTCTGCTGGAGAAGGTGGACTATCCGTCCATATTCCGGAAGGTTGTCCTTCAAGGGCCCCCTCTTCTTCCAGGCCCTTCCAAACCTCAGGAGGAGTCCCTGGCTTGTCCTCTGCTGGAGAAGGTGGACTATCTGGCCAAGCTCTGGAAATGTGTCCTTTGAGGGCCCCCACTTCCTCCAGGCCTTTCTGAAGCCTGAGAGGAGTCCATGGCTTGTCCCCTGCTGGGGAACATGAACAAGAGAGTTAGAAGGAGAGGACTGTTTGTGTGCTATGTCCCTAAATTATGTGATGAGGATCCAGTGAGATGGGGCTTGTAACCTGAGGCCTGCCAGCACTCTGGTCAGCAAGTCTTATAGGTAGCTATTGGCACGTTTCAACCCCACTGAAATGTGAATTCCTTGAGGGCAGAGACCATGCTTTTGCATTTCTTAGATCCCCCAGCACATAACAGTGTCAAGAACATACTAAGCACTTAATAAATATTGTTGACTGACTCTACTCTCAGTTATCTTGGGTTAAGTCACCAGAATCCACAGTTCTTTTAACTAGAGAAGATCATCCACCCAGCACAAAGTTGTTAGAAAATTGAAAAAGGAGCATAAATTTAGAGCAGTAAGGGACCTTGGAGGTCATCAGGTTCAAATCTTCCATTTTATAGATGCAGAAACCAGAGTGGTTAAGGCACTTTCTTTTCTTTTTTCTTTTCTTTTCTTTTCCTTTCTTTTTTAAGGCACTCTATAGCTGGGAAAACACTATAGAAAAAAAAATCAGCAGAGAATTGACCTATATAATCCTAAACAAAAGATCATTCTAAAGCCATTTCTGTTTGGTTCAGTTTGTGCTCAAAGACAATTAGAGCTGAAACAGATCTTAGAGACCACCTGATCTAACTTATCTGACAATTGGGAAAATGGCTAATAAGGAAGTGACTTGCCCAAGATAACTCCAGTAGCACAGGTCCTATAGATAGATAGACAAGACAGACAGACAGATAGAGATATATGTTATACAGAGATATATGTATAGATATAAATAAGTATATAGATATATAGATAAGTTCAGTAGCATAGCTAAGACTTTCAGAGCTGTGATCTTTCCACTAAACCCACTGCCTCACGTGCATATCACATGATAATTCTGACCGCTTGACTTCCCAATTCTGGTTAGCTCAAACTGATCTGAGATCCTTTCAAGGTCTATAATCCTGTGGTTCTTACACTGAATGAGGGTACGTTTCCAAAGTAACAAACAGATGATGAGAATAAAAGGAACACTGGATAGACAGAAGGGTGCCAGGATGTCTCCCAGACTGAGAATAAACACTTGCCAAATATAAGAATGTTTAAAATGGATAATTTGACACCATTAGCTAAACTTTTCACACTATCTAGAGGTTCAAATAATGCAGAAAAACCAAACAAAGAACTTATCCCAAATGTTTCTTCTCTCTGGGGAAGATATGCCTTTCTATCTTTGTCCACAAATTTGGGTATGTGTAACATTTTGGGAATTCACACTGAGCAAAAGTAACTGGAAAACTATCCAGTTTCCCCATCTACTTTCTCCCACCCACTTAGGGATTCATAGAACCTCCTCCGAAACAAATGAAAAGCACAAAACTAAAAAAGATGAGTTTTCTTCCTCTCTAACCTTGCTATCTTTCCTAGCTCATGCCACCCCACCCCCACCCCCACCCCTGCCCCCTGTTTCCTATGTACAGGGAGAGGAGGAAAGAGAAAAATGGAGGAGTTAAGTGTTTTGTTTCGTTTTTTATATCCAAGACTTTTCCTGGCAGTTTTTGCTGCTACGGTGAAAAAGGGAAAAATTATGCCTATTAGAGCTCCAAGGAACCTCAGTTCCACTCTCTAATTTTACAGATAAGGGAACAGAGGTAAAATGTCTCACACAGTGGATGAGCCTACCATTCCCCAAATTCTTCGTTTAGTATCCCTTCTCACACACCGGTCTACCTCCTGAGCACAGGTGCAACCAACAAAGAACTTAATAAGAGAATAAAGAGTAATTTAAACTTGAACTTGAGACAAGATTTACCATAGAGAATCAAACAATCCCTAAGGTGCTCTAACAACCATCTTTTATAGACTCATAGAATCCCAGCCCTGGAACAAAGCTTAGAAACCATTTTCTCGATCTACTTAATTTATAAATGAAGAAACTAAAATTCAGAAAGATCAAGAAGCCAGAATCTGTTTCGTTTTTGAGAAGACTCTCCCCATCTTGCCCAGGCTGGAGGTTGAGAGGCTGCTCACAGGCTGACCATATGACTAATTCATCCAGGGATTTGATGTCTGTTTCTGACCTGGGCTAGTTTATCCCTCCTTAGGCAACATGGTTTCCCATCCTCCACCTCATCGCAAGGACCCACCACACAAATGCGAAATAGTGAGAACACCCCAATGGGCACAGCTCCCTACAGCTCATAACTCCCAAGAATAAGAGACCTTCCAGTGCTAGTGTCCCTGGTAGATGGAATCCCAAATGTACACCATCATGCCCAGCTCAGAGACAAAATCTGAACAAGCCTCTTCAGGCATCCAATCTAGTGCTTAATATGTCTCCCCCACGAAGGCAGCTAGGTGGAGCACTGGATAGAGTCGATAGAGGGCTGCATCTAGAATGGAGAAGAATCAAATCTCTCCCCAGACATTAGTCATGTAACCCAGGGCAAGTCATTTAACCTCTGCTTGGCTCAGTTTCCCCATCTGTAAAATGAAGACAATACCACCTACCTGCCAGGGCGAAGGCAGGTAAAACAAAAATGAGATAGTATTTTGTGAAGCATTTTGCAAACTTTAAAGTTATTGTTACCACTAGGCTGGCTCTAGATGAAGGTCAATAAGGTAGCCAACCAAACATTTTTGAAACACCCCAAACATCTCCATCACCAGCCTGCCTTTGGGGGCCGCGTTCCTTTCAATGTGGCCAGGGAACACCATCATTGGAAATATTTTAGGTTTCATAACAAAGATGGAGGTATTCTGAAGTCACTATTAAAATGTAACTCAATCCCTTGATGGTAGAAATTCAGACACTGCACACGAAACTCCTCTTCCTTGTGTTTATCAGGCTAGATCAATTTACTAAAGCAGCCGAATCATCTATCTTAAAAGGGAAAATATAAGATATAGGAAAAGTAAGCTTCACTTGGCTGTGGGGAAGAGAGAGACCTAAAGCAGCCACAGGACCATAGATTTAGAGCTTGAAGGATCTTAGAGTTCATTAAAACCAACTTATGACAGCTGAGGTAGACAAACATAAAGAGGGGTGACCAGGGTCTCAGAACTAGCAACTGGTCAAGATGAGATTCGACCCAGGTTCTCTGAGCCCCCAAATCCAGCTCTGCAGTACAGCGGGTAGGATGAGAAGCACTGGACACTGAGACAAGTATGACAGACCAAGTGCAAAACGGTGTCCAAGGTGTTTTTCTGGCAGGGGGTGTTGAATACTATCACCCCCACATCATAATTGTGATCAAATCAAAAATAGATAGGCTTTATGACCAAGAGAGAAATTTATTTTTTTCTCACTCACAGCCTTTTCTTCCTGAACATGAACCCCCTCCCAAGTTATCTTCTTCCTTTCTGCTACCAGTCTCCTCACCTATGCAGAAGAATAGGATCCTTCTCCTTTCTGAAGATCCCAGGCCATCAGGCAGCCATGGTTCTTCACCTCGTTCTAGGCATAAGATGAGCTCTGGTTTGGAGATGGGAAATCCTGCTTCAAGAGTAAAAGAATCAGATCAGGGACCTAGCTCACCATTCAACTCTGCTTTGCCCCCACCCTGGACTCTGACCTCTGAAAGCCCAGATTCAGGCAGTTTTCCAACTCTGGCTCTTCTCTCTCCATCTCAGATTCTCCACACCCTCCCTGCCCCTGCTCCCTCCACACGCCATTTACTAAGTCTCCCTTCCCCCCAAAACAAGTAATGGCTCCTCAGTGCTGACAACTCAAAGCTTTAGTTCATTAGAAAAAGAAGAGAACTTAAACATCATCTTGTCTAGACCCTTCATTTTGTATGTGAGGAAACTGAGGTTCAAGTAAGAGGAAGCTCAAACTTCTGAGTCTGTCATTCAAAGCCCTCTGAAACATACCCCAACCTCGCCTTTTCAGGCTTTCCTCCTTTACTTCCCTATCTGAACCTTCCAGTCTGGCAAAACTGTACCACTTGCTGTTCCTGCAATAATATGGGTAGAGTTTTTCCAACTCAGAGTCTTTGTAGACATCATTCTCCCCACATAAAATGTCCTCCCTATACCCTGTCTGCTTACCTGAATTCTATACATCCTTCAGGGCCCAAATCAAGTCCCACCACATCCATAAGGCCCTTTCTAATCATCCCAATCCATAGAAATCTCTCCTGCTGATCACACAAGTGGGAAAAGGACCCGTATGTAAAAAATATTGACAGCAGCTCTTTTGTGGTATCAAAGAATTGGAAATCAAAATGCCCATCAATTGAGGAATAGCTGAACAAGTTGTGGTATATGAATGTAATGGAATAGTATTGTGCTAAAAGAAATGAGGAGCAGACAGACTTCATAATAACCTGGAAACACTTACATGATCTGATGCTGAGTGAAAGGAGCAGAACCAGGAGAACATTATACACAACCACAGACATATTGCTTCTGTGATGACTAACTTCGATACACTTGGCTCTTCTCAGCAATACAAAGCTCAAAGACAGCCCCAAAGGACCCATGATGGAAAAAGCTATCTACATCCAGAGAAAGAACTACGAAGTCTGAATGCAGATTGAGGCAAACTATTTGCTCTCTTTTTTTCTCTTCTTTTTTGGTTTTGTTTCTTCTTTCTCATGATTCATTCCATTGGTCATAATTCTTCTTTACAATTTGACTATTGTGTAAATAAGTTTAATGCGAAGGTATGTATAGAACATATATCAGATCCCATACTGTCTTCAGGGTGGAGAGGGGAGGGGATGAAAGGGAAGAAAATTTGGAACTCAAAAACATGTGGAACTGAGTGTTGTAAACTAAAAATGAAAAAATCTAAAAAATCTTTAAAAAAGAAAGAAATCTCTCCTGCTAAATAGGTGTAACATTTGCTGTCTAGACTAGGGGTTCTTAACCTTTTCTGTATCATGGTCCCTTTAACATTCTAGTGAACGATGTTGTTAAAAACAATTGAGAACTGAAAGAAATTATAAATTTCTATTAGATATTAATGAAAATAATGATGTAAATTTCTTTGCCTATCCAAACATGTGGACCCCCCCAAAAAACTCATCCAAACCAGGTTAAGAATCCTTATTATCTAGATGAGATCAAAAACCCCTAGTCTAAACCATAAAAATAACATAGCATAAACTGTCCACTTCCCCAAGACTGAAATTCCTTTAAGGTAGGAATTATATCTTGTGCCACTGCCCCCTTAGCACCTACTACCTAGCAGAGTGCCTTGCAATTAAGAGGTGTTTAATGACTGATGATGGAAGTTGAGATTGTTTGGGAGAGAGCCCCATCCTCTGAGAAGACTGTCCTAGAAGATAACTGTCATGTTATCCTATAAACTGTTCCTTCATGTCTGAAACACAGCACTGGACTAGATGGACCATGGGCTTGACCTAGTGTTCTTATTACTGGCACTAAGTTCTTATTACTGGCACCTAAAGACATCAACCATCTCAATGTACACTGTGTCCCTAAACTACAACTCTCCCATTCCTCCCACCAGCACTTAGCAATTATTATAAGACTCTGGAAAGAATCTGCAAAGGAAGGAAACATAACTCTGGCTTCACTCTCTTCTCTAAACTCAATCTATGAGTGAACCAGTTCAGCTCTCTACTTTTCTGTCAAGTCCCTTGCTTTCACATTGCCAAACCCTAGCCCTGGATTACTCTTCATTTTCCACCACTTCTGTCCTACTCATGTGCTGCTAGAGGAAGTCACAATACTTTGCTGATAGGGCCACTGCCAAATTTATGTTACCTTAGCCCTCACTGCCACAAGGCAATCCTAATCCTCATTCATTCATTCATTCATTCATTCATTCATCCATTCATTTATTTATTTATTTATTTTCTATCCTACTCATTACAACAGCTGTTTCAATCTTTCTCTTCTCTCAAATCAAACACAAGACCCCCTCTCATCACCCTCTCAGCTACTGACCTCACCTCGTGCTTCACCAAAGAGGCCATGTGACCCACACTCCCTCATCTCCCCATCTCCTCATATCTCTGATATTTGACCCTCAGCATCTCTTCCTTTAGCCTCTGATAAAGAACCATTCTCCTTGGCAAGGCTAATCCCTCTACATGCATTCTCTTCCATTTACTTCAATACAATATCCCCACTATTGTCTCTCCCTGTCAGTCTTTCTCTATCAGTCTCCTCCTCTCTCTGTCAATCCTCTCTGTCAGTACCTCCCTGTCAGTCCATCTACTAGTTCTTTCCCTGAAAGGAAAAATGCCTAAAAATATACTATTTCCACTATCCTTTAAAAATAATCCTCACTAGACTATACCATCCCCACTAGCTATCAGTATTGTATTTCTCCTCTTCTCAGCTGAACTCTTTGAAAAAGTCTTTTGCACTGGCTGCCCGCACTTTCTCTGCTCTAAATCTCCTTAAAACCTTCTATAATCTGGTTTCTGACATCATTCAACTAAAACTGCTCTCTCCAAACTCACAAATAATCTCTTAATTGCCAAATCCCATGGATTTTTATCAATTCTCATGCTTTTTTCACAGAATTTGACAAAACTTACCATCTTCTTCTCAAACAAAATCTCTCTGAGTTTTCATAACACTGCTCTATCATGGTTCTCCTGTCCAAATGCTGCTCAGCCTGCTTTGCTGAATCTCCACCTATGTCATACCTATTAACTGTGAGTATACCCCAAAGCTCTCTTCTGGACTCCGCATCTTTTCTATCCTTACTCTTTCTCTCTTGGTAACCTCATCAGCTCCCACAGCTCTTATCATCACTATGATAACTGATAATATGATCCCAGCTTCATATATTCAGCCCTAGTTTCTCTCGATCTTTATACCCTCATCAGCAAACTATTTAGTCAACATTTCAAAGTGACTGTCTTATAGAGATCTCAAATTCAACATATCTAAAACAGGACCCTTCATTTTTCCTTCAAAACCTACCCCTCTTCCAAATTTCCTTATTTCTATCAATGGCACCCATGCTTACATTCACCCAGGTTGGAACCTTCAGTGCCATCTTCAACTCCTCACTCTCACTCAGAATATATATCTACTAAGTTGTCAAATCTTGTTACTATCTGCATAATTTCTCTCACATACATGGTCTTCCCTCCTCTCACACAGCCCCCACCCTAGTTCAGGTTTTTATCACCTCTCACTTTCTATTACAATAGCCTCCTTGGTTCCCCTGCTTCAAGTCTATCCCTGCTCTGATATGCCCTCCTTCATATAGCTGCCAAAATGTTTTTCCTAAAATCAAAGTCTGCATATGTACCCACACACACACAAACTCCAGCAAATCCCTATTTCCTCTAGGATCAAACATAAACTCCTGTCTGCTGTTTAAAGTTCTTCATAGCCTGGCCCCTTCCTATCATTTTTTTTTGTTTTGTTTTTGGTTTGGTTTTTTTGCACATCACTCCACACTTGTTGGTCCAGCTATGTTGCTACTCCTCACACACACAGCTCCATCTCCTTTTCTTATGCATGTTCACTGGCTATCCTTCATTCCTGGAATGTTCTTCTTCCCCACTTCCACCAAATCCTTGGTTTCCTTTAAAACTCAGGTCCATGTTACCTTCTTCAAGAAGCCCATCATGGTCTTCCCCCACCTCAGTGCCTTCCCCCTAATATTACTTTGCATCTACCTTGTGTCTATATTGCATATACCTATATGTGTGCATGCCCCCTCACCTCATTAGAACATAAGTTCTGCGAAGCTATGTATTGTTTCAATTTTTTTTCCCTTTTGTCCCTAGCACTCAGGACAATGCCTGGCATGTCACAATTAATAAAGGCTGGTTGATTGAATGTTCCTGGATGACTAAGGGCTAGTGGGGATGGGTCTTAGAAACACAGACTCTTGGATCCAAAAAGGTCATCTAGCCAAACCCATACATGAACCATTCATAGTGCCTACTGTATCCTCAAAATCTGTCATCTACTTAAACAGTTTTGTTGACAAAAATTCAGAGCTTCTAGAGATAGTTCAATCAAGTCAACTTAGTGTTAGGGAACTCTTCCTTACCCTGCCTCCCTGAAGGCTCCTTCTCGTAAGCTTTGTTCTGCTTTCCAGGAACAAGAACATGTCCAACCCCTCTTCCCCATGACAACATTCCAAATACTTGAAGACAGCTATTCTGTATCCCTTAAGTCTTCTCATCCCCAGTTCCTTTCACTTAATCTCACATAGATTTATTTGGAATCCCCTCAGTTCTATGGTGGCCCTTATCTGAAGCAATTTTAGCTTCTCAATTTTTTTTCTAAAATATGGTCCTTAAGGACTGTACACAATATTCCATAAATTGACTAACCAGGACTATTATCATTCCACAGTGAATAGTCAGTCTTCCTGGAGTCAGAAAGACCTGAGTTCAAATCCAGCCACTGACACTTGCTAGTTATACAACTGGAAGTAAAGCAGATGCAATCACACTTGCCTCCCAAGGTTCTTATGAAGATAAATGAGGTAATATTTGTGAAGTGCTTTGAAACCTTAAAGCATTATATAAATGGTGGTTATTGTTTTTGTTGTTACTAATTAATGCAGACTAATCCTGGTGAGGCAATCACCAAAAATTTTAATACTACCCTACTTGCCAAATGCTATGGTAAGCACTGAGGATATAAGGAAGGGCATATAGGTTCTTTTCTTTTTTTCCCTAATCATCTTTGGAAACAGGCCTAGTAGTGGAATTGCAGGGTTAAACAGTACAGATAGTTTAATAACTCTTTGGCCATAATTCTAAATTGTTGTTCAAAACGGTTGGATCAGTTCACAATTCCACCAACAGAGTCCCAATATTTTCACATCCCCTACAACATTTGTCACTGTCCCCTTCAATCATTTTAGCCAATCTGATAGGTGTAGAATGATATCTCAAGGTTGTTTTAATTTGTATTTCTCTAATCAATAATTATTTAGAGCATATTTTCATATGACTATAAATTATTTTGATTTTTTCATTGGAAAACTGCCTGTTCATATCCTTTGACTATTTATCAATCGGTTAATGACTCACATGCTTACAGATTTGACAAGGTTTTTTATATATTTGAGATAGGAGACTTTTATCTGAGAAACTGTCTATAAAAATGTTTTTCCAGTTGTGGTGGCAAAGAACTGGAAATTGCAGGGATGCCTGTCAACTGGGCAATGCCTAAACAAGTCGTGGTATAGGATCATGCTGGAATACTACTGTGCTATGAGAAGTTATGAACTCATTGACTGTAGAAAAACATGGATAGACTTGCATGAAATGATGAAATTAAATGAGCAGAACCAAGAGAACACTGTATACAGTAACAGCAACATTGTTTTAAAAACAACTTTAAGAGACTAAGTCATTTTGACTATTACAAATACCCAAATCAACTACAAAGGGCCTCTGAAGGGAGACACTATCTGCAGCCAGATAAAGACCATCTTTTGGACAGGGAGGAGAGGGAAGGGAGGGAAGGGAAAAAAGAAAGTTACATAACTTTATTATATATTTAAAAGGAATAGTAGGTTGTACATAATAGATTGGCAGTTTCGTGTGCAATCATCTTTTTTTATTCTACTATGTTATGGAAATGTTTGTGTTACTTCATAAATTAAAAATAAAAGAAAGTCTCTCTCTCTCACACACACACACATAAACACACACACACACACACACACACACACACACACACACACACACACAAATACACATACACAAAACAAAGAAGGGCAAAAATTGTCCCTGCTTTCAATTAACTCACATTCTAGTTGGAGAAATGGTCATGAAGATAACTAGGTACATACAGAATAATACAGAGTGGATAGGAGGTAATAAGAGTAGAAGGCACTAGAAACTGAGGAAACAGGGAAAAGTTTTGTGTAGATAGTGGAACCTGAATTGAATCTTGAAGGATGTCAGGGAAACTAATAGGTGGAAATGAAGAGGGAAGCATTCCAGGCATGAAGAAGAGCAAGGGCAGGGAGAAGGAGGGTCATGTTTAAGGATGAAAGAGTAAACCAGTGTAACTGGGTTACAGAGTTTGTGGAGAAGAATAAAGTATAAGAAGAAAGGAAAGGTAGGAAAGGAACAGTTTTAAAGAGCATTAAATGAAAAATGCAGGACTTTATATTTGATCCAGAAGGTCAATAGAGAGCCACTGCAGTTTATCGATGGAAAGATCTCTGTTTCAAGAAAAATCACTTTGGCAGCTGAGTGAAAGATGGATCAAAGCTGAGAAGAGACATGAACAGAGAGACAAATTAGCAAAATTTTAGTGATGGTGAAGATGGCCTTTGAAAGGGCCAAGCTACTTATCTTGGTCTCCTTAAGTGAGATTATAAAGAGAAAAGAGAAGGAAAGAATAACCATGGTATGGTAGAAAGAGTCCTGAGCCTCAAGCCAGAAGACATAGATTCTAGTCCAATCTCCACCACTTACTGGTTGTGCAACCATGGGTAAATCGCTTAACCTCTCTGAGCCACATTTCCCCCTTCTATAAAATTGGATATTTGCATGACTTCAGGGTGTTATAAGAAGAAGGAATTGATAAGTGTGAGTTATTGTTAAATGGTTGAGGGAGACAATGGAGAAAGAAATGGAAGACGGTGGAGGGGAGAAATAAGAGATGTCAAGATATTAGGAGACACCTTGTTTTCCAGAGCTAAGGCCCAGCAAGCAAGCTGCGCCCTGAGCTTGGCATAACAACAATCCTTTGTGCTCACCCTCTGGATAATCTCAGCCACAGCAAAATCCCAGAATTGCTTCTGGTCGTGAAGCCCTACTATGAATCCAACTTGTCCCATGGTTGCTGTTACCCCTCCCTATCAGGGTTACAACTCACTGTTCATAAGTATTGAGACATCCCCACACTAAAGTGCCCCCTCACCGAGGGCAGGGCTCCAGCACACATATCCTGGCTTGCAAGCCACTTCTTTCACTTTGAAATTGAACTTCTATTTGATGCCTGACTCTCCTGTCTCTAGCCTGCTCTGTTTGGCTCTGGCCACCCACAGGTTAAGAGGCCAGTTCCATCCAATAGGTATGAATGGGGTGTCAGAAGTGGGATTGAACGTGAAACTGGGTCATTGGACACTCCAGTACCAGTGGGAATGGACTAGGTGCCACCAGAGATTTATTTCTCATGAGTCCAACACACCCCTCCCCACCTTGTCTGGGGAGTCCTCTACCCTTGTCCCTGCTCTAATTCTACAAGTTCCAGCCTTGGTTGAGCTCAACATTCTTTGTGAGGAAAACTCCAGGGCTCCTCCCTTGACCCAGTTCATCTGGATTACTCTGGGAAGGATAGCCTTTCTTAACCGCACATCGCTGTTAATTGGCCTCTTTACATGCCTCTGTAAAAGTGTAACTGTGTGCCTAAAGTTAAAAACTGCACACCTCAGTAACCCACGTGCCTCTGTATGAACTCTGACTGCACACTTTGTTAGAATTCTTTGTGTCTATGTCTGTCTTGTTGTTTTGGCTGTGTTTGAGTCTTCATAAGATGGAAAATTTCTGGGTTGTGTTTGTGTTGTGAGCTAGATTCTGTTACCTTGAAAGATTTAAAATGCAGCCAGCCAGAAAACTTCTAATGGCAGTAGCCAGAGAGTTTAGAACACTGGGAAACATTAATAAACTTTCATAGTTGAAGCAATTGTTTCAGTAAGCAGGACTAACACCCACTTTAGGCTTTCTGAGAGAGATTAGGTTGTAAAAGAAAAAACCTGTAAGACATTTTTTTCCTATCATTTTGACTTTGGCTATGTTGGAATAACAAAAGGAAAGTCAGATAATCAAAGTTGTAGACCTGCTAAAAAAAATCTTGATAAATTAAGGAGTTTGGAAATTAATCATTTTAAGATTGCAGGAAAGAACTCCTGAGATTTTGGGGTAATTCCAGGAATTCACTCCCTTCTGCAATATTTTAGTAAGTTTTGGGTTATGACTCTGCAGAATTTGTTTTAAGGAAAAATAAAGATTAAATTTTATAAAAGTTTTGAAAGTAAATGGCAATATTAATAACCTCATTGTTCTAGGGCAATGAAGGAAGGCAGCTAGTTTAGAAGTAGTCTAAGAAAAAAAATAAGCAAGCGGTTTGCACCTTATAACAACCTCTTATTAACCCTTCCTTGACATTTCTGACCATGAAAATAGAAAAGATTATTTAAACCAGGTATCTCCTATAACACTCCTAGTTCAAGAGACCCTCTTCCTGTTAACCCCCTCATCCCAGATCAGATTCCCAAATACAGGTGTTGAATAAAATGCTGGAAAAATGGAGGAAAACTTGAATTATGTTTCAATTCATGATTAGATATGATTATAGGCCCATTTAGGGCCCATTAGGTAGAGTGGTAGGAGGGAGGGGCAGCAGCTACAGCAGGGCCCCCCACTGGCAGTGGCCCCAATGGCCCTGTGCTCCTGGATATCCTGCAGCCAGCTCCTCTAGGCAAGCCTGGGTCAGATGCAGAACATGCTGCCCATCTTGCCCCAGTAGCTGCAAATGACCTCAGCAGCACCTGGCCCCAAAGCTGCAGCTGTCTGGGGGTCAGGCCCCATGGCCAGAATCCACTTTGTGCTGCCACCAGGAACTATCACCAATGGGATGGTCCTGGTACCAGCCACACCAGCCCCTGAGATTCCCATTCTGCAACAAGTGCCCTCTGTCACATACCTCAAAGCCCAGTCAGTGTCTATAGTGTAGGCTCAGCCCTCAGCAGGCCCTACCCAGCTTCTATCTGGGAAAGTCCTGATGCCCCCTGGCAGCATTTAGCATGGCAGTACAAAGTAGGGGGGCCAGCCAGCCTCTACTCTTGGTGAGCCCACCTTTCTCTTTTCTGCCTGCAGGAAATTATTAGTTGTGTAATCTAAGGCAAGTTATCTTATCTCTTTTTGGTCTAGTTTCATGATCTGTAAGGAGAAAAATGATAATGGTTTTCCATGTCCCAAGACTGTTGTGAAATCAAAATGATATAATGATCACAGAGAGTTAACACAGTGACTGGCATACACTAAGCATATGAACGAATGTAGTTGTTCCATACCTGGTAACTCTAAAGTGGTTTTAAAATGCCAAAGGCAATAAGATTAATGATTTTTATATGTGATAATTTGGAAATGCAATTGATGTTATCTGAAGTTTATTGTTTGTTATTATTTCATTTCTAAATTATCTCATATTGTAAAATTTGACATACCATTGTAACAGTAAGACTGTTAGAACTTTTTAAACAATTTTTTAATCTGGATGCTGTCACATATGAATTGGGCTTTTAAAAGGATGTGATAAAAAAAATGGATGTTTGAAAACTATTAAATATTTAATGGGGTATATTTTGTTATAAATCAGATAATTATATATAATAGCAAATTTTCATTTGAAATTTTTGGCTATTATGAAAGTGTATAGGGTGGTTTAAAGATATAGCTTCAACATATTAAAGAGTCAACTATAAGGTATATGTCTGAAGCCCCAGAATATGGGTAGTTTTAATTTAAAAGTAAAGGATAAATGAAATGCTAACTGTTAGGGGAACATCAGGAAAGATATTCAAGCCCTAAGTTGTGTTTCTTATAATTTTACTATGTGAGGTAAAAATTCTTGGGGCTGTAATTTACTATTGTTTTGATTATATAGAAAGTTGTCTGAATTGTCATGAAGCCAATAGTAGAAAGTGGCATGTATGGCACTCTAGGAACTGCTTAAGGTGAATGTCTGTTCCTGGGAAAAGTTTGGGGGAATGACCTGGGCACAGCCTAGGTAGGATTCTTCTGACTCTATTTCCCTATTGTTCTATCTCTTTTCTGAAAAGGAAAATTTCCCACGTGGTTAATTCTGAGCCTTGCTTTTAACACATTGTGACTACATGACTGGCTGTCAGATATGACTCATGCCTGGAATCAAGAAGAGCTAAAGGAGTTTTTCCTCTGTTATGATGAATGACATTGTTGTAATTATGTCCCTCTTTTCTCTTTTATAGCAAATTTCTATAATCAAGAAGTTTTGTAAGTACAATACTAAATCTATTAAATAATAGATTGATACTGAAACATCTCTTAGTTACTATAACTGGATGCAAGTATGAACATCTTACAATTATAACCTGTATTTGTGATCAAATTATATTATAGGAATGATATCCTCCTAAGGGGGAAATAATTAGACAAAGTAATGAGACAAAGATGTAATATGAAAGTTTTCTAATTAAATGGATTAGTAAATTTTGAGAAAAGCAACAGGATTGGGCTGTTTCCTGTAAGGAATATATACATGTTTATGATTGGCTTCCAAATTTACCTATCATGAGTTATCTATCATAAGTTCTCAAAATTGAATTAAGAATTTTACATATAAAATTGTATAATGGTAAAAAGTGAAATTATTGTCCCATTTTTATAGTATCTGTCTGATAATTTTAAAAGGTAGAAGAACAGGCCATAAATGAGCTTCCTAAGAAAAAAGTACCAGGACCACATGGATTTACAAGTTAATTCTATCAAACATCTAAAGATTGACTAATTCCAATATTAAATAAATTATTTGAAATAATAGGCAAAGAAAGGATCCTACCAAACTCCTTTTATGAAACAAATATAATACTGATACATAAAACCAGGAAGAACAAATGAATACAGATGCGAAAATGCTAAATAAAGTAACTAGCTAAAAGATTATAACAACATATTACAAAGATTATACATTATGGCCAACTGGGATTCATACCAGAAATGCAGAGATGGTTTAAAGAAAACTATTAACATAACTGATTAGATTAATAATAAAAGAAAAAATCATATTATATCAATAGATGCAGAAAAAGCTTTTTATAAAGTATGACATTCATTTCTATTAAAAATTTTGAAAATATAAGTATAAATGGATTTTCCCTCAAATTGATAAAAAGCATGTTTATCTAAAACCATCAGCAAGCATTATTTGTAATGGGGATAAGCTAGAAACCTTCCTAGTAAGATCATGTGTGAAACAAGGATGCTCACTGTCACCAATATTTTTCAATATTGTATTGGAAATCCTAGCAATAACAATAAGAAAAGAAAAACAAATGGAATCGAAATAGAGAACGAGGTAATAAAACTATCTCTTTTTGCAGACAATATGATAATATACTTGGAAAATCCCAAAGACAACCAAAATGTTAGTTGAAACAATTAATAATTTTAGATATATCACAAACCAAACCCTGCAAGAAGAGATAGTAAGAGATATTCAATCTAAAATAACTCTAGACAGTATAAAATACTTGGAAGTACCTCTGCCAAAATAAATCCAGAAACTATAGAAGATTTAAATAACTGAAGAAATATAAATTATTCATGGATGGGCAGGGCCAATATGATAAAAATGAAGAAACAAAAATTTAAGAGTAGTAAAGGAACTAAATAAATGTAAAGGAAGAAGGTTTAGCATTACCAGATCTTAAACTATATTATAAGGCAGTAATTATCAAAACTATCCAGTGCTGGCTAAGAAACAGAGAAGTAGTTCATAATTTAAAAAAAAAAAAAGATTCTTATATCAGGTACAGGATCGAGATAAGAATAGAATATAGGATAGAATAGGATAGAAACTGCAATTCTCTGAAGTTTCAATATTGAAGAACCAAATTAAGTGATTGTACTAAATTACATTAAGTCAGAATTATCTAAAAACCTCTAGATCTGGAACCAAAGAAGCAGAGCCCCTTTTAGAGCTGTTCTGAGAATAAGCATATTGTCCAAGAAAAGATATCTTGGGACCAGATGACTACATGAGACATTTGGGACTCAGAATGTGATGGTTAAATGGATACTGAGAATGGGCCACTAAATTACAAGAAGACGGCTTTGGTGACATATAAATCCTTCTCAGAACTAGCCCACTGTGAACTCTCTAAGTAGTCTGCTCTGTACCTGACAATGTAATTATGCAGTTATGGGAACTGTGAGAAAACCTTATTGCATTGTTTGAACCTAGCCCTGCATAGCTAGGAAACTGGATCATCTCTATGTGTTGTTTATAGACTCTTAAGTAAGGACTTCTGTTGGGTTAACCAGACACTCAGATCCAAAGATTGATGCAAGTTTTCTTATCTGAAAGCCAGCCCAGTACTTATCAGTCATTGTTTCTAAGGGCCCCAACCAGGTCCTTTTGACTACTCCCATAGATGCTAAACTTATGGATGTGGACCCCTGGATCAAGTGAAGAAAGCCCCTGTTCCTGAGCAGATGGAAGAACCCTCCAGGAACCTTAAGATTCATCTAGTATGGACCCAGAAGCAGCACCCAGATGAGCCAGCTGTCCCAAGATTACAAATGAAGGCTGAGTCTACTGTCCTAGTGTTTTTTCCTCTTCCTTTTTCTCATTTGCCCAACCACCAAGGTCCTGATTTTAGTTTGTGTTAGCATTTCCTTCCTCTACATTCTTGCCCTCGCTTTTCTACTTGCAAGCAAACAATGGCTAGCAATGCTGCCTGGGACATACTTCCCGGAAATGTCCCTCTAAAGGGCAACATCTCCTCCGGGCCCAACTGACCTCTCATGGCATCTTGGCTTCTACCTTCCTCTCTTCTGTTGGCCAGAAGAGGAAGGGTTCTTTCAGGCCCTCTCCCTTTGGCCAAAAGAAGGAAATGTCAAGATATTAGGCGACATCCTGTTTTCCTGAGCTAAAGCCTAGCAAGCAGGTTGTGCCCTGAGCTTGGCAAAATAACAATCCTTTGCACTTACCCTCTGGATGTTCACAGCCACAGCAAAATTCCAGAATCGTTTCTGGTCATGAAGCCCTGCTATGAATCAAACTTGTCGCATTGTTGCTGTTACCCCTAAACGTCAGGGTTACAACTCACTGTCAAGCCATTGATATAAGTATTGAGATCTCCCCACACTAACTAGGGAGAAGAGGCCACCACTAGGGGTGGGGGCAAAGACACGTGTCCTTGCTTGCAAGCCCTTTCCCTCACTTTAAAATTAAATTTGTTTGATTCTCAACTCTCCTGTCTCTAGCCTGCTTTGTTCAGCTCTGGCCACCCACAGGTTAGAGGCTAGTTCCGTGAAGTTGACAGAGAAAAGTTAAAGACAAAAGAATTCCTAGCTCTCCTTGACTTCATAAATAGGTGATTGACGATGAGATAAGAGTAATCCTTGGGCAAGTCACTTAAATCCTCTGAATCTGTTTTCTCATCTCTATGTAATCGCAAGACCAAAAACTTAGACCTCAAAAGGTCCTTAGAAAACAACTAGTACAACCCAATTATTTGGCAAATGAGAAAAACAAAGGCCAGGGTAGTTAAATTTCTTGACTGGGATGGTTGCAAAGGCAACCATCCCAAAGGAGTCAGGATTTGAACACAGGTCCTCTGACTCCAAATTAATCATTTTTTTCCACTATGCCAATCCCTTCCCTTATACCAACTGGTCAGGGGAATTGCCTGTACAATTTTATTTTTGTCTTTACATACCCGGTGCAAAGCACAGTGCCTGGCACATAACAGGGGCTAAATAAATGTTTGTGGAATTCAATTGATCCTTTGAGATTTTGATTTTATCTCCCCACTTAACCCCTACTGGTAAAGCAAGGGAACTGAATGGGGGATCTCTGATCTCCCTTCCTGCTGTAAACCCTATGATCAGAATTTGCTTCTGGGTTAACAGATTTGCTGACTCAGAGACAGCACTTGGGATGGCCAAGTCTTCTAAGGAAAGAGATGAAGGCGAAGGGAAGAGGGAGGAGGAAAGAAAGGGGAAGGAGAAAATGGGAAAGGGGAATGGAGAAGGAGGGAAAGGGTAAAAGGAAAAGGGAGGGGGGAAGGGGAGGCCATGGGTCAGGAGGATCAAGAAGGTCACTATCACTGAAGAGCCAGTCCATCGGAGTTATCCAGCTAAGGCTATCTGGATGTCAGACAAATTATAAAGCTTAGCTGCTCACACAAGTTCGAAATTCCTTGGAAAAGAGGCATGAGACTAATATTGACTTCAATGGCTTAAGTACATCCATGTAAACAATAAACATTTTTAAAAGTCCTCTGCACAGTATATTACCTACATGTTTTCACTCCAGCCAAACCCAGTCCAGTTATCCATTCACCTGGAAGGAAAATGTCAGGGAGCAAGGTGCCTATAGGAAGTTAATGAAGGAGGATTAGGATTTCTAGGACATGGCAGGAGAAATGAGACCTCACCCACAGATGCCAGGTTCCTGTAGTTTTCCCACATAACATCCTTGTAGAGTGCTCTCTGAGCACAGTCCAGGTGCCTCCATTCCTCCTGGGAGAAAATGACTGCCACATCCTCAAAGGTGAGCAGCCCCTGAAATAGCCAAGAGAAAAAAGATAGGGATGGGGAGGCAAAGAGGAGAATAGAGTGATTCACACAAGGGGTATGACCGTGAGAGACAGACCAAAAAGAGGGGAGGGGCAGAAATAGAATGAGATGGGGAAGAAAGAGCATAAAGATAGACACAAAGATGAAGAAGAATCGTGTATTTAACTTATTTGCCTTTATTCGCCACAGAGAGCAGTACTTTGCGCACAAGGTGTATTTAATGAATGAATGTATGAATCCCCACTGGACACCCAAGAAATCTTCCCTTCACTTAATCCTGAGATTCTGGACCATGTGAGTCTGGGCTTGAAAAGGTGTGAAAGAGAGTGAGCAGAGGAAGAGGTAAGAAAATTCCTCCTCAAACACACACGTAATCACCCCCCACCACCACCACCCTCCCACCCCACCCTACCCTACCTCCGACACACCCAGGATGGAATTGAGGAGTGTAGGGGGCGGGGGCAAAGGAAAGTAAGAGGGAGGAGTGAAGGGTCCACATCTCACCTGAGCCCCATTTGGAGGGGATCTGGATACCATGGCTGTTTGAAGGGAATGGAGCTGAGATGAAGGTCAAGCTGGGGGGAGGAGACTGAGCCATCAGAGAGGACTCCCCACCCTACTCCACACCCCCAGGAACCCAAGAAAACCCCTCCCACTTAACATACTTTTCCCAAATCCCCACCCATCTCCCCTCCGAAGTGTCAACAGCCCATACTCCTCCTTCATTCCCTGCTGTTCTCCCCCCAGGCTCCAGCATCCTCTCGGAAGCACCCGCTTTTCAGCATTCCTCCCCATCTCACTCCCAGAGGAGGAAATCTTTGAAAATGCCCCCAGGCCCTTCTCCTTTGAACCCCGCCCCCAGTTCAGCCTACAAGGAGATGGAAATCAGTGGGATGAGGGTGGGCCAGACAAGGGGAGAAATGTTTGAATGAAACTGGAGTACGTGGTGGCGGGAGAAAGCTGATGTCTGGAGAAGCACAATAGGGAAAGCAGCCAGGTCTGCGGGAGGTGAGCTGTCCGTCAGCCCAGAGCTGGTCCAGAGATAGGGGAGCTGTCAGCCCTTCCTTCATTCCTCACCTCCTCCCCTCCCTTCCCTACCCTCTTGTCCCCAGTTCCTCCCCGTGCCCTTCCTCATCAGCTGGACTCCCTCTCTTCTCACCTTTTCTGGACAGGGCTTGTCCTCTGGCTGCCCGCAGGCAGGCAGGGAGGCAAGAAGCCAAAAGGAGGCGGGCACAGCGGGGCCAGAGGCCTTGCCGGCCAAGCCCAAGCTGAGGGTCTGAAAGGAACCAGGGAGGGGGTCACAGGAAAGAAGGCAGCTAAGAGACAAAGACACCAGCCGGGCCCAGGGACCAGGAGGGCAGGGACTCGTGTACGGGTCTGCAGGGTCTGTGAGCTGCGATGGCCTCTCTAGGGCGCACAGATGGATCTCGCTGCCCTTAACTCCTCCGCGTCAGGCCAGCAGGAAACGGGGAGGAGCCAGGCTTGGCGAGGAGGGGGGTTTCTAGGAGGAGGAGAGCAGGAGGTAGAGGGGAGGAGAC
>CM053627.1:207683963-207729188 GCA_028646595.1 Phalanger gymnotis
GGAAATTTAGGGGATGCCCATCAATTGGGAAATGGCTGAACAAGTTGTGATATGTGAATGTAATGGAATCCTATTGCTCCATATGAAATGATAAGCAGGTAGACTTCAGAAAAACCTGGAAATATTTACATGAATTGATGCGAAGTGAAGTGAGAAGTACCAGGAAAACATGGTACCCAGTAACAGCAACATTCTGTGATGACCAACTTTGATTGACTTAACTGTTTTCAGCAATGCAAGAACCTAAGACAAAGCAGAGACTCATTATGGAAAATGTCATCCACATATAGTGAAAGAATATGTAGTCTAAATGACCATGCAAGCATAGAATTTTTCCTTTTTTGTTTTGTTTTATTTCTTTCTTGTGTTTTCTCCCCCTTTGGTTCTTTTTCGTCTTTACAATGTGACTGAAAGAAAGACATATTTAATGTGATTGTAAAATGTATTGCCAATATTAGATGGCACATTATGTTGCAGAGGGCAGGGGGTAAGGAGCGAGAGAAAATTTAAAACTTGAAATTTAATAAAAGTGAATATTGAAAGCTAAAAACTAATAAATACTAAAACAAAAAAAAAGAAAAACCATGAAAATGATATAAACAATAAATACAATTCTTCGAGTGTAAAAGAACAACAAACTGAACCCTGAATAATTATAATAAAAGTTTGAAGAAGAAATAAGAAAATATGTCTCCCTTCTTTGCAGGGGTGGGGGACTGTGGGTACAGAACATTGAATGTATTTGTCAAACATGTATTATTGATTATTAATTTTGCTGAACTGACTTTTTTCTCTTATTCTTTGTCACAGGAAATGAAACTTCCTTGGTACAGGAGGGGAAGGTGTGTGTGTGTGTGTGTGTACACAGAAATGAAGGTGAGGTTAAAAATAAAGGAGCGATATTTTTTAATAAACTAATAAATTTTTATAACACTTTTCAAAATCATGCTTTTGCAAACCTCTCCTAACTGCAATACTATCTTTATAAATCTTTCAAAGGCAAAGACTATTATTTTTCATTATTGCAGCCCTAGTGCCCAATCAGCACAGAGCATCATACATAGCAGGTATTTTATAAACATACTTAGTATTTTAAAATGATCAATATTTTCAGCGGTGCTTCCCTGTTCTTTCTCTCCACCTCATCCAGGCAATCCCCAATTCCTTCCTTCTGTTGATATCCCGCTATTCAAAGATGCTAATGTCCACATGAAGCAAGTGCACAAAATGCCCTTTACAGTCACAAGACCCAGAAAAGTGCAAATGAGCAAAAGAGAGAGGCTTTGTTAATTAAATTACTGAATGCCTGGCTTCCGATGAGCTGTGACCAGGCTTAATTAACTTCAGTATAAAGCCTCTACACCAGGCATTAATCAAAATCATGCACTGTGTACCCTTCATACAAGTTTTTCCTGAGTAACGGAAAGGGCTATTGAGAATTCAAGTCACTCGGCCCACGTGAACTACATCCCCCGACCCTAAGAGAACCATCAGGTATGATTGCTGAGCCGCCCTCAGTGACGTGTAAAAGATCCTGGATCACAGGACAGATTGGAGACGGCCAAATGTTGTGCTGATTTTCAAATAAAGGAAAGAAAGCAGAGTCTGCAAACTATGGGATCAAAGCTTGACTTCTACTTCTGTAAAAACTATAGAATGCATCATTAAAGAGGTATTTGGAGAACATCTTAAAAGGGAACCAGGGATTACAAAGAGTCATCATGGTTTCATCAAGAACAGGTCATGCCAGACTAACTTAATTTCCTTTTTTCACTGGATTATTAAGCTAGTAGATGAGGGGAATTCTGTGGATATATTTTGCCTAGATTTTAGTGAAGCTTTTGATACATATCTTACATTCTTCTTCGGATGAAAATGGAGAGATGTAGATTTAGCAATAATGCAATCGATAGTGACATCTTGTTGGGTATCTGGACTCAAAGAGTAGTTAATGGTTCGATATCAACATGGTAGGAGGTCTCCAGTGGTGTCTGTGCTTGGCCTTTTGCTACTTAACACTTTTTCTCAATGACATAGATCGTATGTTCATTGCATTTGAAGATGGTGATAGCTGGTGAAGAAGGTGATAACTACCACAATGGATGAAAGCAACAAAATCCAAAAGAATTTTCACAGGCTAGAGCATTGGGCTAAATTCAATTGCTCTTGGGTACAAAAAAAAATCAATATCACAAGCATAAGAGGGAGAAGATACAATATGTTAGGATCAAAATCTTCCAAGGTTTCTCTCTACCTCCCCTCCCTCTACAATGTAGATTAGGCAAGTTCTTTCCCTAAAAGACAAAGATGGTAACCCCAAAACATCATGGTTGGCCCAGATGGCTTAGGCTCAAGCCACAGTTTTTTTGTGGAATCAGGTCATTTTAATATGGTGTTCTGGTCACCTTATAGTCATCCATAAGACAGCCCCCACACATGAAGTAGGACCCTTAACACTTAGTGGATATCTCAAGACAATACAAGTCTCCATACTCTGCCCTGATGACCAGATGAGCAGTATAGAGAATTTCCTACAACGAAAAGGATGACTACTAACAAGAAGAACTCAAGAACTCTAGCCCTGTCATGAGCAAGCAAAATCCATTGGAATTGTCTGAGTTGCCCCATGTGAGGAGACCTGACCTCATCAACAAAGATGGACCAACCAGGGACAGTGATGTTCTGGCCTGCGGTACCTGGCCGATGAGGGCCAGGTAGGGTGTGGGGTGGAGAAGGAAGGGGAATTTGGCCCAGGAAATAAGGGACAACACTTGCTCCAGCATGGGAGGGGCACACTTTGCTTTGACATAGGGATATAGTCAGTCCTCTGCCTAGGGCAGATCTCAGACTCAAGTAGTGGCAGTTGTCCTGCCCTGGCAAATGGAAGAAGTGGAAGTATCATAATACAACTCGGGCCCCAGTCCCACATGGAGGTAGCATTTGATCCAATGGGGCAGGCACAAATGGCAATGGCAGCACAGCAGTATCAGAGTGGGGAACCTCAGAAGTGGCAACTGACATAAGCCCTGGCAAAATCAGACTCACTCCAGCCCTTTGCTTAATGTAATCTAAAACCAACTGGCTCCACATTGCTATAAAACTATTCCTCCTCATGGAGGACCTGGAGAACCAATGGGTGACATTGTTGGGAGATGGCTTGCTTTCTGGCAACAAAGGGGAGGTGCATGTAAATCTATCCCCCACAGGAGGGACAAATCCTTAGAAGCCCCTAGTGGCACAAATGTTTGAAATTCCCCTCCCCCCACGAGGCTTGAGGAGAAAGGAAGATCCTGGCTGATGGACCTGGGAACACTAAATGGGTATAAGACAATTCTTCCTGACCCCTGATAAGGATCAATGACTTTACAGAAAGTGTCATCATTTTTTTTCTGTAGCCCTGATTTTCCTGGTGCTGCTCCTACTCATAGTCACCCCTTTATATGGAGACATAATCTAAACTGCAAAGACTTGGCATCACCTGCCCCATGGTTCAGATCTAGGAATTCCAATCCTTCTAAAGGGGAAGATGAAGCCTAGGATTTCTGTTCTTAGCTCTCTCATATGTGGACACTCCTTCAGGAGGCTTACATTATTTGTTTTCTTTTGTTATCTTTCTAGCTTAGTGGGGTTTTTTTCCCCTCCTTTAGGGCTACTTACATCAGCTGCTTGCATTCCTGAGAACAGCAGTGACCAATAATAGCCCAAAAGTTATTTAAGTGGTACAAAGTTTCCTTGAAGACTTTAAGGACCTTGCCACCAAGGGGTACGGTGTGGTGAGTGCAATACTGTGGCCCCTCACCCCTGTGCAAGTTAGGCTAGTGTTTCCTTAAAAGGTATTGAAATCATCCTCCAGGTTTAATTGGCTCAGAGGACTCAAGGCATCATTTCCTGGTTGTCTGAGTACTAAAAGGCTCAAACTTTGAGCCAGACACTTCCACCCTTGGCTGGTAGACACCTATGATGAACTCAGAGGCAAGAAAGCTTCACTCAGTTGAATCAATTCTCAGTGTCCCTAGACCAAGGGTGGGGAACCTGCAGCCTCAAGGCCACATGTGGTTCTCTAGGTCCTGAAGTGTGGCCCTTTGACTGAATCCAAACTTCACAGAACAAATCTCCTTAATGAAAGGATTTGTTCTATAAAACTTGGACTCAGTCAAAAGGCCACACCAAAGGACCTAGAAGGCCACATGTGGCCTTGAGGCCACAGGTTCTCCACCCTTGTCCCAGACCATATCCTTAGTGAATCTCCTTTTGTTAACTGTCGAATGTCTTGAATGTCTCATTTTGCTCTAATATAGTACTTAACTAACAAGGAACTGGCTGAGTCAGACCCAGCCCACAACACCCATAAAAATGAATTGCCATTGCAACCAATTTTCAGATGGGATTCTACAAGGGAAGAAATACAATTCCTAAGGAAAATGGGCTTGATAAATTGGATCAATGCAACCTGCCATAAACATGGCAGATAATTCCAAAAATAGTCCAGAATAATCTGACACTTTGTTCCGCTTAATAAAGAAGGGAGCCTAGAGTCTTAATGGACTCTAGCTTTCAAAAAACCCACATTCCCCACCTGGGTATCCTGAGAACTATCATTTATTGAGGCATCCCCAAAAAGGTTAGAACTCTAGGAGACCTAAAGTGAGGCATTCAGTAGTCTCTGCTCCTAGACCCTTTTGACCTTGTGGGGTGCACATTTTTGGAGGTCTCTGATCATAAAGACCAAGATGATTAGAGATTTTGGCAGGCACCTGGACTGCATTAAGAGGAGCAAAGCTTCCAGGAATAAGGGTGATAGGTCCTCTGAACTCTGCCCTCATATTGTGTCCAGTTCCAAGCATTACAGTTAAAAAAAGATATTGATAAACTTGAGATTGTCCAGAGAAGGGCAATGAGGATAGTGAAAAGTCGAGTCCACTTCATATGAGGATAGTTTGAGGTTACTAAGCATATTTTACCTATAGAAAATAAGACTTGTGTAATCATAATGGGATTTGAGGATTTTTCACACCCATTCATAGGCCTCACATGGAGCCCATTGGGGGAGGAACTTGCCTTAGGGGGAAGCTTGCTTGTAGGAAGGCCCACACCTTTTGCTAATTTTTAATGAGGCACTGGGTCACTAGGGTTGTGATGTCCTCTGGCTCTGAGAAGTGTATATATGTATATATACTCTGAGGTTAGCATTTTGCTTTGGGGCTCACTCACTGGAAGAGTGTTTGCATGACTTGACCAGATGAACATCTGGGTAGCCGTTAAGGAGCCTCCCCTCCCCTGGCTTTGAAAACCCAGATGTTGGTGCTTCTCTCTCTGGTAACTATGTATGTATAGCTTTGGTCAGACAGTTGGATATGTCTGTTGATCTGTGCTAATTTCTCAGACAGAAGCCCTGTCTGTTGGTGTAATGGTAATCAGGACAGGACTTTTTGCTGTTCCTCTCTTTTGGGATGCTAAGGCTATCAAGTACCTTTAATGAGTCTCATTTTTGTTTGAATGGGGCAGGTAAAGTGAGATCTTTTTGTTTTGGAGTGTTTCTCTGCACTAAGCAATTCGGAGGAGTCATTGATATGTATATGATGTGGCACTAGTGATTAAAAAACTTTCCCACACCCTGAATGCTAAGTTGGCCCCAGCCCTCAGGGTCCTGAACAGGGTATAAGAGCTCTGAGGTTGGCGTTTTGCCTCATTGAAAGAGTGTTGGTGACGAGACGAAACAGCCCCCCCGGCTTTGATAACCCAGATATTGGTGCTTCTCCGGTAACTATGTATTGCTGTGGATACTGGTTTGTGTTATTTGCTCTGTTTATATAATGTATGCTTGTAATTTCTGTTTGTATTTCCTCTGAAGTTCATGGGGCTGATCTTTTCCCCCTGAACTAAGTGAATGATATTTGTATGTTTAATTAAACTGAGATTGTTAACCCCTTAAAGTTGCTTTCTTTAGAAAAGCTGATCAAAGAATCTGTGTTGGCAGCCCTTCTGTGTGCTGGTGTTATTGGTCTTACACAGCCACAGTAGCTGCTAGCAATATTGTTGTTACAGTTGGTCTTTGCTATTTGTATGTTCTCTGCTTGTAATTTGTTTGTATTTCCTCTGAAGTTCAGGGTGCTGACTTTTCCCCTAAACTAAGTAAATGATACACATGTTTAATTAAGGCAAGATTGTTGACCCCTTCAAAGTTGCTTTCCTTTAGAAAAGCAGATCAAAGAACCTATGCTAGCAGCCATCCTAGGTATGCCAGTGTGGTTGCTGTTACAACTTGGGAGAAGAGGAGACTTGATGACTATCTTCAAGTATTTGAAGGGCAGGGCTGCCATGTGGAAAAAGGACTAATTCCATTAGGTCCCAGAGAGAAGAACCAGGAACAATAAGTAGAAATTATGAAAAAGCAAATATAGGCCCAATCTCATGAAAAACTTCCAACAATTATGGCTATCCAAAAGCAGAATGGGCTGTCTAGAAAGGTGGCAAGTTATCACTCTTTGGAGGTCTTCGAGGAGAGACTGGACAGATAACCACTCGTTGGGTATGTTAGAGGGATTTCATTTCATGAATGGGTTAGACAAGATGGTTGCTGAGATATCCTCCAACTCTCAAATTTTATGGTTCTGATTCTCCCTTTAGAAATGTTCAATCTAATCTGAAGTTGTTTGTCTTTTGTTCTCAAAGAGGACTATGACATCAGGGAGATGATGCCATGACTTGCAAGTGGATTGGATTTAAGTGAGGAAGGACTGTGAAAAGCCACCAGCCTCACTTTCTTCTCTGGAGTCATTTGGGCTCAGTGGCCAAATATAGATCAGGATGCCTGGAGATGGCCCTGGATGAAATATCTGAAGAGCTGTCATCTGGAGGAGGGATTAGACTCTAGAAAGCAGAATAAGGAGGACTGGGTGGAGGTTGCAAAGAGGTTCATTTGTATTTGATGTCAGGAAAAATTTTCCTAATGATTACAGCTGTACAAAAATAGAATGGGATCCCTTGGAGGGAATGGGATTCCCTCCATTGGAGGTCTTCAGGAAGTGCGTGGATGCAGAGAAGATGCCTTTGGGGAAAAGAGTTGCAGAAGAGTTGCTAAGGTCCCTTCTAACTTAAGAGTTCCATGATCCCATAACTGCTTCCCAGAGTGAAGGCGGGGGGGGGGGGCGGTACCTGGGGAAAAAAAGTCTTCCTAACTACTATTTTGTAGCCAATGTTTTGTCATTCCACCAGACAGTGTTCCTCCACTAGATTGTCCCATCACCACCACTCATGCTAAGGGAGACTCTGATTTCTTCTTTGTGAGCTCAGGTACTGAAAAACTTCACCTTTAAACTTTTAAGTTTTGCATGAGGATGGTGGTAAACTACTTTTCTTTCTGTACACTGCCTAACAGGGATTATCCAGGCCATAGTTATTTTCTTCCTCCTCTTTTCTCCCTTGAAGTTACATCAGAAGGAGATATGATTCAGTACATATCAACTATGTTCCTTCTTTCTTTATAGTAATAGAATATAGCATATAATTGTATGATGTCTTTATAATAATATAAAGAATTGGACAAAACTAATTCTCCTTAGCTTTAAACAGGATGTCAAGACCAAGCACCTCTCTGCCAAGACATGTGGTCAGGGAGAAGCAATAAATCTTAAGCTCTGGAACAAGAAAAGTAAGGTCCAGTCTAATAACAGAAAAGACAGAAAAACAGAAAATAACAGAAACATTCCCACTCTGTGCAAAATTTGAAAGTGTTTTGTATTTTGGCTTTTCTCTGTGTGTGTGTGGGGGGGGGGTGTATGTATGTATGTATGAGTAATAAAAGACTAGGATAGATTAGGGGAGAATCAACAAAAGCCTCCTGGCGGTGGTTTGAAAGGGGATGGATACACCTAGTATATATCATATTCAATGAATATAGGGAGGAGAGGAATTAAGGCAAACCATGGAGGGAAAATGGTTGATGTAAAAGGCCAGAAGCTAGAAGGAAGCCCTTCATCACATGGCTCCAACCTACCTTTCAAGGCTTATGATACTTCACACACTTCATGGTCTAACTAAACCAGTCTTGCCTGTTTCGCACCTATGACATTCAGTCTCTTATCTCTGTCTTTGCACAGGTTGTCCTCCATGTCTGGAGTGTACTATTCCCTCAACTCCATCTCTCATAATTCCTAGCTTCCTTCAAAGCTGAAAGAAGCTTTTCCTGGTCTCCAGCCACTAGTGCTTCTTCTATATCCATCCTTCCCCAACATACACACACAACACAAAACTAGAAATAACATAGTAAAGGCCATGAGGTACAAATGATACAAATTTCTTACAGGCCTGTCACCTAATGCATGGTCCAAGGTGACGTAGAAGTTGCAATTTTCTCTAATAGCCAAGGTAGGGGAAAGTGGAGTTAGGTGATGCTGAAAAAAATAGGGCCCATGTTCAGGGATAGGGTATTATGGGAGTAGAGACGTATTCCAACACCTAAGTATAGGTGAGCCTGAGTAAAGCTCTGTCATACAAGGGCAGCAATAGAAAAGAGCTATCCAAAAAAGGGCAAGAATCTATTCTTAGGAGTTGAAGGGATTTTTGAGGCCATAACCCATACATGATAAATAATCCCCAAGGAATAGGTCAGGCAAGAGAATTTTGCATTTCAAATTAGAAGTCATTCATGTTTTATATCACAATAACAGGACATTCTCTAATGCCTGAGGACTGGACCAGAAATGTAAGGTGGATACCAAAGGAAAGCTACTTAAGACAGGGAGGACAAGTATCCGCATTTCACTCTAGGCAGACGGTTCCAGAGTCCAAAAGGTCAGAAAGTCAGCTAGAGCAGAATTGGCAATTCGAATGTTAAACTCTGATCTTAAGCAAAAGCTATTTCCTCTCTGCTATTTTAAACTTGATGTTGGCAGCTCTGAGCACAAAAGTATTAACTAGGGCAGGAAGGAGGTCAGAATCCTGAAGGGGAATCCTGTCCCAGATTGATGAAAAGACAGAGATGCCACTACTAGGCCTGTATCCCAAAGAGATCAAAGAAAAAGGAATATGTACAAAAATATTTATAGCAGCACTTTTTATACGGTGGAAAAAAAAGAATTGGAAACTGAGGGGATGCCCATCAACTGGAAAATGGCTGAACAAGTTGTGGTATATGATTGTGATGGAACACTATTGTGCTGTAAAAAATGACGAGCAGGAGGATTTCAGATGCAAAATGAGGTGCACAGGACCAGAACATGTACACAGTAACAGAAATATTGTCTGACGATCAACTGTAAATGACTTAGCTGTTCTAAGCAATATAAGACAATCACAAAGGACTTGTGATGAAAAATGTTATCCACCTCCAAAGAAAGAACTGATGGAGTTTGAATGAAGATCAAAGCATACCTTTTTTTAAAAAACTTTCTCTTTGTTTCTTGTTTTTTTCTTTCTTTCGTGACATGACTAATAAGGAAATGTTTTGCATGACTTCACAAGAATCATTTATACAAAATTGCTTGCCTTCTCAAGGTGGGGAGGGGAAGGAGAGAGGGAGAGAATATGGAACTCAAATTTTTTTAAAAAGTAGATAAGACCAGCGTGGGGCGGGAGCAGGGTGGGGAAACAGATGCTAGGGTTGCTTTACAAGCCTCGAGGGTATCAACAATTCTACTGAGGAAAACATGAGAATTGTCTGAAGAGATCTTAAGCGGATGAATGAACAACTCTCCAACTAATATATTTTAAAAGGATATGTATGGAAAATGGAAGCAAGGGCTGATAAGATGATGAATATAAAGCATGGCACGATTCTATAAGAACAATGTCAGGAATGCTAAAGTTCAAAATGAGCTGAGACTAGTGAGGAAAGTTAAAATTATGTTGACACAGTGACCCATTGTCTCCAGCTCTGCTTATCAATCAGCGTTGGGGAGGATTCTGGTGGGGAAGGAGATACCAACCTGCAGCTTTTTGTATTGCCTGCAAAGTGTCACATTCTGGCTACTTTGATGAACTGAGATGCAAAGGCCCAGCCTCCTTTGCTGAGGTGGACCAATCTGGATTGTCTTAAAGTTACCTATTAAAGCTGTCTCCTTCTTGAAGCCATCGCTGATCTCCAGTGATGAGCCTGTCAACTTGACATACTTAATAGTGAACTCTTTTTAATTCTCTTTGTCTTGAGTTTTGCCTTTTAATCAGGGTGAAAAACCAAAATGAAGAATTTTCCTTTCAACTAAAGGACAATGAAATGTAAAAATGTTTTCCCCCTTCAAAAAAGATGGAAATGAGTATAGTGTCTCTAGAGGCAGCTAGGTAGTACAGGGAATAGAGCTCTGGACCTGGGGTCAGAAAGAGCTGAGTTCAAATATGGCCTCGTATATTTACTAGCTGCATAAACTTAGGCAAGTTACTTAACTTCTGCCTCAGTTTTCCCTTCTGTAAAATGGAGATAACAGCACCTACCTCCCAGCGTTGCTGGGAGAATAAAATGAGTTAATATTTGTTAAGTGTTTTCCAAACCATAAAGTGCTATATAAATGCTAATTATTGGAGTCTACAAATTATCCAACTGTGATCGCTTTGTTTCCTGGCAAAATTCTGGAATCATTTGTTAAATATATTATTAATGAATAGCTGGAAAAGGAAATGGTGATCACAAAGAGGCTTCAAGAACAAGTCCCACCGTAATCATCTTTTTACTTTATTTGACAGGGTTACTAAACTAGTGGGCCAGGGGAATGCCATAAAGTGCTTATGTAGATTTTTAATCAGTGTTCAATAAAATATATTATGCTATTCTTATTGAAAAAAATCAAGAGCTATAGGCTAGACAAGAATAGAATTAGACAGATTCAGAACTGGATGAACGGACAGACTCGAGGAGTAGTTTCTAATAGTTGAATGTAAATTTGGCAAGTCTCCAGTGAAATGCCCCGGGCCTCTGCACTATTTGACATTTTAATCAATTACTTGGGGGGGGGGGGGCAAGGATCATAAATCATTTCACGTGTAAAGCATAAAAGGCTCATCAAGTTTGCACATAACCCAGTTAGGAAGAAGCAGTTAACAACAGCCTTCCGAATGGGCTCCTTTCCTACCCACTCCTGCCCACCCTCCACATGGCTGCTTCGTTCAGTCATTTTTCAGTCATGCCTGACTCTCCGTGACCTCATTCAGGTTTTTCTCACTAAGATACTGGAGTGGTTTGCCATTTCCTTCTCCAGCTCATTTTTACAGATGAGGAAACTGAGGCAGAGGTGAGTGACTTGCCCGAGGTCACACAACTAGTAAGTGTCTGAGACCAGACTTGAACTCAGGAAGATGAGTCTTCCTAACTCCAGGCCTGGCACTCTAATCACTGCACCACCTAGCTGCCCATCCATATTGCTGCCAAAGTGGTATTCCCAAAGCACAGGTCTGACCATGTCATTCTCTTCACACAAAAAACTCCAGGGGCTTCCTCTTCCCTCAAGGATAAAATGCGAGCTTCTGTTTGATGTTTAAAGCTTTATAGGTTTATTGTACATTTATTCTCCTTCATGTCTTCTTTGGTCAAATCAAACTACTTGCTGTTCCTTGTAGATGTTTCATCTCCTGTCTTTATGTCTTTGCATAGGCTGTCCCCCATACCTAGTATACACTCCTTCTTTACATCTATCTCCATGAATCTTTTTGCTTCCTTCAAAGCTCAGCTCAAATGTCACATTCAACAAAAAACTCCTTCTCATTAAAACCAATTGAGACATAATTTCATATTTACATGTTATATTCCCCAATAGAATACAAACTCCTTGAGGGTACAGATTATTTCAGGTTTTTTTTCTCTATACGCCTAGTACAGTGCCTGGTCCATAGTAATATGTGCTAAATAAATCTTACTGAATCATTGGATGACAGGGGATCTAAAAAGATCTAGAAATACTTGAATCTCGTAAGAGGAAATTTAATAAATAATGTAACATCTTGCACTTAAGTTCAAAAACTCAACTTCACAACCACCAGATGAGGGAGGCACGTTTAGATAGTAGTTTGCTGAAAACAAAAATCTTGGGGTTTTGATGCACTGAAAGCTCAATGAGTCAACAATGTGATGTCATTTGGGGGTACATTAAGAAAAACATAGGGGCAGCTAGGTGACGCAGTGAGTAGAGCACCAGGCCCTGAAGTCAGGAGGACCCGAGTTCAAATCCAGCCTCAGACACTTGACACACTTACTAGTTGTGTGACCTTGGGCAAGTCACTTAACTCCAATTGCCCTGCCTTCCCCCCTGCAAAAAAAAGAAAAAAAGAAAAACATAGCTTCCTGCAACAAGTGATAGTCCCATGGTATTTTATATTTATAGTATTGTTCTGTATCATTTTAGGAAGGATTTTGGTAATTATGCCCAAGGGTGTCCATATGAGGGAGATCAGGGTAGTAAAGGACCTTGATTCTACCCCCTGAGCTTCAGTTGAAGGAACTAGTAATATTTGGCCTAGAGACGATTGCAGGGGGCAGGGAGGAAGGAGCAGGGACACGATACCTGTGTTCAGTGGCACACCAGAAAGAGCACTGACGATGAGGGCACATATGTTGAAATCCCACCTCTGATATCTATTACTTGTGTGGCCTTGGGCAATTAATAACCTCACCTAGCCTCAGTCACTTCCTCTTTAAGGTTGGACCAGATGGCTTCCTTCTAGCCCTACATCAATGATCCTCAGTATCTGAAGTTGTTTGTCCTTCATTCTTGAAGAGGACCAGGACATTGGGGAGGTGATACCATGACTTGCAAGTGGACTGGATTTAAGTGAAGGAGAGCTGTGCAAAGTCACCAACCTCACTTTCTTCTCAGGAGCCATCTGGGCCCAGTGGTGAGATATAGATCAGGACAACTAGAGATGGCCCTGGACAATTTCTGAAGAGCTGTGGTGTGGAGGAGGGATTAGACTTCAGAAAGCTGAATGAGGAGGACTGGGTAGAAGTTGCAAAGAAGTTCATTTGTACTTGACGTCAAGAAAAATTTCCCAATAGTTAGAGCTATACAGAAGTAGGATGGGTTCCCTTGGGAGGGAATGGGATTCCCTCCATTGGAGGTCTTCAGGAAGTGCATGGATGCAGAGCGGATGCCTTTGGGGGAAACAGGTTGCAGTAGAGTTGCTAAGGTCCCTTCTAATTTAAGGCTTCCATGATTCTCTAACTCCTTCCCAGAGTGAAGGGGGCAGGGCAGAGGGTGGGCCAGGAGGAAGTCTTCCTAACCATTCTTCTGTAGCCAATGTATTCTCATTCCACGAGACAGCGTTCCTCCACTAGGTTCTCCCATCACTACCACTCATGCTAAGGGAGACTCTGATTTCTCCTTTGTAAGCTCATCTACTGGAAAAAACTTTACTGTCAAACTTTTAATTTTTGCATGATGATGGTGGTAAACCACTTCTCTTTCTGTGCACTGCCTAAGAGGAATTATCCAGGCCACGGTTATTTTCTTCCTCCTCCTTCCTCCCTTGAAGTTATATCAGAAGAAGAAGGGATTCAGTAGATGTCAATTATCTATGTTCCTTCTGTCTTTATAATGATATGTCTTTATATAATAGAATATATAATTATATAATATGCCATTATAATAATATAGAGAACCAGAAATCATTAATTCTCTTTAGCTTTAAATAGGATGTCAGGGGCCAAGCACATCTCTGCCAAGTCATGCGGTCAGGAAGAGGCGATAAATCAAGTTCTAGAGCAAGAAAAATAAGAGCCAAGAGACACTTCCTACAAAGAATGAGTGCCTGGGAGCCCACAGGACACAAAAATCTAAGCAGCGCAGTCTTATCTTTTGGTCATTAAATAATAAAGATTTTGTTTCGCTGCCCTCATGCTTTGTTTTCCCCTGGGAGGCAGTGTTCAAAGAATCTTACTGCTGAAGTATTCCTTCTAATGCTATTGCATTCATCTCCTATACATATTCTCTTTGTATTTCAAGTGCAGAGGAGATTTCTCAAACTCTGATAGAATCATGCTCCAGGATGTGGAGACCACCCCTATTAAGGAGTCCTTCCTCCCCTCACTGATTCTAAATAGCAGCTGACTATCACCCTCTCCCCCAAAACAAACCAAAATAAAAACAAACACCTTCTCCTCAATGTCTCCTCATTGACTTAAAATTTAAGTAATTCCTTCAGTCTTCCCCAAGATAAAGAGGTGTTTGCTCCTTTCTCAACAATAGAGGAAGGAAGAGATGCCAGATGTCACATTGATCTCTGGTTTATTGAAGGCCTAGGAGAATCTTCCCCAGAAGACACCACAATATGAGGAAATATCCATGCCCAGTATATCCGTCTGTTTGTCCTAGTGGTTGAAGGCACCCCTCCTTCAGGTCAAGACTGCTTGCCAGCTAGCCATTAGAAGTAACTCAATTATGCCCCCTATGCCTTCTCCATCAATTCTCCCCAAAACCTAAGCCCAAAGGAGTTGTATCAGAAGAGAAGGATCACAGGGAGGACAGACATGAATATGGATAGAGTGCTAAGTGGTTGTGACTATAGGCAGGCGAGTATCATGTAAGGGAAGAAAAATTGTGGTTATGGCATGGGCATGGGTATAGGTATGGGTAAGAGGAAGCAAGTAAGCATAGAAGGAGAGGAAATCCATCAACATAAACGAAGAATGTGTAGGAGGGGCACGTGGGTTTATGAATGAGAATATATGGGAAAAGTGAACATGTGGCTATAAAAGTGCAAAGAATACAGAGGTGACTGAGCATGTGTAGGGAAAGCATTAGTTACAGCACTTGCAGATAGGGGCATATGTAAAAGCACATATGACAGGACTGAACCTGTGATTTTAGTGGTACGGGGGACTCTCAAGTGAGGAAACTATCAATGGAGGTTGGCACCTTCTCTGAGACTTATGGTCTTAGAGGGTTGGCGAGAGCACTGAGAGCTTAAGTTACTCACCCTGTGTCACACAGCTAGTACATGTCAGAGTCAGGACTTAAACCCAGGTCTTCCTGGTTTCAAGATCAGCTCACACTGCTTCTCTGATTTGCTGGACATCTCTAACCACAAACGATCCTTCAATTGCTCATGTCACCCTGGCCTTTCCTATGTGTTTGTAATACTCTAACTTGTATTCAAACTGAATGCTAACATATCTAATCTCTACTAGGCTGTAAGCTCCACAAGGACTAGGTGGTTTTTCATCCTTCCCTGTGCCTAGCACACATTAAATCTTTAAAATACACGTGTTAAATTGAATGCAAACTAAGTATGTTTATGAGCAAAGATGTACGAGAAGAGCCTATATGTAACGGTGAGCGAGGGCAAGAACGAGCCAGAGGCAAAAGTGCAAATAAGCCTGGGCGAGGAAAAGGAGAACGTGGGCAAAGTAAGAAGGGTAAATGGGAGAGCCTGAATGTGTGAGGAGAGAGCAGGGAGAAGAGAGAGAAAGCACAAAAGTGCTAAGTTTAGCCTAGGGATGGCCCAACACTGGAGAGAAGGAAGGAAAAGACACATTTATAAAGTAGGGAGGACTATGAGTGTATGCGAGTATAAAAAGGTATGAGCATGTGGGAGGAGGGGTCCAGAGGATACAATAAGTATGAACTAGATGAGTTAAGTAGATGGGAGATGGAGTTAGGTGTGAGTCACAAGAAGACAGGAGATGGCAGTGATGAGGACATATACGTCAAGAGATGACCAAGAGCAATTAGAGCTGAGGTAATAAAGCAGGACATGAAGATGTGTGGGTGTGAGGAAAGAGGCTTGTTTCCCAGAGTACTGGAAACCTAAGCCACCCTAGGAGAGACAGACAGACAGCAGTGGGATTAGAAAGCCCATTCCTGTCCCCTGGAAGATGAGGGCTTCTCCCTATTTCTCCCCAAAGTTCTCCAAATCTTTCCCCACACCCCCCCACCCCACCTGCTTCCCTTTCCCCACTCCTCTCCCCCGCCCCCAAGCCCTTATCTACTTCCTTTCCCATCATTCCCATTCCCTCACTTATAGAGCAAATGGACCCGGCTCCCATCACAGCTGAGCCGGTCAGGTGGCTCAGAGGTACCACAAGGAAGGCCCCCTGAAGGGTCTGGGGGAGTCGGGGGATGACGCCGTGAACGGAGCTGCTGCCTAGACTGGAGCTGATGGCGAAGTTCAGAGACGCGTTCCTCTTTCTAGTGGCAGAAAAACAAGAGCAGAAGGGAAAGAGATGATGGGGAATAGGGAGGGAATGTTGAAGGAGGAGAGGGAAAGATGTAGGAAAAAAGGAGGAAGGAATTGAGGAAGGGGGCAGGAAAGGGATACCAGGAGAATGGCAACAGATAAAAGGAGTTAGAAGGAAATGGATGAAAGGGAAAAAGGTAAGAAGTGAAAGCTTTCAACATATATAGAAATGATAAAATAAAATATAAACCCCGCAAACCCTTCTTCCCAAAACTACCTATCCCTCAGAGTCACAAGCTGACCTTCCCTTAGACTCCTCCACCCACCTCAGCAATAATCTTCTCTAGCTCCCGATTCTCTTTCTCTAGGAGTCGTGATTTCTCTTCCTCATTGTTATTAGTAGATGAACCTGTCTTCATGGTGTCTTGGGCCTCAGACTGCCACTCTCCTCTGGTGATCAGCCTCCGCATCTATGGGGAATTGGTACAGAAAAGAAGAACAAAACACTCAGCTGAGTCTAATGGCCAAGGTGGGGAGGGGGAAGGGTAGACTCAAAAAGTCTAGAAAGTATGTGGAGGGGGAGAGGGAAGTCCCGGGTTATGGGAAAGGATAGACTACAAGAGGAATAAGAAAGAGGTTTAAGGAAAAGAGAAATAAAAGACAAAAGGACAGAGATAGAGTCAGGAAGGATTAGAAAACATGGACAAATCCAGATTAAGGAAGGAGAATTCATTAAGAAAAACAGCTTCCTCCTATCCCAAAGCCTCACCTTGGGCACAAAAAGCACGACTAGGGTAATGTAGGAGGAAAATACAATGGCAAGAGAAGCAAAGGCAAAAGCGGCATCCTGTTGACTGGACAGGATCATAGTGACTGGGGCAGTGATGAGACACAGGACCTGAAAAATAAGAGTTAAAGACACTAGGAATTTTAGAGTCCAAGAAGACGTGGGACAAATTTCCTCCCTCCCTAATTCTTACCACAATGCCAGTTTGGGGAGCCACTGAGGAAAGCACGTTGGTATTGGCTATCTCATTAGAAATGACCTCTTTCGGGGATCACAATGACCACTGATTTGGAGATGAATTCCAAAGAAACTTATCCCACCAATCATTTCCCCAGTCCTGACCAATCCCCTTCTCCCTTCTGCTTCCTCAGATATATGAGTATAGTCAATAGGTAGGCACAGAATTAGCCTACACACACTTGATATTCCCCATCTGCCTCAGAAATGGAAAAACATTTAATTCCATTCAATAACCACTTATTAAATGATATTGTGAACAAAGCACCACAAAGAGGCAGAGTAGAATCCATTTCTTTTAGACTTAATATGAACTTTAGCCAGAGCCATAATAAGAGTGCCTCTACCCAGGCTGCTAACAATGGGAGGTATGTTTCCAGCCTATATCTCCCAGTTCAATCCACCTCCCAGCCCACAGCCACCTACCCCAGTCTCCTAAAGGTGATGTGTCACTCTACTATCATCTTTCCTCTGTAACTCTTCCTAAAGTAGGGGGCTGTGGAAAGGTCAGGGACTATTTTCTAAGCCATGGCAGCATAAGCCAGGCTCCCTAGGGAACGAGTCAACTCCTTTTCCAGTATGACTGCACCTAGGGAAAACTGTGCCACCTCCACCCAATTGCACTTTCCCCTTTCCCCACCTCCCTATCCAGCCCTGGTGAATTTGCTCTACCATCACAAATTCTTGGTTAAGGCTCTGATCTTAGGTTCCACAACCCTAATGTTATCAGAACTCCATTTCTGAGTTCTGGGATGATCTACCCATATGTAGTCATAGGCCATTGATTCAGAGATCACATCAAAGTGGCTCACCGCCACATTGTAGATTGCCATGCCAACAGCACGGTGGTCATTGATTTTCTCAGTGGAGACACTCTTGGTCTCATAGGCAAGGAAAATCCCAAGCAGCAGCAACAGTCCCTTATACCCATAGAAGATACCTAGGGATTAAAAAGGCCAAATGGAAAACATTGGTCTTCATTCCCTACCAACACCTGTTCCTTTCCCCAATCCCCCCGATTTCCCTGATCCTTCACCAACTGCCATCTAACAGCTCCATAATTTGTCATGAAAGCAAAGTGATGGGTGACCTTTCTAGACTCTTTTATCCAGTAGCACCACCCATCCCTTCTTCCCTCCCTCCCATACTGACTCCACCTCCCACTCATCTTCCCTAAACCTTGTTCCTTTTTCCCTATAAGGTGCTATCCCTTGAATACTGCTTGAATACTGCTGGTCTCCTTTCAGCAAGGCATGTGCTCCAAGTTTTTTTCTTAGTAATCGTGATGGACTATACTGAACTATACGTACTGGCTTTCCAGATCACCTATTCTGGCAGCCAACAACAACCATGGGGTATGCATAACAGGACTTTCCAGGGTTAAGGATGTAGTCTGTGGCTATAGAACACAGCAACACCAACTGAACCAAAAGAGAATGAAGCCTGTGACTTGCCAGTCACAGACGGTATATACTTGTCGATAAGGTAGTCCCAGCTTATTCCTCTGCCACTACAGAAGTGTGACTCATATCTCTATCTTAGAGTTTCAGTCCTTGCAGAGACAAATTTTCTTCCATTCTTGGAAAGGCCTTTATTATATGAAGTACTTTTGCAAGGGAGATATGCAATCCAAGTAGTTAAAAATGTTAAAACTTTGTCAATCTTGCCCCAGGTGATTCCTACCCATTTCCTCCCACCCCCTTTACTTTTCCTGTCCTCCTCCCTTCTGTTTTCATAACCACTTTCATCTCCAAGTTCCCCATGCCCTACCCACCGAGCCAAGTATTCATCTTCTTGGAGCTGCAGTGCTCCAGCTGGGGTAGAATGGAGATATCAATATCTTGCTTTGGCTCCTCCTTGGTGAAAGACTATAGGGAAAAATGGGACCATAGGTACAAAGACTGTCACTTCTCATATTCTATTTTCTGTCTAGGATATGGTCTCCAATTTTTCCCTTTCCCTGAATAAGTTATCCTCAAAACCAGTACCTCCCTCTCAATAACATCCCCAGTTCCCATTCTGTGTCTGTGAGCTTCCCCATCCTCACCCCCAAATCCCAGCTCCCCACTTTTGAGAGCTTCAATACCTTATACCTGCCTGATTACTATGTACACAATACCTTAAGTCTTCTGCTTCTGCCCCCCCCCGCCCCCAAACTGTATACTAAATAAGCCTTATAGAGTTCTTTCTAAGAGCAGGGTCTCTCCGATGCCTAATAGGAGCCAGAGAGTTATCTCTGCTGAGGTCTTCTGAACTAATTTCTAACAAGATCAATGCCTTTATGAATTGTCCTCAGCCCCTTCAGTCCCAGTTCCATAGATTTTCAAGTGTACCTCAATAGTTCGATGTAAAGGATCCACGATCTGCCAAATAATCAACGTGAAAACATCCAGTCCCACCAGCAGCCCCACTGTAGCATAAAGTTTCCAGGATTCTAGAGTCTGAGCCAAAGGGGACATGGCAATCATTAATAGAGAGCGCCGCCCCCCGTCCCCAGGACCCAGCCACTCCCCACCTTCAATACCACCAAAGATCTATCAATGATTCCTGAAAAGGATCAGGAGATTGAGGTAGGGGAGGCTAGGCTTGGCAGAGGGTTACAGGAGAGGCCAGGTCAGCTCACCTTCCTTCTTTCCTTTTTCTCTTCCTTCTTTGTGAATACTGTGTGGACCCACCAGATCTTAGTGAACATGGAGCCATACCCCAGACTGAAGCCCAGGCCTAAAAGCCAGAGTCGGGCCTAAGGAAAGAAAAATAATACGTATATGCATTGTGGAAAGTAGAGGGAAGAAAGGAGGGAACAAGGGAGAGACTTGAACAGAGGCATTGAAGATGGTAGAGCAGATAGAGGAGGAAGAAAGTTGAGAGAGAGCAGACACAAGATATGAGGATTCAGAGAAGAAGAAATATGGAGAAAAGGAGATGGGGGAGAGTAAAGAGTGCCAAGAAAATGGGCATGGGGTAGTTATGATAAAGTGCTCCCTAACCCAATGTGGGGCTCCCTCTTGTCAGTCTTCAGTTCTTATCCTGAACTCCTACCACACTACAGGGATGTTACCTTTGTGGATTTCTTATTCGTGCATGCTTTTTCTTTCCCACCACTTCATCGTCTACCCACAAGGTGTCTAATAGTGATTCTGGAATCCTTTCCATTTTTTTTTTTTTTACAAAATGTCATCCACGTAGGGAGCTCCCACTCTGGTTGCTACCTGAAGCAATGTGGATTGGCAACTGCTTTGCAACTTATAGTTGCAGAGTTGCCTGGGGTACTGAGGGTAATGGACCTGCCCCAGGATCATACAGCCAGAAGCAGGACTCGGAACCAAAACATCCTGATTCCAAGGCCATTTCTTTGTTCACTATGCCATTCCCTAGAATTTATTACAAAACGAAAAAGACTGGGAAGGACTTGAATAGTCAGGCAGAGACAAGCATGTGGTATCACCAGGTAGAGGAAAGGAATATGGAGGGCAAAGTTGTAAGGGGAAAGGGAAAAAGAAGAGAAAATAAAGCATGAGAGATGTCTTAAGCAAGATGGTAATAGAACACAAGTTGCAGAATCAAAGTTCCTTACCTGACAAACAAAGGGGAAGTGGCCTTGCCTAATGTGGTAGCCATCTAGCCCAAGTGGGAAAACAGCAGCTAGAGCCAAAGAGCAGCCCACAGCAGTCAGATTGTTCAAGTTTGGCTGTGAGTTCTGGATATACCTAGAATAGAGGGGGGAATGAGAAGACCAATTACCCGTCTGTGGATAAACCCAACCTTTCCCACTCAACACCATATGTCTAAGCCCAGGCATGGAGACTACAGGACCACAAGAAAGTAGGCCTTAAAAGGCTTAGAAATCATGTTAAGGGCAGATTAGTCTTTGGATATAGTTAAAAATCTCTCTCTTTAGGAAGAGTGGAAAGGACCATGTTCATAACTCAGCAAAAGGTAGGGCTACAGAGGGTCTACCAGTGTCACAAGTGTCCTTGGGTTTACATTTTGCTTAGGACCTATCAGTGCCTTAATGTGATCCTGAGGGGCCATTTTCCCCAAAGGACAGGAAGGAATTTATAGTCTATATTCCTACCTTTAATTCAAGTGCTAACTGAGAAGTCAGTGAGCCAACACTGGGCAGACACCCTTGGGGTTTGGCTTTGTGATGAGCCAAAGCTTTATTTCTACCATGATATCCATTTATGAGTAGACTGATGGGTAGAGTCCATAGTGGTCATTTGAGAGGTAAAGACCAAAAAAAAAAAAAAGAGAAAGGTATAGTAGGAACTGACCGGACATGAGAGTTGTAGATGTTAAAGGACAGACAAACGATGGCCAGCACGATGCCCAAACTGGACAGTACTGAGACTGAGATAAAGAGCTTCTGGGATAGATACCGGAATGTCATGATGACCACGGTTTGGTCAGCTGGGGGAGTCCCTCCTAGATTGGGGAAGGAAATGAAACAGAAAAGGAAAAAAAAGAGAGAACCTTAAAGGGTGAGGGATCTGAAGCAAATGTCTCTGGATATGTGTATATATGTATATATATATATATTATATATGTGTGTGTGTGTGTATGTGTGTATATATATATGTGTATATATATGTATGTATATATGCATATGTGCATGAGTATGTATGTATATATGTGTGTGTGTATATACACGTATGTACATATATATATATGTATATATGAAATCCTAATCCAACTAAGGAAAGGAGGGAGGCTACAGAAGATCTAGATGTTACACTATGGGAATAAGTATTCCTAACAGACAGAATTGGAAGAGATGCTGAGTTTCATCACCAAAGTAGGTTGTAAAGTTTCCATTTCTTAAGCAAAGGGAGGTACAGTACAGTGAAGGGAATAGGGCACAGTCATGATCAGGCCAAAGGGTGGACTAAAAGAGGTTTCTGCTAGGCTTGAATCAAAAAGTCATCAAGTAAGAGAACTATAGAATCACAGAGCTGGAAAAAAATCTTGAACACATTATCTAGTCCAATGTCTGCTTTTAGAGAGAACATCTAAACCACAATACCTCAGAGTATCTACAGATTCCTTAAGGGATATCACAAAATCCTCCCAAAGTTCTCCAAAATAATTACCTTCACTTTAAATAAAATATGTGTGTGTGTGTGTGTATACATATATATACACATATATATATAAAAAGTGTATATTTATAAATACATACATATTATATGCACACAATACTTAGAAAAGGAGAAGGCTATATTTAAATAAAGCAACAAGGTGCTGAAACAGCACAAAGAAAAATGTGGGGTATTCATAATCTAAGCCATCAGGGACAGATGTTGGCCAGCTTCTTATCTTTTTTTTAAACATCTTCAGGACAGAGACTATACATTTACCCTTAGTTACCCAGCTCCAAGTTGTTCCTCTCTGACACCCTTCTTTTTAACTGATTGTTATCTCTGTTTTAATTTAAACTAATTTCCACATAAAAAAAAGAGTACCGTGTAGCATTCTTCTCCTTTAAAACTCTTTATGTGCTTGCAGACAAAAATTTGGTCATTCCTAACCTGTCTTCTACAGGATAAACACCCCAGTTTGCTCCCTGAATTTTCATCTCAAGTCAAGTCAAGAGTTTAGATTATTTGGAATATTGCCATGATAACACCAGAATATAGAATTGTAAAAAAATAATAAAATATTAGACCTATAAAGAGTTTTAGATATTGTCTAGATCAATCACTTTATTTTACAAATATGAAAAATGAACCACAGAAAAGTTAAGTATTTTGCCTAAGGTCACACATCTAGCTAGTGGAAGAAAACATAGATTCTCTTATGCTCATGGTCTTTCTACTACAACAGAAACCGTCAATGTGAAAACCATTTCCTTCCTTCAACCACCACATATCTATGGTGGTGGGCCCCAACCCTATATTTCAATGTACCTGCTGCTAAAATCTGTGACTCTCTTACTACTCCATGAACTACTCCAATAGTAATTCACCAAGATAAGAATCTTCCCTTCCAATTTCCTGATCCTGGGTCTTGTGCTATAGCTTCAAACTTCTAGCCACAGCCCTCCCCCACCTCCACCAACATTAATGGCCTGTTTGCTTGTTCCCTTCTCAGAAGGATGAGGGATATAGGAAATAAAGTCACAGAAAAGACAATAGATGTCACTTACCAATCCACTTGTCAGCACCCAGCCAGTGGAGGTCATCCTTGGTACTGTCATAGTAGCCAATCTGCATGTATTTTCCACCTAGGAAGAAGAAATGAAGAGAGAAGGCAGAAGAGGAATTTAGAAAACAATCCGAATTCCTTTCTTTCTCCATTTCCTGAAAAGCCACACTGCCACTGTCTTTGACTTCTCTTCTATCTGACCCTAGGGATATCAAGTTCAGAATCAAAAGGATTTTGGTAGTGTTCATTTCATTTGTCTCCATGAAAGTAGTACAGCATGCCTAAGCCAGCTCAGACAGACAAGAATCATTCCTAGCTTTAAAACTCTCTAGAGAAGGGCTGCTCCACAACCTTTCTCAGTTATCTATTGCAATGTGTCACGCTCCTCCCTGCCATTCTCTGTTCTAGGCAGCTTCTTCAAGCACTACCTTATATCCCTTCCATGGTAGTTAAATATCTTTCTTTTTTTCTCATCCTGGATACAAAAAGAAGAGAATGGGGTAGAAAAAAAGGAGCTTTTCAAAGAGACCCAAGAAATCTTTACCAAGGACTAGAGATGGTAAATTAATTCAGAGAAGCTTATTGGCCATACAGGAATACTCACATTAAGAAAACCTAATTCGATAATGATTCATAAATTTACAGAAATGCCAAACTTAAAAAGCAGGGTGGTGGTTGGCGTTACAAAAAAAAAACCTGATGTTCATTTAAATGGCAATGTTGTTTGAAATAATTAGAACCCTTTGTAAATTTAAAGCATATTAACAGTTTAACACAAACAGATTAACATAGAAATAGATTAAAACTCCTTGATTGGAAGAGAGAGGATGAAAGTGAGAGTGATGAAAATTTAATATAAGAAACTTGGCATTTTAAGGTCTATCAGAAATGAGGTTAATGGATCTCTGAAATGGTCATGTAAGTCATTGGGGAAATAGGATTTAATTCAATTTATTATAGATAGACAGACAGACAGATAGATGGATGGATGGATGGATGGATGGATGGATGGAAGAAAGATAGATAGGTAGAACTTTTAGGGTTGTTGCTTTCTTCAACCTGAAGAATGGAGAAAATAAGCCAGGGCACAGGGGAAAAGGAAATGAAATAACCTTGTAATTTTTCTCAGTGTTCCGCTTGACAGCTCTCCCCATTTTGGCGTCTCCCTCTCCACTTAGGATCCCTCCCACATCCCAAATCTCCTCCCCACAAACCTTGCCCTCACCCTGCAGCTGTTCAATGAGAGTCCGAGCCATCCTAGAACCACTAGCATCAAATACCACATGGCCCTAAAGGGAAGAAATAGGGATGGGAGGAGGGAAGTGAGGAGGGACGGATAAAAGGAGGACAGAAAAAAAAAAGCAAATCAGGGACACTTTCATTTCTTGTGTTTTCAATAAATGCTATTTATGGTATTTTCCTACATATAGGACACACCCCAGTTGTCAGTACCCTAGATTTTAAAACATCGTTCCCCTAAAGAGATGAAGCTAAGCATCTGTGACAGCAAATCACCTTCAAATTATAAAGAGCCCTAGCCTGAGTTAAGAGATCTATGGTCTAGCTCTACCTTTACCTTTGTAGCTGTATGACCCTGGGCAAATCATAAACCTCTATGGGCCTCAATTTCCTCATCTATAAAATGAACACGTTTGTGTAGATGCTCTCTAAATTCTCTTCCAGCAATAAAAATTCTATGGTATTACAGAGACTCATGAAAATCGGATGGCAATCTGATAACAGGTCTAAAGCAAACTTTCCCTTTGATAATAATAATAATTCTCTTTTATAATAATAAAATTTACAAAGAGTTTTAAGGCTTTGATGAAGGCTTTATAAATACATTTTTCATTTTATCCTCACAACTTTTATCCAAGGTCCCATTGCTAGTAAGTCTTTGAGGCAACATTTTAATTCAGGTCTTCCTGACTCCAGGTCCAGCATTCTATCCACTGCACCAGCTAGTTGCCTTTATATTGGCTATTTCTGTAACTTTCTAAGGGGATGAGGAACAGACAAGTGCCAAAAATGAGATTGGGAGCAAAGAAAGGTTAGGTCCATCAATCTAAGGAAATTCAAAAAAAATCTATTCTGAATAAAAGTATACTGCGGGTCCGGAGAAGGAAAGATATTGTAAAGGGTCAAAGTCTTTGAATGAGAAAAAAGCCTCGTGGAAAGCAAAGGATGGGACAAGACTCACAGAAACTCCTTCAAAGGATGAAGAGTTCATCGCACGGTAGATCTGGTCTGTGATGGTCTGGTTGTTATAGTTGAAGTCCTCCAGCCGCACCCCGCCGCTCGAATGCACCCCACTGCCCCCCGACGTCTTGTTCAATGCTAAAGCCAAAGCCCAGATGGCATCATAAGCCAGTGGTGCCTCCTGAAAGCCACCGGTCTCCTCAGCTTTCTTGCTCCCCAGCCGCTGGGTCAGTTTTTGCACAAACTCCTGGGATGTCTGATGAGGGAAGGAGTAGAGAAGGAGTCAGTATGCCAGGTTCCCATGATTCCAGCTTCATTCCCCATTTAACTCCTACACTTATTTATGTAATGTACGAATGAGGCTCAGAGGTCTAGAGTTGCAAAGAATCTCAGAAGCCATGTGATCTAAACCCCATCATTTTACAGATGAGGAAACTAAGGTTCAGGGAGATTAAGGTCACTCAAGGTCACGCAGGTAGTGACAAAGGGGAGATTTGCACCCAGGTCCTGTGACCTCTTTGCGTCACACCATGCTTCCTTCTGGTTATCCATCTGTTTTGGCCTGTATCCGTGTATCTGTCATGGCTTATAAGGCAAATACATAGAACGAGGGCCCTGAGTCCTTTCAACTTAGTTTGATCAGCTCCTAGCATAGAACCACCTATAAGCAGATCAATTCAGAAAGACTTTGGATTATGGAAGAACACCCAAGTGAGAAAAACGGCTGTGGGGCGGACAGGCGGAAGTTTAAGAGGGTTCCCTCTGTACTGACATACAGACTTCCCTCCGAACTCATTAGTTTAAGGCCCAGAAAGAAAGTGAAAGGAAAACTGTATTTAGAGTCAGAGGACACGAGTTTGAATTCCTGTTTTGCTACTTACCTGAGGAAAATTATTTATTTCCATGGGCCTGCTTCCTCCTTTATAAAATAAAGGGGTTATTCTTCTATGACTTCTAAGGTCCTTTCCGGCTTTTAAGTCCTATGCACACCTCACCTCAGGTCTAGTTTTTTAATTACCAACTACCTAGAGAATGTCTCTACTTGAATATTCCATCACTTCAAACTCATTATGACCAAAATTGAACTAACCTTTCCCCAAAAAACTAGCTCTCCCTTACAATTTGTCTATTTCCACCATTTTCCCAATCACAATGGCTTGAAAACCTTGGACTCAGTATCACCTCTTTGTTCTCTATAACCAATGATCAAATCCTGTCAGTTCTCCCTTTAAAATCTCACTCAGATTTGTTTCTTATTTATTCCCACTGTGACTCTCCTGTTGCAGGCCTGAGCAATGATATCTACATCTGAAATGGTTCGATCTATCTGAAACTACTTGAGATTGTCTTGGGAAGAAGGCATCAGCATCCACAAGTGACGACCCTACCCCAATACCCAAACCCTTTGATCTCTCAATCCCTTTTCCCCTTAAACCTGCCCCAGTTCTACTGATTTCTGAGTTGGGATAAATCCTGCCGTTTCTGTCTAGCCTAATTTACCTAGCCTTTTAACACTTGTAGAAACATTCCTTTTGCCAAGACAAGGACATAGTTTTCAAAAGAAACTTTTACTGAGGAGCTAATAGAAAGCAATAAGCAAAACAAAGTGTATAAAAATGAACAAGTCCACAGAGTACAGATTTCTGTTCCTACCGCCTAGCCAGAGATCAGCTTACTGGCACAGCTCACAGGAAGCCAGCTTTTTCCTCCCTTTTCTTCACCTCATCCTTGTCTGGGTTAGATGTGTGAGAACGGATGCTAGACCAAAATACAGAAATTTCTGGCTCAAGATCGACTTGGCTTGGCACTGCTGCTAAAGCTGGTGGGATTCACAATCCCATAAAACCAGCAACTAGGCCTGGTAGAATTCACAGTTCCTCCCAGAACCTGCTTCAAGATCTAAGAGAATTCTCAGTTTCTCCCAGAATCTGCTTCCTGGCCTTATTTCTGAATGTAAGCCCCTCTGGCCCTGGTGTTCCCTTACATTTCACAGTATAGTCACTCTGGGTCCCCGCCAAAAGGCCCTTTCCCACATTACTTGGAAGATTTTTTTCCCCCTAGGATTCAAGCCATCTTACATTGACTTGCCTCCATTTTTCTGTCCTATTCAGTATGCCTAAAGCCTACTCACTAGGCAGTTAAGGCCAAGTCTAACCTTTGACAAAGCTAAATAACCTTAGTTCTTATTCTAAGCAAGCAACCAAGCCTAGTCTTATGACTAGCATTGCGGCCTCGATGGTGAATGTCATCTTTCTCTAGAACCAGTTCCCTCAACCAACCAAAATCAAATTCCTTGTCATTTCCTATTTCAAAGCCTGAGCAACCTTTTTGAGAGGCCTCTTAAATTCCTCTTTCCTATCTAAGAATACTTGTACTTGGCAGGTCTGCAGAGCAGGTATGACTGACAGATCCTGAACTCAGTGAATGAAAAAGCCTTTCCTGGATCAGTTGCCTGGTTCTATCCACTTTCCCCAGACTCCCTCTGGTGATTCATTTTTCAGGTCTCTCCATCTGAGGATTAGGAGCTTTCCAAATTCAAGCATCACTCTGAGGGTAAGAGGGGAAACAGGGAGTAACAAGGAGGGGGGAAAAATTTAGATCTCAAAATCTTGTAAAAGTGGATGTTGAAAACTAAAAATAAATATTTCTTTTAAATGAAAGGATTGGAGTAGTTGACCCCTAAGTTCCCTTCCAATTCTAAATATGTGAACTATCATCCCCTCCTCTAAATACATCCTTCAAGGCCTACACCAATCTTTTTACCTCACTGAAGGCTTCTCCAGCTTCTTCAGCCCACATCAATTCTCCCCCTCTTCTGAACTCCCATAGCTTCAGCTGTACCACTCATATTGGCACTTTTATATTGCCATGAATTGTTACCATAAATGTTTTATACAGTTCATTGTGTTTCCCCAAATTGACTATTTATTCCTAAAGGGCAAGGCTCCTGCCTTCTAAGCTCTCAGTAAATGTTTACTGAATCAATATACATAAGAATATACAAAACAGATAAATTAGATGGTTTTTGCTTTCTAAAAAAAACAAAAACAAAAAAAAACCCTTTCACCAACTAACTCCCTTAGTTATTTTAAGTATTTATTTACAAACCATTAACTACTTAACATAAAAATTTAAAGAAAGCATTAGAAACCAGACTGAGTATCAATCAGAAAGAAGGATAAAACATCTAAATAATATAAATCCCTGGGAAAATAAAATCTGATTTATACCCAGCTTTTCAGGAACAGAATGACTACCAAGCAAAGTACAGTTACACATCCAAGGAACTAAGTTATTAACTCCACTGCCCTCCCTTTACATGTTTGCAACGTCTCTCTGTCTCCATGGTGACAGTCACCCCCCACCTTCACTAGCACACTGAGAATACTGAGAACTTGATTCCCTACCCCCACCCATCTCCAGAGCAACCACAACAGAGGCAGACCCTGCCATAAGTACCATTCAAGCATATTCAGAACTGGAAAGTGGCCACATTCCTAGACCCTGACTCCTGAGTTCTAGTTGCACCAACGTTCTCTTAGTTATAACCCCCGACTATATACCTACTAACCACCCAACCCCAAACACTTCTTACCATGTTAGAGATACCACGAGTATTCTCCGGGTTTAGCATAACAATCTCTGTGGTGACATGTCCCTCTACTGCTTCTGCCATCTCCTGCTCAGTGCAGTTAATGGCTGGGTCTGGGGTTCTGAACCAGTTATCGGCATACCAGCCAATGAGGAACCAGACATACTTCTTTCCAAAGAGACGTTCCTTGTAAACCTGAGTATAGAGGAGAGGGACGGCTAAGATTGGCTCTAACCCCAGACTGTCCTCTTGAGAATAAGAGAGAAAAGAGGCAAAACACGACATGTACTAGTTTCAGGGGTAGAAAGAACAGGGAACGCCCATAAATTCCCCCTCAGAGGTCCCTCCTTAATACCTTCTACTAATTTATAGGATCCCAAAGGAAACTGAGATGAAGTACAATGCTATTTGAAGAAAGTAATGGTAGAAAAACTAAATGTGATCACCCGGTACAAAGGCATGTTACCATAACAATGCTTGCACAGAAGAGTACAAAAATGATAACATGGGAAACCAAAGCTTCATGCGTCCTCCCTGCCCACCCTCCCTCTTCAGAGTTCAGCTCCACCTCACAGAAAACTTTACGAGCTTCAGTTTCATAGAAAAGTCCCACGATGATGCGAGCATCCTGGCGCTGCAGAAGGAAGAGAGGCAGAGATCCTGAAAGAGGTCTGTGAGTGTCCCAAAGTCCCTAACACGGTAATCCACATGTAAGTGTCTGATTGATATTAACTGAACTAGTAAGATGAACCATTCCCTTTCAGTACCAGGACCTCGATTTCTTGCTGCCCAGGCTGACTTTCCTCACTAAACCCAAATCAACTTTCGTCATCTTCACCAACCCATATGGTCTGTCTCAGATCTTTATTTATTCTTCTGTCGTACCTTAAGGTTCTTGACTGGCACAGCTGGATCAGAAAAGAAGCTCTGACGAAAAGTGATCTCAATTCCTGCTTCCTTCACACGTTCCTCTAGATCATCCAAAGTCTGATAAGAAGGGCAACACACAATTGGGGAAATGTGGAGTATACGTTGAATAAGGACAGAAAGGATTCACTTGTGTGCCCAATACATGTTCTTAGAATAGCACTTTGTACACTGCCCCCCACTGCCCCAAGGCAGAGCTATATGAGGTAGGAAAGGAAAAAGAGCTTGTGAATAGGAAGGAATGGCATTCACGGGTTTAGAGTATTTACGTACGGGGCTGTGTTCAGGGCAGTCTCCCCACTCACCTATTCCCCTCTTCAGTGATATCCTTAATGAAAAACAGTGCAAAGAAGGGAAAGCAGACAGAAGAACAACTTCAAAACGCACACACACACACTTCAAAGAAAGAATGGATTTGTTTCCTAGATTATTCATGGCAAAAGCCATGAGGCCTTAGTACCAGGCTCAAATTCTAGATGAGGTTGGAGGAGGAAATTAGTTTAGAACTGGCCAATAATCCCACTGGTCAGCTAACTACAAACCTATCGTGGTACCATAGTATCTCGTGCCCTTTGTAGAATCTGTAAGTCTTTCTGCTACCCTTTAAGAAGGTAAATAAACCTTCCTAAACTAATTATGCTTAGGAACAAGAGTGAGAGAACTGTGAAGAAAATGAGATTCTGAATCTAAGGGCAGCCTTATGTGGCAGAAAGGACTGAGGGGGTCAATAAGATTGGGGATTGCCCGTGGAACCTTTAGGACAAAACTGATCAGATTTTTAAATCAGTAGAGTGTAGAACAGGACCTCCACTGCCTAGAGGTCATTGGGAAGGCCATAAAGGTTAGTGAAGACCCATGTAGGGTTTCCATTATAGGGTGTGATATAGATAACCAGTCAACTGGGAGAAACAAGCGTAAAGATGGACAAGAAAATCAGAGTTGTATCCAGGGTAACAGAAAGCAAGCAATGCTAAGTAGGAGAGTAGACACAGGTCCAAAGGAAGAATGTCAGAGAGATAAATAAATACAGACTGATGATGTCTCTCTTCCTCAGGTACAGAGCTATGTATTTCTTTCTCCATTCCCCCTCCAACCTCTCTCCTTCAATTGACTCTCTCAACATTTCCATTGTTAGTGCCCTTCTCTATGTGTCTATTTCCCCCAAGGTGTGTGATCTTCCGTGTATCTTTGTCTGTCTGTCTCCTTTTCTTTCCTCTCCTCTTTATTTCACAATCACACACACACCTGCCTCTCCTTTTTGACTCTATTTGCACTTTTGTTTCTGTGTTGCTCTCCTGTCTTTGAGTGTGAGATGAACCTCCAAAAGATTTGAACAATTTTTCGTCTTCTGATATACAAGGTGAGAGCATCAAGAGGAGAATGACAGAACCCTTGGATTGGAAGGTTCAGCTACTGAACCTTAGAAATTATTTCACTTTTTATGAACTTAATACAGTGCTTGGCACATAGGAAGTGCTTAAAAAATGCTTGTCCATTCTTCATTTACAATAGGGAAATGACCCCCATTATATGCCTCCACTGTGGTTTAGATAGCTTCAAACCCCACCCAAAACCTAGTCTCCACCTCCCTCACCGAAGTGAAGACCTCAGTGGTCTGCTGAATGGTGGCAATCTTCTTCCAACCCCACTTTTCAAAGAGCTTCACCCGGGTAGGATTATGGAGGGTAGCTGATGGATGCGTTCGAAAGAAAGTGGGAAAACGCTGCCGGTTTGAGAGGGCTGGTGAGCTCGAACCATAAGAAAGCTGAAAGAGATGAGAGTGGTACAGTAAGACTTATTCAACATGGAGTCCTGGCTAGTAAGCGTTATTGGAAGTCAATTGATCCCTCTCCTTTTTTATCTTCTCACTACTCATACAGACATAGGGTTTCTTCGGCACCAAGACAGTCCTATGGAAAGAGATACCGTCAACTCCCTCAGTTAGTCCTACAAAGGTTTCATATTCACCTCAAAATTTGGAAGTTTTTCCCCAGATCTAACTAAATCATCTTGCTAGAGAAACTAGCTAAGCCCCCAAATTGTCATATTTCAAGCAACTATAACTATCTGAACATTCCTGGGATACCAGATACCACTAGAGTGGGAGATCTGTAGATTTGGTCTTCAGTAGTCTCTGAACCTGGGACCATCTTCCCCACGTTGTCTCAAAAACAGCAAGATCCCAAGCATTCGTTCCCATAGTCGAAGAATATGGCCCCTACCTCCCAACTAAGCCACCCCTGTAGGTTGAATTCCCTAGATAAATACCCACACCCCAGCTCACCACAATGAGGTTCCACATCCTGGCAGCCTCTGCTACAAGGGTGGAGACAGAGCTGCAGCCTGGCAAGAGGATGATCTTGATGGGATCATTGTAGAGCAGCTCATATAGGTACTTGGTGGCTTGTCCGGGATCACACTGCATAGGAAGGGTAGGAAATCAGGGAGCAATCTTACTTCAGACTCCTCTCTCCTTCATTACCATTCTCTTTCAATTTAAGACACCATCATCCGCTATTCCTGCTCCGAGATTCCTTCCTTCATTACCCTTCTGTCCCTCTTCTTTCTCCAGATGTACTTGCCTATCATCCATTTTCCTCCCTATTCTATCAAATAGCATCCTTTCATGTCATTTTTCTCTTCCTTTAATCATGACATTATTTTCCCTTTTGTCCCTTTCTGCTGATCCCCAGACTCTCCCTCCCCCTTCCTCAGATCTTGATGTCTCAAGGTTTCTCTATGAATAGAAAGGGATGAATAAGAATATAAATAAAACCCCCATAATCCCCTACCCCACTTTAAATTTCCTCTTCCTCACTCCATATTTTTCCCTTATCTCTCTTCAGGACTGGTAAGAGATAAGAGAAAAGGACAGGAGGAGGGACACCATGGGAATCTCAGTTATCCATCCCCCCCTACTGTGTCCTGACATTTTGAGTAGTACTTTAGAAAAGAGAAACAATTGAAGGATGGGGGAGAATCAGGGGCCTAAAAAGGAACAAGAGGACAAGAAATAAGAAGGGAATACACAAGAGAATGGAAAGATACCTTGAAGTCTGGGAGAGGAAACTGACAGTAGAGTATAGGGGAAAGAAGAGAGGAGATAAAGGGAGGAAGGCAAATAAAGAGAAAGAAGGGGAGTTAAAGGGAGCAAGTATGAACCACAGGTCTCAGAACATATTCTCTTCACACTGAAGCCTGACCTTTGAAAAGCTGCAGAAACCCAACAGGGGAGCAGGGGTATAAGGGAGATAGGCAGGAAACACAAGGGGCCCGGAGACGGTGAAACATAGGGGCAGGTAGAAAGGAAATAAAAGTGGCCCCCTGGAGATACCTCCTTCCCCACTAAGGTTTGACATTTGGACCACTGTAGGAAATCAGGGGTAACTAGAGGGAGGTTAGCACAAAGTGAAGAAACAATATTCAATTGAAACTTGACACGCCACCCCCACCCCCTATGAAGGTCAGTTCTCAACAATATTCTGAGGAGATTTTTTCCCTCATCCCCTCATTTTCTAGAATCTTCTTCCAGACTATTTTTCACTCTTAGGTGCCCCCTTCTCCCAGATATCCATCACCCAATTCCTTTCCTTGCCTCTCCCCAGTGCCAATTTCTGAATCCCCTCAATATTCCTCTAATTTTTTGCCCAAGGTAAAAGTTGTCATGAACAATAAGCCATATTTCAATGAAACAGTACATATGAAAGTCCCTTTTTTTAAAATAAAGCACTATATAACGTTACTGTTCCCTATGAGTGGGGCACTACTCTTTCTCTTTCGCTCACTCACTCACTTTTCATCTTTCTCTTCATCTTTTCCTACACTTTGTTTCTCTCTTCCGTACCTATTTGTCAGGGGAGTATATATTTGGCTCATTATGGGCTAAGAGATTCATATATTGCCACTGCTCCCCTCCCCCATAACCTACCTCTCCTCTATATTGCAGTGAATCTGGATTTGTAGACAGGGAAAACATTTTTCTTTCTCCCCCTCCCCCTACCTTCCTCTTCTATTTTTTCCTCCAGCTCCAGCTCCCATGTCCCCCCATCTGCTCCCTCTATACCTCCAGGGAATCACCTGGGTGGTGATGGATGAATGTGAGCTCATAGTCAGGTCTCCCTCATTTCCCTGTGATCTTGTCTCAGAAGGGATCTTCTTGGATTCCATCCCTCACCATGATTCTTCCCTGTTTCCAGTTATTTCCCTTTCTCTTCCAAACAAGATTGTTTTGCATCTCATATTTAGCATGACCTCTTAAATGAACCCCCCCCCCTTTTTTTTACCTATCCTCCAACTCTCCCTGTACTTTTTTACATCTCTTGTATTAACTTGCTCTTCCCATGTGTCGTGGAGATTATCTGATCTTCTCGGGGGTTAGTCAAGGGTCGTAGTTGGTTTCCGCCATGCTTCCACTGCCCCTACTGTGGCACTTCACCTCACTCAAGTTTCCCTGAAGACTCATACCTCTGTGTTTACTTTGCTGCCCTAAAGAATCGGCATAGGGTCAGAGTCACATAGGATATCACTAAGCTAATTCCACCCCTTGCACACCATTATACTCCTCTACCCCGCAGTTTTTCATACATTTCCAATACTCTCCTTTGTATCTGGGGTTACCTGTCATGGAGTATGTCTAGTCAATTAGAATGTCCCTGAATTTCTCCCCAAATCTTTATTCTCAATATCACATGCTCCACATTGCCCGGGAATGGGAGATTGTTTCTCTTCTTGGAGGATAAACTCATGCCCTTGTCCCTAGCTCTCTTCAAACACCATTTCTCTCTTAACCACTATCTTACTGCTAAGAAAAATAATCCTGATCTCCAGTCCCTCATAATGATCAAGGTTTCTTCTCATTCCTGTACCCTGCCCCCACCCCTCCCTTGAGCCACTTGCATATGGGATGATGAGTTTGAGCCTAGATCATGCTCTGCAACTACTTCCATTCCTACCCCATCCCCACACCCATTCGTCTTCTTACCCCTCCCTCCATAACTCTATTTCTCCATATTTCCTCCCCCAGACCGGGGGTCTATCTTGCTGTCACTGAGTTTCTAGCTCAGGATCTCCCTGGATATCCCCCACCCCAATCTCGGTCTGAATGGTTCTAGTCCTCATTCTCCCTTGTACCTTATTTCTTCTCATAGTCTAAATCACCCCAACCCCCACCTCAGGTTCCTACATCATAACAATTACCTTGATATTGTGTAAGCTCAGCTAGTACCCCGAAACTCTTTGCCTCTCCAAGTCTCTCCTCCCCTCCCCCTCCTTCATATACCATTTCCTCCTATGCCCCCACACTCTCTGCATGAGAAAATCCTGATTATTTTGTTAGGTAGATTACCTTGGACCCCCAGCCCCTCAAGATGATCTTAAGTCTCTCTCCACCCTCCGGTCGTCCGAAACTCCATACCCTCACATGGAAGAGGGGGCTGGGCTCTGCCTCGTGATTCTAGAGGCTCAGCCGAAATCCCAGGTACAGACATCTCCCTGGCCCGAGCAGTGCCCCCAGCCCAAACGCCACTGTCCCCTGCGCCCACATCCCGGGGGGCTACCTTGCTGTCGTGGTGGATGAGCTTGAGCTCGTAGTCGGGCAGGATGTCCCTGCGGCTGTTCACGTCCTCCAGCGCCATCTCCACCGCCGGCTGGCAGGCCTGGCCCCCGGGCCAGCCCCCGCTCATGGGGAACAGCGCCCCGATATAGACGGCGCGCCGGCCTGAGGAGGGGGCTGAGGGGGCCCGGGGGTGCGGGTGAGGGTGCGGGAGCCCGGGCCGCGGAGGAGAGTGAGGGGCCCACACCGGGGGCACCCCCACCACCAGCACCATCCCCACCAGCAGCGGCCAACCCACCCTAAGGGAGGGAGACCCCGGGCCCATGGCCAGAGGAGGGGGCTGTTTGGGGGAAGGAGTGGGCGACCTCAGGGTAGACACTTCAGGGGGGGCTGCGGAGTGGGGATCGGGACTGAGGAGACGCCTCCATCCCGAATTTGGGAAAAGGGGGGGTGGAGAGGGGACTCAGGGTCTGGTCTCCCTAAGCCCCCGCCGCACCCGTCGCCGCTGCCGCGAACTCTCCTATAGCCGACTGACTGAGCGAGGGAAGGAGGAGGAAGCTATGGGGAGGGGGGAGGAGGGGGCAAGAGGCGGGGAGGGGGCGGGCTCTGACGTCACGGGCGGCGGCGCGGCCGCAGGGGGCGCAAGGGGCGGCGATTGAAAGGGAGGATGCGGGGCGGGAAAGGAAAGAAGAGCTCTCTGATCCAGAAGGAAGCTAGGAGCTGCAGCTTGCTGAGAGGGGAGAGGGGCGAGCGAAGGCGGGGAGAGAAGTGAGGGAGGGGAGCACGTGAGAGAAGGTGAGGAAGGGACGTGTGGGGCGCTAGAAGTGGGGGAGGGAAGGTGGATGGACTGCGGGGTGGGGGTGACGAAGAGGAAGGGGGGATGGGTGAGGAGTTGAAAAGGATGAGAAAGGGAAGAGAGAGATACAGGAGGAGAATGGAGTGGGAGGCCAGGAACACAAAATGGGGAAGAGTTTAGGGGGAGATGAATGAATGGAAAGGAAAATTTGGAATAGAGAAGGGAGTTAGGGAATGGATATTGGAGCAGTTGGAGGGTTAAGAAGTGATGGGGGTGTTTGGGGGGGCAAAGAAATGGAGCATGGGGAAAGGAACAGTTGAAGGAAAGTGATGGACAGGCCATATGGGATCTTTGGCAGTAGTATTTAGGATTAGTGGAATAGATTGATAAAGACCGGGTTGAGGAAGAAGGAGGCAGGGGTCATTTAGGTTAGGAGAGCACTTCAGTGAGAGTAGGGGCAAAGTTTGAGTAAAAGGAAGAGGCCGTTAAGAAAATGAATGGAAGGATGAAAGATATAATACCCTGGCCTTTTGCTGGTATCCTGACATTCAGCTGAATAGGATCAGGGAGGAGAAGTTAAGGGGAGGCAGGGAATCTGGAAGTAGGGGGTGGGAGAGTGGAATGGGAGTGGACACCACAGCCCAAAGGAAGAACTGGTAGAGGCAATAGGAATCAGGTAGAGCAAGAGGGAGCTAAGAGAGCAGAAGGGACCTCACAGTCTAGGGCAGAGAAAGGGAAGTTGGTACGTTAAATGGAATATAGGTTTTCTGGTCTCACCTGTGTATGTGGTTCTCTTCACTGGCAGCAGGAAAGACGAGGATGCAGAGAAGAGTTATCACTGATGCCCAGCTTTCCCCGGCCCGATCCCCATTACCCCCCCCACACCTGTCCAAGTCGAGCACTTGGGAGAGCAGAACGCCTGAGTTTCTGGGAGGGGAGGGTGTCTGGGGATAAGAGCAAGTTGGGACTGGAAGTCAGAATTTGTATCTTCTCAGTAGTACAGCAGAGTTTGGGGGAGGAGAGCCAAAAACTAAGGTTGAGACTGCTGAGTATCAAGGAATAATGGGCATCATGGAGACTTAGGGTCCAATGAGGAGAGTCAGGAGTAGAAGGGTAAGACCAGGATCTTGACCGGGGGGAAAGCAGTCTATAAGGTTAGGGAATCTGGGACAAAGAAACAGTTTGCCTCAATACTGTGAACCAAAGATTTAGGAACAAGCTTCCCTAGGGTGGAGTAAAGGTTTGATAGAATGGAAAAAAAAAATGTGTATGGGGTGGGAATGGAGGGGGCAAATGATGGAGGACCAAACACCAGAATTTCTTTAAGAAAGAGGCTAAGGGAGGAGACCTAAGAACTGAAAAGCCTGAGTGGGCAAAATAAGTTTACTATAAAATCCCTGTCTTCCTAGGTTGGCTCCCAAATGTTATATTCCCTTTTCCCAACTCCCCTCCCAGCCCAAACTCTCCGTTCTAAATTTTGGAATCATTTTCTTTAAGTAGAACCCAAGTATTTTAGGGAGGGGTATAGGAAATTTGGTGGCAAAAATAAGAAGACGGGGTCCAGGGAGCAGGGGGAAAGAGCCTTAAAGTATAAAGAGAAACTCATAGAGAATGAGTTAAGATTGTGGAGAAAACAATGGCATATTTATAAGAGTGAGGTGAGACAGACTGAGAAAGAGAGAAAAGTTAAGGGTCAAAGATAAGGAGTAAAGAAAAAGGAAAAGAGTAAAGCCCAGAGGTAGACAAAGTAAGAGAAGCAAAGGCTGGGTTAAAGGAAGAGGGGATAGAATATTATTTCAGCCTCCTCCCCCCTGCCCATTTATTCTTCCTAACATCTATATCCTCTTCCCTATCCATCCCCACCCAACCCTACTTAGGACCTATCCCCTCAAAATTGTTGTCATTAAATACACCCAAGTGCTTGTTCCCCTCACCCTGGCAGGAGGGCTTCGGGGTGTCCCACTGTCCCCGGGCACAGATGCTTCGGGAACTGCCCACTAGATGGAAACCAGGGTCACATCTGAAATCCACCCAGGCACCATCCAGGGCTGGACGGTTCCCTCCCCTGAGGAAAGCTGTGCCATTATCCAGTGTCAGATAAGACTTGGAACAGGTACGTACTGTAAAGAAATGGGGAGAGAAAAAGAGAGAGATGCAAGTATACACAATATACATATATACACACATATATATTGAGTTTTGTCTTTTTGATACATATAATCACATGTATCTTCTTTGATATGTGTACCAAAGAAGAAAGCTCTTTCAGCTCAATGAGCAGGAAAGAAGCTGGATTGGAGATATGGATGCATGGACAGAATGCTTTCCAAATGAGTGGGGGAAGAAAAGGACAAGAGTCCAAGAGAGAAAGAACCCAAGATTTGTAGGCACACCAGAGAGAGGCCCTTTCTAAATATTCATTTATTAAATGAGCATTTAAGTAGCTATCGTGTGTGGTAAACTATACCAGGTCCTGGTGATAACAGGAAAAATAAGGCATGTTCTTATTCTCAAGAAGTTTAGTTGATTATAACAGTTTAAACTCAGTTGAATATACTTATTAAATTCTAGACAATGTAATAATAATTTCCCTTTTTTATAAGTAGTAGATACATCTCTCCCAAACGTTATTTAATCTAATATTAAAATCAAGTTCATAGGATCATAGCTTTAGAGCAGGAAGAAACCTTAGAGATCATATCCAATGCCCTCATTTTACAGATAAGGAAACTGATGGCTAATCAGCTTAGGACAATTGCCCTAAGTAACACAGCCAGCAAGTGGCAGAGCCAGGATTTGAACTCAAGTCCTCTAACTCCTACTCTAGGACCCTTTCTACTGCATCATGATGCAGTAAATGTATGTGGCTACATTGGGAGATGGGAGCAGCCAAAACTATGATGGGGTGGTATGGATAAATCATGGATTTATGAATTTATTTTTAAAGTAAGGTGGCCCCAATAATAATCAAAATGAAATAACAAAAATTCAATTAGCCATAGTCACAATGGACTATGTGGAGAGTATGGAAAGAATGCTATAGGCTGATGACTTTATTATATCCCTAAAAGTACATATCACAGCTCTATAAATATTTATTTTTATATTACTTAAAGTCCTTACTTGCAAGATTGCAATGCCAAGGAGTTTGGGGGGAGCAGAGTGAGAGGGAGAAGGAGAAGAATTCCTTAAGGAAAAGGAAGGGCAAAAGGAGCCATTACAAGTTTACTCACCACACCGGCTTGGCATGTCCATATCTGTCCAAGAACCATTGGAGAGACATTTTCGAACCTTGGGACCCACAACCTCACGATCCCCCCGGCACACATACTCAATCTCATAGTCAACGGGCAGGAAGTTGATTGCCCGAACCTGATCTCGGGTCAGGCCCCTGTAGCGGATCCCCCCTTCCCATGGTGGGTGTATGATTTGGCAGCCTGTCAGAGGTGTAGGGGAAAGGGAAAAGGCAGTCAGTTTTAAAGAAACGTGATGCTAGAGAGCAAGGATCAATGGGAAATGTCACGAGGGAACAGAGGGAGGGATGGGAGTGATGTTAAAGGTTAGGAAGAGGGGCCGGAGGGAAGATAGGAACAGAAAGACTCAGACTATAATTCGAGAGGATAACAAGAAGCCAATAGGATCAGGGAAAGAATTGGGAGTTGTTCAAGTAGGGTGGGGAAAGGAAATGGAGTAGAGTAAGAAGGAAAGGATAAAATGGGTGGTCCGAGCTAAGTTAAAATGAAGAGGAAAATGGGCTGGGTTGAGATAGTGAGTGTGAGAGCATGGAAACGGGGAAATGCAAGTGGGAGTGGTCAGGTATCTGGAGAGATTTGAGAAAAAGGTGCACCTTCTGAGGTTGTGTTGGAGTTCTGGGCCCCATCAGAACCCAAGGGAAGAAGGAAATGCAGTAGCAGCAGCAGCATCTGGATAAGAGACACCGGGTTAGGACAGAATTGAGCCTCACTGGAAGCGGACCGGACGGGGTGCGGCTCTGTCTTTCATTCCCCTCCTAGGTCCTACAATGTTTCCCAGGCTGCTGCTCGATTCAGCATCGGGACGTGTGGACAGCGCCCCGTGGAGGAGGCAGAGGCGGAGCACCGCGCCAAGCCGGGATGAGGGGGAGGAGAAGAGAGATTATGTCCCCTCCCTCTTCCTTCTTTCCTAGGTACCCCACATCCTTTTGGGACTCTACCTTACCACCATTACCCCCGTACCCCCTTGTCCCCCTCCTCGGGAGCCCATTTCCCACTCTAATCTGCTATACTGCATCTCCCACCTCCCCTTTTCCATCTTTCTCCTCCGCATCATTTGTCCCCTACCTCATTTTTCACCTTCCTTCTAGCCTCTTATTACCCGCTTCCTACCCTATTCCCCCCTCCCAAGCCTTTCCGTATTTCCTTCCATCCCTGCTCCCCTTCCCCATTCCTCTTTTCCTATTTCCTTTCCCCTTTCTTCCTCCATCTCCTCCCATGTCCTTTCCTCTTTTCCGTCTCTCTTCCCTGCCCTCCTCCCTCCAGGCCCTTGGCTCTCTTACCTCGGCGCTTTGGCCCAGCACACCCGGCTCTTTCCCTGGCCCAGCTCCCCGCCTCTCCCCGGGCCTCAGGGCCCCAGGCCGGGCCGCTCCTCCCTCCCCCCCCACTCCCTTCTCCTTCTCCTCCTCCTCTTTTCCCTCCTGCCTCCAATACACAGCGCTGGGCCGAGCAGGGGTCTTTTCCCTCCTCTCCCTCTCTTCTGCCCAACCCCCCGTCTTTCCTTCCCCCAGGCAGCGGCTGTAGCGGGAGCCCGGAGCCGGGAAGAGAGTAGGCGGCGCCGGGGACCCGGGAACCTCCGGGCGGAGGGAAGAGGGAGGGTGGAACGGAGGACAGGGAGGGGGACAGGGGAGAGGGCGCCGCCCACAACCGGAGCCCCGGGTACCGCCCCGGATCCCGGCCTCGCCCTGGACCGCCCACCGTGATGGAATTGAGAGGTGGGGAGAGGGAGGCAGAGAGAAACCGACTTGTGACTCAAAAGCCGAAAAACAGGGGAGAAATATTCGAAAACGGGGAATAACACAGAGAGAAACCAAGCTCAAGCCAGAGAAGAAAATTAGGCTGAGGGATTGGGAAAAAAGACTAGAGACTAGGGCTTAAAGCCGAGAGTACAGGAAAGAGAGATGGATGCATATAAATAGAAGCCAGGCTGGTCTGAAGGACACTGAGCCTGGGAGTAGAATAGGGGAATGAGGTATGAGGGGTGGTGATTGTATGAGTGAAGGAAGTGAGGTGAGGATTTAAAGAAGAAATCAAAAAAAGTAGACTGGAAAGGAGAGATGCCAGAGGAAAAGACAGAAAAGTATAAGAATAGATGGATATAGGAACAGGCAGCACAGGGATGGATGGATGGGACCTAGCCTAATGTAACAAGTTTACAGATTAGGAGTCAGAAAGCCTGGGTTCAAATGCTGCTTTCCAGTTCTGATATTCTATGACACATACACAGGGCGGGAGACTGAAAGAGATTCAGCACTTGAAGCAAAGGTAAGGGAGAGGTGGGAGAAATGAGTAAACGTTTTGAGATAAATAGCAACAGAACACAGAACAAGGTAAAGGAGATTGCAAGTTCCATGTGAGTAGGGACCGTGTCTTATACTTTTTTATGTAGCTCCAACAGTCTCTAACAGAGTTCTGGGTACGCATGGGATAGAGCACTGGCCCTGGAATCAGGCGGACCTGAGTTCAAATATGACCACAGATACTTGACACTTACTAGCTGTGTAACCCCGATTACCTCCTAAAAGTTCACTTCTTAAAGAGGCCTATTCACTGAATGGACGTTACCTTACTCAAAGTGAGAACCTGAAAAGACCTTAGCCTGAAAGGGCCAGGGTCTCCTGATGCATCCTGGGCCATCTCCAGTTGTCCTGGCGAATATCAGGCGACTGGACCCAGATGGCTCTGGGGGAGAAAGTAAGGCTGGTGACCTTGTACAGCCCTCCCTCACTCAAATCAAAGTCAACTGCAAGTCATGTCATCATTTCCCCAATGTCATGGTCCTCTTTGAGAATGAATGTCAAACACATTGGGGTACACAATAAAACTGAATGAAAAATGGAGAAAGCAAGAAAAATTCACCCAAAATGCATTTATTAAGCATCCATCAAAACACTGTGTAAATCTCTGAGAACAGTATAAAATTTAGGTAAAGCATAGTCCCTGCCCTAAGAGAGTTAATACAAAGTGGCTTGTCATATGCATAATAGAAGTGAAAAAAAATGCTATGAGATCTGACAGGAAACATTCCTACTAATGGGAGCATTTAGGGTTAGGGTTAGGGTTAGAGCATCGGAGAACAATTAATGGAACTTTGAGGAAGTGTCACATAATAAAAGAACACTGGATTTGGAGTCAGAAGACTAGGATTCAAATTATTGTTCAGTTGCTGATTAGCTATATATCCTCAGGCAAATAAATAGTCTTGCTGGCCTTCAGTATTCTCATCTGTAAACTGAAGGTTTGGACCAAGAACCTCTAAGGCTCTTTTCAGCTCTAAATCTATGATCCTCTAAAGCAAGTCTAAAGGATAGGACAGGGAGGGAGGGAGGGAGGAAGAGAATTGGGAATTCAGCGGGCAAAGACAATGAGGGAGACCATTCCAGTATGAGGCAACAATATGAGTGAAGACATAAAAGTGGAAAAGCCAGGGCCTTTTTAAGGAAGAGTCAAGGAATAGTATTGCATAGATCTGGAAAGGTATAATGATGCCAAACCATAGAAAATCTTGAATGACATTTAATAGGGCTTTAAAGTTTAAACTTCAAGTATTTGGCATCTCCTTAATAGGCAATAGACAATGAAGGATTTTGAGCAGGGGAGTGAGATAACAAAGTCTGTATGTTAACACCTGAGGTCCTTTCATGTGTGGACATCCAAAAAAGATACCCCAAGTTCCAGGCACTCTAAGGATTAGTATCCTCTCCAAACCATAGTTCACGAGTCCTCATCAGTGTTTTTACTTGTTGTAAACCGACCAGGAAGAACACAGTCCAAACAAAATGACATTTAGTGAAATAGTATAGCAAATAACAAGACAAAGGAAAGATTCCCATATGAATACATGAAATACATACTCCGACAAGTTACCATACTACCAGAGAGCAAAAGGGATACATACAGAAAACACGTAACCAAGAAAACATGCATGAAGAATATGTATGTATGTGCATATATATAGATGTACATACATACATATGTGCATATGTAAATATACATATATATGGAATACGTCACTGGGGTGATTCATACCTTCAAATGCTCACTGCTCCTAAGGTGATCCAGTGATTTCATCAAACTCAATGTCTCTGCTGATCGTGTGATTACCAATCTCCTGTCCTCTAACATTAATTGAGCTTCAGCCCTTCAGAGCCATCTATTGGGCTTTATGTTCCCAACTACTAAGATGCAGCGTCTAGGTCACTATTTCACAAGAACAGATTTACAAATCTCTTAATTAAAATATACTGGGGGAGGGGGTTGTTCAGTCATTTTTCAGTTATGTCCAACTCTTTTTGACCCTATTTGGGGTTTTCTTGACAAATATAGTGGCCTGGTTTGCGATTTCCTTCTCCAGCTCATTTTACAGATGAGGAAACTGAGGCAAACATAGTTCAGTGAGGGTTACACAGCTAGTAAATGTCTGAGGCTAGATTTGAACCCAAGTCATCTTGACTTCAGGGCAGGCTCTCTATCCACTGCACAACCAAACTTCCCCAATTAGAGTAGGCAGTAATTCCTTGTACATTTGTGTGATAGGCAGCAGTTAATGGGGTGCAACCTCAGGACCTCAGATGTGTGACTATCTTGAAAAGAGTACAGGAATTGCCCTATCTGCTACTCAGGAGCCACTCAGACCTGATTGAAGGACCACACAGTCCACCTCCATCCAGACTTACTCAGTGTACCTTTGTAGATAATGAAGCCCAAGAGTGGCCATGTTTATTGTGTATTGGTGTACTTAAATTTTTAAAAAAAACTGCTTGATTTGAATATTTTGGTTCTAAATGCTGCATTTTCAGCAGATTAGATTAAATTTAAACTAGAACATAAGCCTACAAGCCACTACACTTATCTAAAGAGAACTAAAAAAAAGGCCTACAGAATGACTTGAAACTAAGGTTGTTCATTCTTTTTATTCATTTGTGTCAGGTGTTGATTCCAAGTCTCTGGTCCCATACAACATTCTGATTTAAGATTAAATTCCTTTTAACTCTTGTTAAATCCCTGATCGGAATCTTCTTTTCTCATAACTTATTTCAGTAATGTTAACTTTAAAAAAATTCCTACAGGAATTATATAAAGGTTAGGTCAGTAACATCTAGTATCCCATGATCTTATTTGATTTGCATGCAAATGAGGTTGGGAAATACTTCTGCCTTTCTTGCACTCGCTCACACAGGCATGTGCACATGTACGCGTGCACACACACACACATTCGCAAACATTACTTTTATACTATTTTCTAGCAAGTGCAAAAACGATGCCTCACTACGCATAAGGAAGATAAAATTGTGAAAAGGATGGCTTGGAGAGGGAAGAGAATAAACACATAAAAGATGAAAGACTTATGAGGATTTTGTAACAATCTAGGGAGGTGGCAAGGATGGTAGTGGAAAAAAAAGTGAGGGCATGAGTGCAAGAAACATTCTGTATGTAGTATTGACAGAAATTAGTAGCTAGAAACTGGGATGAGAGAGAGAACCAAGACAAAGAAAACCTTAAGGTTTGGCACATGAGATAGTAGCTAGATGAATAGTGTCACTGACAGAAAGAGTGAGGTAAGGGGGGTGGAGCCAAGATGGCAGCTGGAAAGAAGGGACTTTCGTGAGCTCCCTGCCAAGTCCCTCCAAAAACCTACAAAAA
>CM053627.1:207729688-207864862 GCA_028646595.1 Phalanger gymnotis
TAGATGGGGATTCCAAGGGATGAAGTGGAAAGGGGAGCTAGGAATATAGTCTCCAAAAAAATAAGAAAAGAATGAAAAGTAGGCCATTGAAGAATGTTTTTAATGCATAAAAAAAGATCTGAAGAAAGTTAAAAAAGAAACACAAACAGGACAGCTTTGAAGGTAATATGTTTAATTTAGTTTATACTTTTAAAAAACTGTATTAAAAAAGGTTTACACTTTTACATACTTATTTTCCTCTATTCTACTTTTTATGTGAAAATGTCCTTTTTTCTTTTGGAGGGGAAATTCATTAAATTCAGAATAAAAAAAGATTTTAATAGAGACTTTAAAAAAAAAGCCAAGAAGTCACAATGAGTCATTTTTCCAGCCCAGGGCAGCTGAAGGGTAAGGACAAAAGTCTGTAGACACTGGAGAGGAGGTCTAGCCATGAGCTCAGAGCTGCAGCAGAAGAAGAGGGTTCCAGTGCCCAGGAACAGAGAGAGGTCTCCATTAAAACACCAGAAAGAGATCCCAGGTAATTCCTGAGCAAGTATTGGGTGCAGGAATGAGTGCCACCCTCCACATAGTGCTGGGCCACAGCTCTAGGGTGAAGAATAACAAAATTGACCATTGGCTGTGGCTGTGACTGAGCCTAAAACAAGTTCTGGGAAGCACATGATAGCTGTGTGAGTCAGAGCCCAGGAGACAAATGAAGCCAAAGAAGAACGCCTTCAATTCAGCCACACTGAACCTGCAGAGCCTCCCAGCATGCCAGTAGTGGTTGAGTCCGGCGGCAAGCTACTGAAACTCCCAACCAGAAATAAACCAATAGACCAAACCTGTGTCAGGAACTTGCAGGACTCAGACCAGGTGGTCAGTGACCAGATGACCTTGTGGATTACACCAGCAGGGAGCACAGAAAGCTTTCAGGATGCCAAACAGAGCTATGAAAGCAGCAGAAGGAGGTAAGGGGACAGAAGCTCAGGCTATGTATCCCCACTTTCCTCAAAAGTATCCGAAGCCTAGCAATAACATGAAGTTCAAAGTAAAGAAGTAGGCTTGAAGAATGAACAAACTAAAAGGCCCGTCATAAGGAAGTACTATGGCAACAAGGAAGCACAAGACTCAAACGCAGAAGAAGAGAATGGCTCAAAAAATCCACAAGCAGGAGGCAGAGCCCAGATGGCAGAGAAAAGACAGGGACTCATCTGAGTACTCCCAATGCCACTCCTAACAACTCTAAATGATACCTCAAGATGAATTCGAGAGTGGCAGAACCCACAAAAGGATGGGGCAAAACAATTTTCCAGACCAAGGCAACTTAGAAGGTTGACAGGAAAAGTCTGTCACAACAGGTAAGAACGGAGCACAGTCCAGTGCATCCAGCTCAGGCTCTGTCCAAGCAAATCAGCAACAGGCCTTTGGCACAATAGAATCAGTAGCACAGCAGGGGCTTCCTGAGCTCTCAGCCCACTGAAGCAAGGAGGTTGGACAACTAGTTAGAAGATCATAGGGATCCCCTTGCTGGCACTGGATGCAGGATTATGTTGCATTGCTCATACACAGATCCAAGTTGCAATCCTGGGTTTCAGTCCCAGGGTGAGGAAGAAAACTACTACACCAGAACTTGAAGCCGCAGGGGAGTGAGGACTCTGGTCACAATTCCAGGGTGGAAAAGAGCAATTGTGGTCACTCACAGGCCAGAGTACAAGCCAAGAGAGCAGTGGTTATACCTCTCCTTACATCATACCATGTTGGAAAAACTGAAAACTTGCAAACCTCCAGAACTAGCTCTGAGAACAGCAGTAAGAAAAGCCTGAAGTTTGGAACAGTGTCCCCTCTATCCCAGGAATGAAGCCCAACTTTACCACAAAGTTAAAAGTCAAGGAATAAGCTGGCAAATGAGCATACAACAACAAAAAAAGAACCTGACCATAGAAAGTTACTGTTATGGCAGGGTAGTTCAAAACACAAACTCAGAAGAAGACAATAGAGTCAAAATTGCTACATCCAAAGCCTCAAAGAAAAATGTGAATTGGTCGCAGGCCCCCCAAAAAAAGGATTTTAAAAATAAAATAAGAGAGGTAGAGAAAAAAATTTGGAAAAGAACAAAAAAAAAAGAGTTAACAGTTTGGTAAAGGAGGTACCAAAAAATGAAGAAAATAACACCTTAAAAAACAGAGTAAGACAAATGGTAAAAGTGACACAAAAATCCAGTGAAGGGAAGTACTCCTTAAAAAGGAAATGGAAATTGAAAAAGTGGTACAAAAATTCACTGAAGAAAAGAACTCCTTAAAAAAGTAGAATTGGCCAAATGCAAAAGGAAGCACAAAAATCACTAAAGAAAAGAATTCCTTAAAAATTAGAATTGGACAAATGAAAGCTAAAGACTCCATAAGACATCAAGAAACAATAAAACAAAATCAAAAGAATGAAAAAATAGAAGAAAATGTGAACTATCTCATTGGAAAAGCAACTGAACTGGAAAACAGATCCAGGAAAGATAATTTAAGAATTATTGGACTACCTGAAAGCCATGATGAAAAAAAAAGCCCAGATATGAACTTTCAAGAAATTATCAAGGAAAATTACCCTAATATTCTAGAACCAGAAGGTAAAATAGAAATTAAAAGAATCCACCAATCACCACCTGAAAGAGATCCAAAATGAAAAATCCTAAGAATATTATACTCAAATTCTAGAGCTACCAGGTCAAGGAGAAAATATTGCAAGCAGCCAGAAAAAAAAACTGAAATATTATGGAGCCAAAGTAAGGATTGCACATGATTTAGCAGCTTCTATATTAAAGGATTAGAGTGCTTAGACTATGATATTCTGAAGGGCAAAGGAGTTAGGATTACAACGAGGAATAACCTACCCAGCAAAATTGAGCATAATCCTTCAGGAGGAAAAAAATGCAATTATTTAGCAATTATTTCAATGAAATAAAAGACTTTCAAGCATTGCTGATGAAAAGACCAGAGCCAAATAGAAATTTGACTGTCAAATGCAAGACTAAAGAGAAGTGTAAAAAGATAAACAGGAAAGAGAAATCATATATGATTCAATACAGTTAAAATATTTACATTCCTACATGAGAAGATAATACTTATAATTTCTACAGACTTTTTCATTATTAGGAAAGTTAGGAGTATACATAGATAGAGGTCAGAGTTGTAGTTGAATATGAGGAGATGATATCAGTAAAAATAAAATTAAGAAATGAGAAAGAGGAATTCACTGGGAGAAGGGGAAAGGGAGAGGTAAAATAGGGTAAATTATCTTGCATAAAAAAGGTGCAAAAGAGCTTTTACAGTGAAGAGAAATATGAAGAAAGTTGGGGAGGGGGATGAAGTACTTAAACCTTACTCTTATCAGAATGGATCAAAGAGAGAACAACACACACACTCTGTTGGGTATAGAAATCAATCATGCCCTACAGGAAAGTAGCATGGGAAGGGGATAAGAGAAGGTGGTTGAGAGGGAGATGATAGAAGGGAGGACAGATTTGGCGAGGTGGTAGTCAGAAACAAAACACTTTGGAGAATGGACAACATGAAAGGAGAGGGGGGGATAGAATAAACTGGGAAAATAGGATGAAGGAAAATCATAATCATAACCAAAAAAAATTTACTGCAAGTTTCTCTGATAAAGGCCTCATTTCTCAAATATATAGAGAAATCCAATCAAAATACTAAAAAATTATTTTATGGAGCCAGAAAAAAAAATAATAACAAAATTCATCTGTAAGAACAAAGGATCCAGAATATCAAGAGAAATAATGAAAAGAAATGCAAGATAAGGTGCCATAGCCCTATCAGATCTTAAACTGTATTATAAAGCAGCAATCATAAAAACTACTTGGTAATGGCTAAAAAGAGTACTTAATCAGTGGAATGGGTTAAGTACACAAGATGCCGGAGAAAATGACTATAGTAATCTACTGTTTGATAAAGCCAAAGACTTCAGCTTCTGGGATGAGCACTGACTTTTTGACAAAAACCGCTGGCAAAACTGGAAAACAGTATGGCAGAAACTAGGCATAGACCAACGTCTTACACCATATACCAAGATAAGATCAAAATGGGCACATGATTTAGACATAAAGGATGAGACTATAAGCAAATTAGGAGAGCAAGGAATAGTTTACCTGTCAGATTTATGGAAAAGTGAAGAATTTATGACCAAATAAGAGTTAGAGAACATTATGAAATGCAAAATGGATGATTTTGATTACATTAAATTAAACAGGGTTTGCACAAACAAAACCAATGCAACCAAGATTAGAAGGGAAGCAGAAAGCTAAGAAACAATTTTTACAGCCAGTGTCTCTGATAAAGGCCTCATTTCTAAAATATATAGAGAACTGAGTAGAATTTATAAGAATACAAGTCATTCCCCAATTGATAAAGGGTCAAAGAATATAAACAGGCAGTTTTCAGATGAAGAAATTAAAGCTATCTATAGTCATATGAAAAAATGCTCTAAATTACTATTGATTAGGGAAATGCAAATCAAAACAACTCTGAGGTACTACATCACACCTATCAGATTGGCTAACATGACCAAAGAAGAAAGTGATAAATGCTGGAGAAGATGTGGGAAAATTGGAATGCTAATGCATTGTTGGTGGAATTGTGAACTGATCCAACCATTCTGGAGAGCAATTTGGAACTATGCCCAAAGGGCTATAAAACTCTGCATAGCCTTTGACCCAGCAATACCACTTCTACGTCTGTATCATAAAAACAGGAAAAGGACCCACATATACGAAAATATTTATGGCAGCTCTTTTTGTGGTGGCCAAGAATTTGAAATTGAGGGGATACTCATTAATTGGGGAATGGCTGAACAAGTTGTGGTATATGAATGTAATGGAATACTATTGTTCCATAAGAAATAATGAGCAGATGGACTTCAGAAAAACCTTGAAAGACTTATGTAAACTGATGCTAAGTGAAGTGAGCAGCACCAAGAGAACATTGTACACAGTAACAGCAACATTGTGCTATGACCCCGACTTTGATAGACTTAACTGTTCTCAGCAATACAAGGCTTTAAAACAATTCCAAAAGACTCATGAAAATGCTATCCACATCGAGAGAAAGAAAGAACTATGGAGTCTAAATGCAAATTGAAGCATACTATTCTCTCTCTCTCTCTCTCTCTCTCTCTCTCTCTCTCTCTCTCTGTCTCTCTCTCTCTCTCGTTTCTTCTTTCTGGTGTTTTTTCCCTTTGGTTCTAGTTCTTCTTTACAACATTACTAAAGTGGAAATATTTAATATGATTGTACATGCATAGCTTATATCAGATTGCATGCCATCTTAGGGAGGGGAGTGTAGGGAGGGGCAGAAAATTTAGAACTCAAAATCTTATAGAAGTGAATGTAGAAAACTTAAAAGCAAATGAATAAATAAATAAAATTTTAAAAAAACAAGTGATAAGATACTGTATAGCCAGGTCCAATTCTCTACAAAACTGTTAAGTTCATCTTTGGCAACTCCTGCTTTTATTTTCTATATTCTTTTTCCTTTCTGTTTTATGTCCTACCTTTTGCTTTCCTCATAGCACAGTTTTGCCTAGCTGTTGCAGATTTAATAAGTTACTAGCATTTTAGTGTTCATTCGCTCAATCTATTTCCTTCCCTAGGAGTATCTACATTGAAAAAAAAGTATCAAGTTAAAAAAAAAAAAGAAACGATGAGCAAGAAGCTCCCAGAAAAACCTGAGAAAATGTACATGACCTGATACTAAGTGAAATGAGCAGAACCAAGGGAATGTTGTACACAGTGACAGCAATATTATACAATGATCAACTGTGAATCTATTCTCAATGATCCAAGACAATTCCAAAAAACTCATGGTAAAAAATGCTACCTACCTCCAGAGAAAGAACTGGTGGAGCCTGAATGCAGTCAAAGAGTACTTTAAAAAAAGAACTTTGTTTTTCTCGGGGTGGGGGGGGGGTGTTGTTTGTGTTTTCTTTCACAGCGTGATGAATATGGAAATATGTTTTGCATGACTGCACATGTATAACCCATATCAAATTCTCAATGAGGGAGGAGAAGAGGGAGGGAAAAAGGGAGGGAGGAAGAGAATTTGGAACTCAAAAACATTTTTAAGTGAATATTGAAAATTATTTTTGCATGTAATTGGAGGGAAATAAAATATTTAATAAAAAATATACAAGCAAAACCTCAAAATAAACGTAGCTTGGACACAAATATAACAAGAATTTCTAGGAGAGTTAAGAAGGAGCTAAAAAATAAATAAGATTAAAAGCCAAATGAGGTAACCAAGGTGGCAAAAAAGAGAAAACACTCCAACTGAGCTCTCTCAGCAAATGAGAATGGAACACAAGCCCATCAAGAATGCATGGAAAAACTAAACATATATGTATGTATGTATGTGTACATATGTATTTTTTATATCAAATTAGAGGGGTAGAGGAGAAATAAATGAGAGCAATGCAACAAAATTGTGGGGGGAGAAACAATGAACAAATTGAGAAGAGAGAGAATACTGAAGAAAATAACAGAATTGGCCAAATGGCAAAAAGAAGTTACAAAACTTCACCGATAAAAATAACTCCTAAAAACAGAATTGGCCAAATGGGAAAAGTGATACAAACGCTCACTGAAGAAAATAATTCCTTAAAAATTAGAATTGGACAAGGGGAAGCTAATGACTCCATGAGACATCAAGAAACAAAAAAAAAAAAAACAAAGTCAAAAGAATGAAAAATAGAAGAAAATGTGAACTATCTCATTGGAAAAACAACTGAATCAGAAAACAGATCCAAAAGAAATAATTTAAGAATTACTGGACTACTTGAAAACCATAATCCAAAAAATAAGAGCTTAGACATCATCTTTCAAGAAATGATCAAAGAAAACCACCTCAACATCCCAGAAACAGGGTAAAAAAGAAATTGAAAGAATCCACCAATTACCTCCTGAAAGATATCCCAAAATGAAAACTCCCAGGAATATCATACACAAATTGCAGAGCTCCCAGATCAAAGAGAAAGTACTTCAAGCAACCAGAAAGAAACCATTCAAATACCATACAGTCAAAGTAAGGATCACACAAGATTTAGCAGCTACCATGCAGAGGGCTTAGAATATGATATTCTAAACGGCAAAGGAACTATAATAACAACCAAGAATAACCTACTCAGCAAAACTAAGTATAATCCTTCACTGGAAAAAAATGGATAGTTAATGAAATAGCAGACTTTCTAGCATTCCTGAAGAAAAGATCAGAGCTGAATAGAAAATTTTATTTTCATGCACAAGACTCAAGGGAAGCATAAAAAGTTAAACAGGAAAGAGAAGTCCTAAGGGATTCAATAAGGTTGAACTGCTTTCATTCTTACATGCTGTAGATAAGAGCTTGTAACAGCAAGCACCCTAGCATACCCAGGATGGCCTGCTAGCACAGGTTCTTTAATCTGCTTTACTAGGAAAGATAGCTTTTTAGGGGTCAACAATCTTCTTTAATTACATTCACTAGTTCAAGGGAAAAGTCAGCCCCCTGAATGTCAGAGAAAACATAAGCAGAGAAATTAGACATGGCTGTAACTGACTTAATCAAAGCAATATTGCTATATACTTTATATATACCAATGGATCGAGAAAGCCTTTACATCTGAGTAGTCAGGGAGTTCTGAACATATGGCTACTCAGAGTCTCAACCAGGGAATCAAAAGATCCTTCTCATAAGCGAACCCCCAAAGTAAACTGCCAACACAGAGTATATACGCACTTCTCAGAGCCAGAAGGCATCACAACCCTCATGACTCAAAGCCTAATTAGAAATTAGCAAAAGGTGTGAAAACCCTCCTACAAACAAGCCTCCCCCTAAGTAATTCTCTCTCCCAATGGGCTCCATGTAAGGTCTATTAATGGGCAGAAAAGATCTTCCTAGCCCATTAATATTACAGAGCTTTATCATTATTAGGGCATTTAGAAGGAGTCTACATAGACAGAGAGCATAGAAGTGAATTGATAATGTTAGGTGAGAAAAAGGAAAGCACTAGGAGAAGGGTACAAAGAGGAAAAGAATAGGAAAATTATCTCATGTAAAAGAGGCGTGCAACAAAGAGCTTTTACAGTGGAGGAGGAAATGGGGGTGGGGCAATGCTTGAACCTCACTCTCATCGGAATTGATTCAAAGATGCAAGAATACCCATGCACACATTCAATGGGGTATAGAAATGTATCTTACCAAACAGGAAAGAAGGAAAGGAAGAGGAAAGAGAGAAGAAAATGGAATGGAGGGAAATGCGTAGTTAATAATCATAACTGTGAATGTCAATGGGCTGAACTCACTCATAAAACAGAAGTGCATAGCAGAATGGATTAGAAATCCTAATCCAACAATATGTTGTTTATAAGAACAAAGTTGAAGTAGAAAGACCCACACAGTTAAAAATAGGGGACTAAAGCAGAATCCATTGTGCTTCAGCTAAAGTAAAAAAAGGGGGGGGGGGGGTAGATGGCAATCATGATCTCAGACAAAGCAAGAGAAAAATATATCTAATTAAAAGATAATCAGGGAGACTACATTTTGCTAAAAGGTACCATATCAATACTAAATATCAATACTAAACATAAATGCACCAAATGGCAGACTATCCAAATTCTGAAAGGCAGAAATGAGGTAGCCAAAATTAGTAGGAAAGCAGGAACTTGGAGGGGGGGGAGGTTTACAGCAAATTTCTCTGATAAAGGCCTCATTTCTCAAATATATAAAATTTATAAAAATAAGAGCCTTTCCTCAATTGATAAATAGTCAAAAGATATGAACACGCAATTTTCAGAAGAATAAATCAAAGCTATCAATAGTCACATAAAAATGCTCTAAATCACTATTGATTAGAGAAATGCAAATTAAAACAACTCTTAGGTACCACCTCACTTATCAGATTGGCTAACATGACAGAAAAGGAAAATAACAAATATTGGAGGTGATGTGGAAAAATTAGGACACTAATGCACTGTTAGTGGAGTTGTGAACTAATTCAACCATTTTGAAGAGCAATTTGGAACTATGCCCACAAAGTTATTAAAATGTGCATTCCCTTTGACCAAGCAATACTACTACTAGGTCTATATTCCAAAGAAATTTTTTTAAAAAGAGGAAAAGGAGCTATCTGTACAAAAATATTTTTAGCAGCTATTTTTGTGGTGTCAAAGAATTGGAAAATGAAAGTATGCCCACCAATTGGGGAATGGCTGAACAAAATTATGGTCTGTCAATATGATAGAATACTATTGTACTATACAAAATGATGACAGGGATGGTTTCAGAAAAATCTGAAGAGACTTGTATAAAGTGGTGCAAAGTGAAGCAGGAGAACACTTTCTACAACAATAGCAATATTGTAAAGATAATAAATTTTGAAAGAATTAATAACTCTGACCAACACAATGACCCACCACAATTCCAGAGGAGTCATGCTGAAACATGATAGAGAGCTGATGGAGTCAGAGTACAAAGTAAAAGACATTTTCATTTCTTTCCTTTATTTTTTCGAGACATTCTTAAAGCAGAAATTTTTTTGTATGACTATGCATATTAGTGATATATTTTCTTTTTCTTACCTTCTCAATAGGTGGGGAAGGAAGAAGAAAGAGAAAGAGAATTTGGAACCAAAAATAAAATAAAACTAAATCAAATAAACAAACAAAAATAGAATGATAAGTTTGGAACATTTTGAATTTAAGTTACTGGTGGGTAAAAATATGGTGTAATAAAGTAACACAAGGTGATACATAGTTCAGGGAGTGGACAGGGTAGCAGAAAGAATAGCCAAAGTCTTCCTCCACAGTTCTTCCACAAAGATCTAGAAAACACCAAACCTACTTCTGATCAGGAAATCTTTTTTTTTAATCACAAGGAATCATTTTTTCCAGTCCAGTTTAGCATAGGGAGATTGAGAAGGAAAGATCTGTGGACATTGGGAATGGGACCTGGCCAGGATTGGGGAAGGGGGTGTGAGGTATGGAGCATTTTAATGCACTGGAACTAAAAGAAAACTAAGGCTGTGCCCAAGAAAAAGAAGAGTTCCCAGACTCACATTGGGGAACCTGAGACCCTGTGAGGGATAGAGGAACAGGTGTCAACTGACAGTTCTGTTGCTCACTACCTAGATCTAGATCACAGACCCATGGCAGACTGTGTCCAGGGATGATAATCTAGGGGAAAAGCAATCTCAGGCCTTGGGCTATATACTGAGTGAGGAACAAGTTCAAAAGCAGAGAGTGGCTGTGTGGCTCTGATCCCAGGAGTAAAGAAAAAAATCCCTAGCACCAAATGGGTTCACAAGTGAATTCTACCAAACATTTAAAGAACAATTAATTCCAATACTATATAAACTACTTAGAAAAAATAGGTGAAGGAGTCCTACCAAACTCCTCTTATGACACAAATATGGTGCTGATACCTAAACCAAGAAGAACTAAAACAGAAGGAAAATTATAGACCAATTTCCCTAATGAATATCAATGCAAAAAAATTGAACAGTATACTAGCAAAGTAATTACAGCAATATATCACAATGATTTTACACTATAACCAGGTGGGATTAATACCAGGAATGCAGGATTGGTTTAATATTAGGGAAACTATCAACATAATTGACCACATCAGCAACAAAACCAACAGAAAGCATATGATTATTTCAATAGATGCTGAAAAAGCTTTTGACAAAGTATAGCACCCATTCCTATTAAAAGCACAAGAGAGCATAGGAATAAAGGGAGTGTTCCTCAAAATGAGAAGCAGTATCTATCTAAAAACATCAGCACACATTACCTGTAATAGAGATAAGCTAGAAGCCTTCCCAATGAAATCAGGGGTGAAGCAAGGATGCCCATTATCACCACTAATATTCAATATACTACTAGAAATGTTAGCTATAACAGATGAGAAGAAAAAGAGATCAAAGGAATTAGAACAGGCCATGAGGAAACCAAACTGTCACTCTTTGCAGATAATATGATAGTATACTTGGAGAATCCTAGAGAATCAACTAAAAAGCTACTTGAAATAGTCAACAACTTCAGCAAAGTTGCAGGATATAAGATAAACCCACACAAATCATTAGTATTTCCTTGTATGATCAACAAAGCCCAGCAGCAAGAGATAGAAAAAAAATTCTATTTAAAATAACTGTAAAGAATATAAAATACTTCGGAGTCTACCTGCCAAGACAAACCCGGGAACTATATGAACACAATTACAAAACACTTTTCACACAAATAAAGTCAGATCTAAACAATTGGACAAATATCAACTGCTTGTGGGTAGGCTGAACCAATATTTAAAAAATGACATTCTGTCCAAACTAATTTACTTATTAAGTGACATACCAAAAATTATTTGATAGGTCTAGAAAAAATGACAACAAAATTCATCTGGAAGAACAAAATGTCAAGAATATCAAAGGAATTAATGAAAAAAAAATACAAAGAAGGGTGGCCTGGAAATATCAGATCTCAAACTGTATTATAAAGCAGTAATCATCAAATTATCTGGTACTAGCTAAGAAATAGAGTGGTGGATCAGTGGAATAGATTAGGTGCACAAGACACAGTATTCAATGACCATAGTAACTAGTGTTTGATAAACCAAAATACTCAGCTTTTGGGATAAGAATTCACTATTTGACAAAAACTGCTGGGAAAATTAAAAAACAATAGGACACAAACTAGGTATAGACCACCATCTTGCACCAAATACCAAGATAAGGTCAAAATGGGTGCATGATTTAGACATAAAGGGTGACACCATAAGCAAATTAGGAGAGCAAGGAATAGTCTACCTGCCAGATCTTTGGGGAAGGGAAGAATTCACAACCAAACAAGAGATGGAGCGAATTACACAATGTAAAATAGATAATTTTGATTATATTAAAATAAAAAGCTTTTTGCACAAGCAAAACCAATGCAACCAAGATTAGAAGGAAGGCAGAAATCTGGGAAACAAGTGTCTCTGATAGTTATTTCTCAAATATATAGAGAGCTGAGTCAAATTTACAAGAATACAAGCCATTCCCCAATTGATAAATGGTCAAAGGATATGAACAGGCAGTTTTCAGACAAAGAATCAAAACTATCTGCATATGAAGAAGTGCTCTAAATCACTTTTGATTAGAGAAATGCAAATTAAAACAACTCTGAAGTGCTACCTCACACCTATCAGATTGGCTATATGACCAAAAAAAAGGAAAATGATAAATGTTGGAGACGGTGTGGGAAAATTGGAACACTAATGCACTGTTGGTGGAGTTGTGAGCTGATCCAACATTCTGTAGAGCAATTTGGAACTATGCCCAAAGGGTAACCAAACTGTGTATACCCTATGATCCAGCAATACCACTACTAAGTCTGTTTCCAAAAGAGATCATTAAAATGGTAAAAGGACCTACATGTACGAAAATATTTATAGCAGCCCTTTATCTGGTGGCAAATTATTGGAAGTTGAGGGGATGCCCATGAATGGGGAATGGCTAAACAAGCTATGGTACACGAATGTAATGGAATACTATTGTGCAGTAAGAAATGATGAATGGGCAAATTTCAGAAAAACCTGGGAAGACTTACATAAATTGATGCTGAGTGAAGTGAGCAGAACTAGGAAAACATTGTACACAGTATCAGCAACACTGTGTGACAATCAGCTATAAATGACTCTGCTATCCATATCCAGATAAAAGACTGATGGACCCTGAATGCAGATCAAAGCATTTTTTTCACTTACTTTATTATTTTTCATTTTTTCCTTTGATCTGTTTCTCTTTTTTTGTGGGGGGAAGGCAGGGCAATTGGGGTTAAGTGACTTGCCCAAGGTCACACAGCTAGTAAGTGTGTCAAGTGTCTGAGGCCAGATTTAAACTCAGGTTCTCCTGACTCCAGGGCCAGCGCTCTACTCACTGCACCACCTAGCTGCCCCAATCTGTTTCTTCTTTCACAACTGTGACTAATATGGAAATATATTTTACATGATAGCCCATGTATAACCTATATCAAACTGCCTACCATTTTCAGAAAAGAGATAGGGAGGGAAGGAGAAAAATTTGGAACTCAAAATCTTGTAAAAATGAATGCCAAAAATCATTCTTACATGTAGTTGGGGAAAAAATACTATTTTAAAAAACGAGTTGGGGATACAAAGAAAACCAAAAAAAATCCTCCGCCCTCAAAGAGCTTATATTCTAATAGAAGAGAAACACATACGTAAACAGGTACATGCAAGACACATACAGAGTAATTTGAAGGTAATCTCAGAGGAGAAGGTTCTACCTGCCCAGAGGACCAGGAAAGGCCTCCTGTAGAAAGTGGCATTTGAAGGAATGAATAAAACATTAAATGCTTACTCTACACAAAGCACTGTGCTGAGTGCTGGTAATATAAAGAGAAGAGTAAGATAGTCCCTGCTCTCAAGGGGTTTACATTCTGATGAAGGAGAGCCAGCATATGTGGAAGGTTTCAACTGTAAGTCTGCTAGAAAGACCTCATGGTCCTTAGGTTATAGTGGAAAAACAGATGCTGATGTCTCTTCTGTAACGTCATTTAGAAAGATAAGAGTATCAGTTTCTGGTTGGTTGAACTATTTAACAGTGCCAAGGACGGTGGTGGCATGAGCTTTTCTTTCTGGGTCTTCAGTAACTGTGGCTATTGCACCTGCAGGAGTAGTTGTCCGGCTACATCTACTTCCATGGGGGTTACTGAGGGAACTGGCCTGGAAATATTGCTATTCCCAAGGCTCTTAGGATCAATTGAGGTGCTGGGCTGTCCCCACCAGGGTCTGATGGGTTGCTAGTGGTTAAAGCAGTGGTGGTTTAACTTGCCTCTTGATGCCTCTTCTCTCTGTCTCTGCCTCTGTCTCTGTCCCTTCTTCTTTCTGTGTTGTGGCTTCAGCTAAGCTGGCTTGCCTCCCCTTTGTGCAAATTGAATTTTCATTTGAAGAAAGCCAAGAATCCTAAGAGGAGGAGAGACAACATTCTAGGCATGTGGGATAGCCAGTACAAAGGCATCAAGGTGGGAGATAATAGTGTCAAGTGTAAGGAATGGCAAGTAGACCAATATGACTCGACCACAGGGTATGTGAAACGAAAGATATAAGGGGACAGGGGAGACAGGAAGGGACCAGGTTATGAAATCTTTAAAAAGCAAGCAGGTGCGTTTAAGTAATAATAGCTAACATTTACATAGGACTTTAGGATTTGCAAGGCACTTTACATATGTTATCTCAATTTATCTTCACAACGGGACCACTCTGCTCACTGCACCACCTAGCTGCCCCAATCTGTTTCTAAGAGTGAGACATGACTGAAATGACCAAACAACAACAAGAACATTCCATTTAATGCCAGTGCTCTCCCTTTGAGGTTATCTCCAATTTATTCTGTCTGCCGTATTTTACCACATAATCATCACACCCTGTTTTTTTGGTGTGTTTTTTTTAAGTTCAAAATTGTTTTCTAACCATTGGTCGTATCATTGTGGCATGGTATACTTCTGTTTCTCACACCAGAGCAGCAATGTATTCACCAGTGGCATATGGATATGCATTTCTCTCGAGCACCCATTGCAAGCTGCAAGCCTAGAATTCTCAGGGGCGCATTGTCAGTATATTTCCAAAAGCCAACTTGCATGGTTTGTTTAGAGCACTGCAGTACTATAACAGCAGTGTCACTGAACTCAATGAAGACCCATAGGCGAGAGGAGAGCAGGCGGGCGGGCAAAGCCGCGATGAACGAATCTCATGATGCGGTAAGATTGGCGTCTTTCCAGCTTTAACACACATTCACAAGTCTTCCATGCATCCTAATCTTGCACCAAAGACAGTTCAGTGATAAATGATTTTTAAGTAATACCGGCACGATTTTTTAAAGCTCCACATAAGGGTCGCACCTCACTTTTTGGCAAAAAATTGGCATAAAATCTTCAACAATTATGCAGTGCAATACGGTATATCTTGTTTGTACATTGTTATTATATGTTGGCTCCCCATTAGACTCCTTGAGAGCAGAGACTAGTTTTTGCCTTTCTTTGTCCCCAAAGCTTAACACAGTGCCTGACACATAATAAGTACTTAATAAATGCTTGTTGTAAAGCATTATAAGCATTATAATTATAATTTTAATTGTTATAAATAAAAACTTGACTTGAAGAAGTTTGAAAATGGGGTAAAAGTCCTGGAAGGTAGGCATTATTATTATCCTCATTTTACAGGTAAAGAAACTGAGGCATAAAGAGGTTAAGCAATTTGCCTAAGGTCACACAGCTAGTAAGGAAGTGAGGCTGGATTTGAACTCAGTTCTTCTTGACTCCAGATCCAGTGCTCTAGCCACTATGCCTTCTAGATATCCCCATAACATTGCATCCTAGAGGTAATAGAGAGCCACCTATTAAACAACAGGAGACGCTTACATCTTACGCATCAATCTGCCACAGAGGATTAAGAAGCAGAATTTATCTTTAAAACCAAATTAGTATGTATTTTAACACTCAGTGACTGTGATGCAAAGGTGGGCTTAAAAAGATGGTGAAAAATATTTTAGAAAATGTAGTTCAGGATTAAGAAATGAAAGCAGCCAAAAGCTTATAGATTATTCAAAAACCTCGCACCTGCTTCTTTAAAAAAAAATACAGAGAGTTGGATGTGGTGAGCGCTGAATACCATCAAACACAGAAGTTTAAGTTGACTTTCTCTTAATGAATAGAAAATTACTTATTACCAACATGGGAATCATTTCAAAACCAGCTCCCTCTATGTAGTCATCATTGACTAGTTAGAACAAAGGTCAACAAGAGCATCAAATATACCCTCCCTTCTCTCCTCTGGCACTGCTACCACTCTAGTAGCGGCCTTCGTCACCTCTTGCCTGAATTATTGCAATAGCCAGCTAGTGGGCCTGCCTGCCTCAGGTCTCTCTCTGCTCCAATCCAGCCATCCATCCTCCATTCACGTACCAAAGTACTTTCCTAAAGCACAGGCTCACTCGTGAGTAGAGACTCAATAAACCCCAGTGGCTTCCTGTTGCCTCCAAATGAACACAAAATACTCTGTTTGGCATTCGCAGCCTTTCATGACCTAGTACTTTCCTACCTTTCCGGTCTTCTTACACCTTCCTCTTCCACAAGCACCCTTCAATCCAGTGACACTTGGCCTCCTGGCTGTTCCACAAACCTGACACACCATCTCTTCTCTCTGAGCATTATTTTCTCTGGCTGTCCCTCAGACTTGGAATGCTCTCCCTCCTCCTGTTCAGACTGCTGACTTCCCGGGCTTTTTAAAAATCCCAGCTAAAAATCCCACCTTTCCCCAATCCTTCTCGATTCCAGAGCCTTCCCTCTATTAATTATTTCCTATCTATCCTATATCCAACTCGCTTTGTATAGATTCGTTTTCTCCCCCATTCGATTGTAAGTAAGACTGCTGAGGTGGGCACCGCCTTTTCCTTTTTTGTTAAATCCCCCAGCGCTTAGCACAGCACCTAACACATAGCAGATGCTTAATAAATATTCATTTATGGATCAATCATCATTGTGCCTCAGAGAAGTCTAATTAATGGAAAACAGCCTCAGTCAGCAAATGCAAGATTTCTCTGGCATGAGGAGAAATGAGGCAATCATGGAAAACAACAGCTTACAAAACAAATTCCTTTTGGAAAACGTTCCCAATGGGGATAAATTATAGCTTTGTCTCACCACACAGGTCTAACCAGCAGGGGGAACTCTAGAGTAAATTCTGAGTTCTCTGGCTTCAGAACGGCCTGTTTTAGGCACTTCTAGCATTACTATGGCAAGCAGACATGCCCAGCCTCAGAACTAGCAGGAAGCTCTCATCTGTTCTCACCCCTAAGACAACAGTTCTTAACCTTTTTGTGTGATGGGCGCCTTCAGTAGTCTGAGTCTCAGAATGTTTTTAAATGTACAAAATAAAATGCACAGGATTACCTGTGAAAACCAATTATTTTGAAATGGTTATAAATTTTTTTTAAAATTCATGCACCCTAGATTAAGAATCTTTGTCCTAAGGGCTATTCTTTCAAGCTACAGCATGGGATGTTTCAAAGGGAGTAGAGCTTCTCAGAGTATTTGATTTTTCTCAGCTTATATTTTTCTAAGATTATCTTTCTTTGGCCTCTGGTACTTCCCATTTGGGGCAGCTAGGTGGTAGAGCGTATGGAATAGTGTGAGTCAGGAAAACTCATCTTCCCGAATTCAAATCCAGCCTCAGACATTTACTAACTGCGTGACCCTGGGCAAGTCAATTAACCCTGTTTGCCTCACTTTTCTCATCTGTAAAATGAACTGGAGAAGGAAATGGCAAACCACTCCAAGCATCTTTGCCGAGGAAATCCCAAATGGGGTCATGAAGAGCTGGAAACGATTAAAAGGACTTAACAACAAGGTCCCATTTCACGCCAGTGCCTTCCCTCTAAGATTATCTCCAATTTAAATAGTTGTTATATGTTGTCCTCCCATTAAACCATGAGTTCCTTGAAAACAAGGACTAATTTTTACCTTTCTTTGTTCCCAGAGTTTACCCTGACACATAATAGGCACTTAATAAATGGAGTAAAGCAATAGGTTACCTTTAAAAGAAACAACCAGCAGTCTGCTGGAAACAAAAGAACTCTTAAAAAGTGCTCAAAAAGACAATGTTGATCCCTCCCTGGAATGATTCTGGATTGAGGATATAGATGATGCGTTCCAAATATACCCAGGCTGATTTGCCATGGATGGGAAATTTTCAATTCTGGGCTAATTTAACGGGGGGACTAGCCAAAAGGATTTCTATTAGTCGTATATGCATAACACTGAAATATTTATTTCAAAAGGTATAATTATACAACTCCCCCAAAACATGTGAGGCATAATCCTCCCCCTTCCTTACACCTCAGTCCCTGGGGAGAGGAAAAGGATTAAGTTCATAGTTTAATTCAATTCTCTAGAACAAAATCCCAGTTCCAAGTCCAAAACCCCCCTCAGGCTCAACTCTCAAGCACCCTGGCTTCTCCGGGTTTCCATGCCAGCCTGGCTGGCTATGACACCCTGCTTGCAATTCTGGCTCCAAGGTTTCCACGGCTCAAATTCCTGGGTACCATGGTGATCACTTCTGGCATCTGAAACTGGTCCCTCTTATGCATATTCTTCCCTGCCTTAAATGAAGAAGTATTAGAGATGGACTAGACTAGACTGGGATCTTGTGAGCTTTGAAAGGTCAGAAAAGCAAGCTACCCAAGCTCCAATGTCAGGAATCGATGCCAGGGTTTGCAGGCAGCCTATCCTGGTAAGGAGTGAAGTCCTCAGCTATCTACTTGACCCAGCACAGTATTGGATTGAAGACAACCAAGAGAAAACAATTCATCCACTGGCTATGCTGCATCTGGGAGGGAATTTGGTCGGGGCAAATAACTTATAGCAACTGCATTAGATTTGAGCATCTTCTCCTCAGGGAGCAAGGTGGTATAGGGTGCCCTGACTATTAGGGGGAAATGTACTTTTTGTATCTACTGTGCAGGTGTATTACCCATAGTTCACTGGGAAATAGCCCAAGGTGGTCTGCTGGGGGTGTGGTTTTGGCTGTGAAACATCACCAAGTTAACTAGCTAACAAGCAGTCTCTATGTACCTTCTCATCTAATGTCTTGTTAGACAAAATACTACGTCTAGGATACATATTAGAAAGGTCAGTAAGTAACAAATATGGTAATGACTCAGTGTACAGTCAATTATCAGCATCTGGGAATCAGTCTATAGATAGGCACAGTTGCTTACTCAGGAAGGAGCAGAGATAAGTGTATTGCTGGGGCACGCTGCTCTTTAGCTAAAGAGAAACTTCTAGGGCCAGAACTGGGGTCCAGGCACAGGCACCCAACCAGAGGCTGTTAGAATTAGGGTCCAAGCACAAGCACCCAAGCACCCCATCAACAGGAATATCTAGAATACCTTCAATAGCACCCAGTTCCAGCAGCAGCTGCCCTAATCCCCAGCCCACCAGATAATGTTTGCAATGCCTCAATATCCCTGACCACAGAAGCACCAGGGCCAGATGAATTGTTGCCCAGTCTGAAGTTGCAGCAATGTTTGTAGCCGCTCAGAATTTCCGATGGAGTGATTGGACCCCAGCCCAGAGACCACATCTCTGACAGTAACCCGTGAGTGGGCCCCAGTGAAGCAAACTATCTCCCCCTGTTACAACAACAAGCTGACCTCTGTAGAATTTCCCTTGTTTAAACAGGACTATCTTGTACCAACAGAACCATCACATACTGACTCCCTCAGTTACCAAATACGTTCCAGAGGTTGAGATATAGACATCAATTCCCCAAAATGTCTTGTTTAAACAGGACATTGACTGGTAACAAACAGGAAGGCCATGACCATCAATGTTGACTCAATGATGTCACAGACCTAAAAACACACTGGTGAGTCACCCACCCCTCCCCCCTTCCCCCTCTCCCCATTTTTCCTCCTTCTCCCTCTCCTCCCCACCCTACCTTCCCATAGTGAATTCTGGGTAAATTACCTGCTCAATAAGGAGAAAAATTGCATGTTCCTTTAAGAACAAACCCCTCCTTAATCCCACCTTCATATCACCTGGGCCCCCTAATTAGCATAGTTGGCAAACCATGCAGTGAGCTTTTCCCACAAAAGCTTTTGCTTAGCCCCTACTAGGCTGTGAGCTCCCTAAGGACTCTGCCCACTTTAGAACATCACCAAGAAAGAGATAAAAATCTCCAGAATTTATAAAGGCTACAAGAGTAAGTACTACTGAGAAAAAAAGATTTCTCCATTTTATTAAATAATTAATATTTAATCAACTGAGGTGATCATGCTAATTTTATAGAAAAAAAAAGAGAGTGAGCCCCCTGTGTAGAGAGGGGCCCACATATGGTGAGGTTTGTGGCTGTATGGCTCAAAAAGAGGCAGAATAGACATCTCTAACCTCTTGTTCCCTCCACCCTTCTACAAGTGAGACTTTCATTCCTGCCAAGATGGAAAGCAGGAAGTTGGGCCAGAGGCTGCTCTGCTCTGCTCAGAGAGAATAGATAGCAAATTAGAAATATATCTGCTGGGGGCAGCTAAGTGGTACACTGGCCCTGGAGTCAGGAGGACCTGAGTTCAAATCTGGCCTCAGACACTTGATATACTTACTAGCTGTATGACCTTAGGCAAGTCACCTAACCCCAATTGCTCTGCCTTCCCCCCTCCAAAAAAGAAATATATCTGCTTCCTTAAATATTGTTTGTCTAAGGGATATGATTGGGTTCAAGGTAACTTCTGATCACTGTCATTTTGGGGGGAAGCAAAACCCCAAACTCTATGTCCAAGGCTTGATTCCTTTCCCACTTAATATCAATTCCACAATGAATGCACACAGTAAATAGCAAAGAAACCCATTTATTCAAACTATAACAAACCAGAAATCAAAGAAAGTATACCCAGGAGAATACATCCAGGCAATGCAGAATAAAATAGCTCTTCTGTTGAGAAATAAGTAGTTCGGTTCAACCAAGACAGTATTCTTGATCTCATCCAATGAGAAACTCCTTGCAATCTCTATAGTAACAAGCTATTCTTCCCAGAGGCTCTTCCTTCAGCACCATGAAGTAGAGTTGGTCTCTTCCATCATTTTTCTCAAAACTGGAAGCCAGAAGCTTCCAAAGCGACTCAACACTTGAATCCCAAAGAACACTTGAAGCTTGATGAGTCCCCAAAGAGGACTTGTCCCAAAAGAGACTCAAAGGGGACTGCTTAAGAACTGAAACTCTTTCTCGGTTCTTCTTAACTCCACCCCACCACTTACATAGCGCAGGACATTCATCTCTACCAACAAGCAGAGAGTCCTACACCAATGGTTTTTTTTTTACATTCAATTAATAAAGAAAATCATAAATATATTCATGAGAAATAAATGATCGTAATGTATTATAGAGCTGGAGGATGAAATTAAATATATAGCAATGAGTCAAGTAGCACATTGAGGTTGGATGATCTGCAAGTGAATGCGGTTGGACTCCAGATCCTATAACCTTACTACCTGGGACGTGTCTCATAGTTTCTCAATAACCTGCTACCCGTACACTGTCTTCCTTGAGCCTCCTAGCATCCCTGTGAAGTGCTATCTCCATTTTACAGATGAGAAAATTGTGGCTCAGAAAGCTTGTATCAATAAACCAACCGAATGACAAGAATTTATGAAATGTCTACCACGTACCGGGCACTGGGGATACAACTTCAAAGACTTGATCACACAACCAGTAAACGTCAGATTTCAAATTTGAAACTCAGGTCTTCCTTACTCTGAGGCCTCTACCTTATCCACTACACCACATGCTTTCTCTCAGTAAATGGAAACTATCTGGTAGCATCAATGATCTAGTTTTATCATTAGCAACAATGGAATCATTACATGTGAATTCTAACACCTCATGTTAGAGGTGTGTCATTTAAGAAGGCGTAAGTAACACTCCAATCAAATTAAGGAAAAATACCTAGACCGAACCCAATATACACAGTAGAAATCTCTACTAGAGACAACACAATTTCAAACAAACTTAGAAACTGATTCTAAAGTTTCAATTCAATTTAACTTTTAATGCAATTTAATTTTAGTTCAATTTCTTAAGTATCGACTATTGAAGCGCAATCCTAGGCAATGAGGATATAAAACAAAACAAAACCCAAGAAAAAATCCTTGCAACAGTTTCTGCCTTCTACATCATCCAACTTTTCTTTGAAAGTTTGTCTACTGGCCAGGCAAAGAGGGGCACTTGACAAGACTTGGTAAGAATGTTTTTACCTAGAGTCTTGCGAATCTAATCAGAGGGCTCTAAGCTAAAAAAAAAAACAGGGGTGGGAGGAAACTGCCTATTTATATCCACCGAGCTAGATAACCATAAAAACTACTTACAACGTAAAAAGAAAATTAGCATTATAGATGTTCAAAAGTAGACGAAAATCACAAAACGGAGCCAAAATAAATACAGCTTCAAGTATCTATACAAAAATGTACAAAAATTTTCTGCACAAAATATGGGTCACAAGCAAAATGAACTAGACAACCTAACACAAAGAAACAAATTTGCCTTCGTTGTATCATTGAGGCTTGGTGAGGTGAAACCCATGACTATAATATGAGTATAGAAAGGAATATTTGATTGAAAATAAAGAATATAGCTAAAAATAGGATGATGAAGGAACAGGAGTGTGTTGGTAAATATTTAACAATCAGCTTGGGGGGGGGTGGAGGTGGAAATAATATATGAAGGCCACACTTTTAACTTTAATCTTATTAACACTTTCTCCACCATGTACTTAAACCTAGATCATCAACAAAATCAAGCCCTGATTTGTAGTGTTTGCTCACTTTTGAAGTGTAAATGTTTATAATAAACATTTAACAGACTTTGGAAAGGCAATAAGAACTGGGTTCAACAATGAGATTGACAAAGATGATAGAAAAGGAAAATGCTGATCATTGAAGGGACTATGGGAGCACAAACAAAAGAAGGCACTGTTGATACAGTTTTGAATTGGTCCAACCAATCTGGAGAATAATTAGGAAGCATACGCCCAAACTTACCAAATTGTGCATAGCATTTGACCCAGTAATACCACTATTAGGCATACGTGCTAAAGGGGTCAGTGAGAAAGGATCTATACCTACAAAAATATTTCTAACAGCCCTTTTGTTGTAGCAGAGAAAGAACTGGAAACAAAAGCAAATGTCTACCAATTGAAGCACTGCTAGACTCTGAAGAACCAGTGAGGAATTCACATTAGGGATAGGGATTGAAGCTGTGATTTCATTAGTATAGGGAACTTTCGGATGTGGAAACTCCCTCCACCAATACTTCAACTAATATTCTCATTGCACAATGAGAAGTTAAGTGACTTGCCCGAAGTCACAGCCAATGTGTTTCAGAGGTAGGACTTGAACCCACTTCTTCCTGACTCCAAGGCTGGCTCTTTACCATTCCATGCTGCCTCTCTATAATATATCAGTGGAATGGAATGTGATTGCTGCTTAAGAAATGGCAAAAATGATGAATTCAAAAGATATGTATGAACTGCTACAGAGTGAAGTGAGCAGTAGAACCAATTCTACAGTGACTACTGTATTTTAAAGGAAAATAGTTTTGAATCACTTAAGAACTCTAATCAAGCATTCATGACTTCAGAAGACTGATAATAAGCATTCTTCCCACCTCTGGTCACAGAAGTAATGGACTAGAACAAGAGACCTTAATCTTTTTTGCATCATGGACCCCTTTAGTAGACTGGTGTTGTCTACAGACTCCATGATATAATGTTTTCAAATGCATAAAATAAAACACATAGGATTTCTAAGGAAACCAATTACATTGAAAGATTAGTTCAGAACCCCAGGTTGAGAACTCCTGAACTAAAGGTACAAAATGAGACACAATTTTCAAAATGCAGTGATGTGTGAATTTCTTTTTGCTTGACTACATGGTTTTTATTACGAGAGAGGGCTTCCATTGGCCTTGAGTAAGGTAAGATTTGTGGAGGGAGGAGATAGCAATAGTAATAGTAACCAGTAGGTGGCACTGTCTGGCAAGGTTTGAAGTCAATGGAAGAACAAGAACAAGAAGGAGGAGGAGGAGGAGAAGGAGAAGATGGAGGATGAAGAGGAAGAGAAGGAGGAGGAGGAAGAGAAGGAGAAGAAAAAGAAGAAGAAGAAAAAGAAGAAGACACTCACTTTCCAATCCGACCCCTGTGTTTGATGGTAGTTATGGCTACCTTCAGGGGCAGCAGTGTGGTTCAGTGGTTAGAGCACCAGACCTGTTCAAATCTGGGCTCAGACACTTATTAGCTGTGTAACTCTAGGCAAGTCACTTAACTGTGATTGTCTCAGTCCTCATCTATAAAATGAACTGGAGAAGGAAATGGCAAACCCACTCTAGTATCTTTGCCAAGAAAACCCCAAATGGGGCCACAAAGAGTCAAACAGAATTGAGCAACAATAAAGGGCCGCTTTTCCTAAACTCCACCTTTCTCCTCCAATTGTAATCTTTAGTCACTGCCCTTGTTTCACAAAGAATAGATGAGGAAAAAATAATGGGGAAGATACTGTGTTTTACCAACTTCTTCAGTCTCCCACCTTAACCCCTCATCAGATTGCCAATGTCACAGTTTGCTTTTGCCTGAGGACAGAAAAACCCCAGTTTAAATTTTGCTTTGTTAGGGAAGTTTGTCAAAAACAAATCAATAAATCAAAACCATAAGAATCTCTTAAAATTTTAGCTCAAGATCTTCCATTTCTGGGCAGAATCCTAATGGTTTAGACCAAGGTTCAAACCACCATCTTCTTTTTATCTTTGCATACTAAAATTGATTCACTAGCTCTTTCTCTTTCTGTTTCCCCATTTACAGTTGAGAACATACACGAGACTTTTACAACCAGCCATAATTTTATATCAAGGGCAAACCAGCTTTTAAAATAATATGCAAATCAGGAATAACAAGCAATTTAAAGAACAAAGAAATATCTTGGCATAAATACCTGTCAGACAGAGAAAGGGGAATAAAACCCTTCCCAGGTTTTTGCAGAACTCTTGACTTGATAACAGTTCAAGGTTTCAGTCCATTCCAACCATATCCCCTTCTCAGGGGTTTGAACGGGTTGGGGAAACAGCCAATGAAGGAGTCAACTGCTTGAAACACCTAGTTTCTCGGTTCTGGACTAGCACTAAAAAATGCCCAATGGCATTGTTTCTCTCTCTCTCTCTCTCTCTCTCTCTCTCTCTCTCTCTCTCTCTCTCTCTCTCTCTCTCTTTCTCCCCATCTACAATCTGCCATTATGTTTCTAATATGTTTCTCCATGGAGAAAACTGAAACCAAAATGCCCCTGCTGAGCTTTTCCTTTAAGCTACAATTTTTTTTTCAGAAATCCATGCAGCTGGGCTCTGGAAGCTTTTCTGAGTCTGCAGGGATTGGTCCCTCACAAACCAGGTTACAGATGCAAAAGAAAAGAAAAAAGAAAGCTTCAATGAAACATTTTTTGAAATGCACAGAAGAGAGCAGAAGGGAGCTCAGTGGAGGATATAGACAAACAAGGAAGTTTTGTTACCATTCTGTTAAATTTAATGCATACTTTTAAAAACTGTGCATAATAAAAGTTCATAGTTTCCCATACAATTCTCTTTTTTCTATCCTTTGTATTGTAGTCTACCTTTTGGATTGCTATCAAATGGACTTGGACATGCAACAAGGGAAAATAGGGGTGGGCAGCCCCTTTTCCCAAGTGTGACTGGCTTCCTCTCCATCCAGCCTTCCATTAGAGAACAGGTAAAGCAAAATAGTAAGTGGGATGACAGCAAGAAAGTGAATCTCAGTTCCCCCAGAAAACATAGGGAAAAGTCCACAAAGCAATCTCACCAACAGCTTTGTTCCTGCATCAGTGCTTAACGGTGCTCAGCTTAAGGCACAATGACAAAGTTATGAATATATCAGCTTGCTAAGTACCCGAAAGACTATTTTATGAACACACAGGGCTAATGCTCACACGGAGGCCAAAACAAGTGATACGAGGACACTCTCAAGGGCTCTCTGAAGAACTTTGGAATTGATTATGTGACATGGGAGACACTGGCACAGGACTGCCCTGCATGGCATGTCCTCATAAGACAAGGTGCTGTGCTGTGCTCTGTGAGCAAAGCAGAATTGAAGTGAAACTTAAGATGCACAAATTTAGAGAATCCACCCCAAATGTTCACATGGACTATTTGTGCCTGACCTGTGGTCATTCTGAGGTCATATTGGTCTGATCAGCCAGTCAGACACATTGTAACTTGATTCTATGGTTTAGTGATACCATTTTGGTCCTCTTTGAGAACGAAGGACAACAACCAACCAACCAACCAACCAACGAGCCTCCATCTTCTACTCTTCTCCATGATCTACCAAGGTCAAAGTCTCTGCCCCTCTACATCTTCCTTACTTGGCTTTGCTTCCCACCTCACCTGCTCACAAATCTCCTTCAAGGTGAAGGTCCTTCAAAGTAAGGGTTTGAAGCACTCGCGGCAGTACAGACTTCAAATAAAACCCGAAATCTGCTTGGAGCTTAGAGAAGCTGAGAAAAGAAGTCTGCCCCAGCGGTCACTCCCGCCCCCTTCTCCTTTGCCCTATGTCTCAACCCTTTTGGCAGAGGTTGTATGTGTTGATAAAAGCAGAGGACAAATGTGTTTCCTGCCCTCACCCCCAGTTCAGTCAATATAGACACGAAATGTAGTTGTAGATGTCAAGGTGTTGATGTGGGAATAAAGTATTAACACCCAGTAAAGTCCTTACAAAGTATAAACACTCTGAGGCAGAAGGAGCAAAGCGAAGGGCCAAAAATTGGTCATACCGCAGAAGGCCTTAAATAGCTAACACCTGAAGACAGCTAGCTTTTAAGAGTTCTAGTTTGGGTTGATGCAAGCCAAGAGCCAGTGTCAGAGGAAGAACATGGGCCTGAGAGGGTGTTACTCTTGGGGTGGGAGGTAGGGATTTATCATGTGTGATAAGACCTACCAGGGCTTCCTCTACTCCTCTACCTGGGTTTAGAATTAGAAGCTTCCTGCTGGCCTGTGGCTATGTTGGCACAGCTTCCTAGTTGCCTGAGGGTCATGGGTGTTGGAGTTCTTCCAACTCGGTGGATGTCTGAAGACCACTACACCCTGGCCTGCCAACCACAAATGCTTCTATATCTAGATGAGGGGGGCTACAACTATATCCATGTTGCATATACTTTTCTACATTAGGGCTAAATAAACCTCCTTTTGTCAACTATTTAATGACCTCCAAGCAACTTATTTCATCGCAACATCTGAACTAACAAAGTGCTGGCATTGGGTCCTGACATTTGCCATAGCTGATAAATGGGATATGATGAGATGGCCACATGGGTCACACTGTAGTCGAAGTAGGGGAAGAGCACTGTGAATGTGAAAGTTGGGGTGATCTGATGGTCAGATATGGCATGGTGGAACCCAGAGGCAAAGGTCTATCTAATCAAGTAAGGGGAGTCCTCTCAAAGGAACCAGGAGTATTGTCCTATTCATATGGTCCTAGTCACTATTTGCATTCCACTCACTCAGTGGGTGCTAGAAGGGGCTGTTAGAAGGGGTAAAGAAAATTCCAGGTTCAACATTCCCTGGTGGTTGTTGACCACTTTGCAGAAGTCATAGTGACAGCATGAGACTGAAAGTGAACTGGCCCAGCGTGTTCGGCAGTGAGGCACAGCTCTTGATTTTAAGCACTGTGCAATGAAGGATAATGGACAGCTGATAGAACTGGTAACAGTGAAAATGAAGGGATTTATCCCAATGGAGATGGAGAGTGAAAGGCAATAGCTGGCACCCCATGAGGTGGTCTCTGATCTAGAGGCTTCACTGCATCCTGCTGAGCCATTAGATTGGAGAATGAGTGTAAATGAGGAAGAAACTTGGGAACTCTCACCAGTGGAGGGAGAGGAAGAAGCCCCAGCCTTTTCTCATTATTACTCCTTCTCTGAGAGTGATTTCCAACACTAAGGGAGGTGGGGGAAGGGGTTTCATTATGGAGGAAGTGGGATGGCTGTGTAAGAAGTTTAAACAGAGTCAACTAGATGGTGAAGTAGAAAGAGGGTTGGAGTCAGGAAGACCTGAGTTTTACTTCTTTTTTTCTTGGAGAGGGGGAAGGCAGCGCAATTGGGGTTAAGTGACTTACCTAAAATCGGCTAGTGAGTGTGTGGAGTGTCTGAGACCCAGTTGAACTCAGGTCCTCCTGACTCCAAGGCCAGTGTTCTACTCACTGTGCCACCTAGCTGCCCCCTGAGTTTAACTTCCACCTTTCTACCTGTGTGACTCTAAGCCTGACACAATTTCTATTAGCTGCAGTTTCCACATCTGTAAAATAGCACCTAACACACAGGGTTGTTATGAGGATCAAATGACATAGCCTATATACAATGCTTTGTAAATCTTAAAGCTAGCTCTTATTATGGGCAGCTAGGTGGTGCTGTAAATAGAACACTGGGCCTGGAATCAGGAAGACGCATCTTCCTGAGATCAAATCTGGCCTCAGATACTTACTAGCTGTGTGACCCTGGGCAAGTCACTTAACCTCATTTGCCTTGGTCTCCTTATCTGCAAAATGAGAAATGGCAAACCACTCTAGTATCTTTACCAAGATAACCACAAATGGGGTCATGAAGAGTTGGGCACAACTTGGCTTAGGAGGAATCACATCCTACCTTTTGGGTGAAACCTCACCAGAATGGCTTCAAATTTTAGTTATGAGTCTCCCCTGTCACCCAACTATACAGAAATGGGCTAATCAGAATAGTGAAATCTGAGCAGGAGGTAAGGACAGATGTGGCTTCAAATACTGCTATCAACATAAATAAATGCTCTGGGAATTGAGAGAAAGAGTCACAGAAGCCACCACCCTATCAGGTGGGCAGAAAGTGATAACACCCTCTCTCAAAGTGAGCCTTGGATGTGGCTTCCAAAACATGGAGTTGATCAAAAAAGCAACTGATGACCAGCTCACGAGGATGATGGCAATACTCTACAGGAAAATGCATCATCATGGCAACAAGAGCCTTTCAACGCCACCCCAGCGTGATTTTTTCCTCTTCCTTTCCTTTCTTTTTTTTGGTTTAAAAGAATACTATTTGTTATAAGGGATAGCTCTCTGGGAGGGGGAGGAATTTGGGGGAAAATTATGATGATATTTAGAGAAGAAATCAATAAAAACTTGTCTTTGAAGAAGCCAGGCTGAGTGGGGCTTTTGGCAGGCACCAAGGCTGACCAGAGTAAGTGACCATTGGGCTTCTGGAGGTGCCAGTTCCCCCAAGTGGTCACTCACTGTGTCTCTTTTCAAAAGCAAGTGCTCAGCTGTTATTGGACCCAAGTCACTACTGAACAGATGAAGCAGGGTCATACAATCACCCTTTGTCCAGAGTTGCCTATTATGAGTTGGGCAATACAAGATGAGCCCTCTAACAAGATGGGTAGGGCACAGGAGGCTTCTACTGCTAAATAGAATTGGTACATTTAGAATCATGATTCCCTAGGTGCCTCTTGTATTAATGTGCTTCACAAACAAGTGATGAATATGCCAGACCTTCACTTCAGGCCTTCGAAGCCTGCCTCCTCCACTGGTCCAACGTTCCCCCAACTATAAAGACATAGTTTCTGAAGATTGCCATTTTGCCTGGCTTATCCATGGCTCCACCCACTACAAGGGAGCCGTACACAGCTGGACTTCAGCAGTTGTTAAAATGATAACAGGGGAGAGAGGTTCTGTCAAGCTCTTCCAGTGAGCTCTCCCAGTTCCAGCCTGCATGACTAGGGTGGGAGAGAGCATTGAGGAATGGGAGAGAGAAAATCTTCATCTACACACATTTGTAGGTGGTGGCCATGGGGCTGGCCAAATGATCTGGGGCCTGAAGAGCATCGGACTGGATAACTGGAGGCTGAGAGAAGGAAAAAATGTTCGACTTATTCTGTTTATTATTTCTCTTCAAAGGAGAATGATCTTGGACTGACAAGGACAGAGTAAAAACGTCTACATTACTTGTATTGTGCTTTAAATATTTGTTACTGGGCATATATGAGTCTTCTATATATAAACATCTCTATTGGTCCAGGAAATAAACAGCTGATCTACTTTGTACATTCAGCATCTTTCCCAGAAGGAACCTTTTATTCCCATTTGAGGAGATCCTAGATGTGAAACAAACCTAAGTTTTATTGAATATATACCAGTCTGTCAATAAGCAATTCTTTTTTTTCTTTTGTTTTTTTCTGGTTTTTTTGGGGGGGAGGCAGGTGAATTGGGGTTAAGTGACTTGCCCAAGGTCACACAGCTAGTAAGTGTGTCAAGTGTCTGAGGCCAGATTTGAACTCATGTCTTCCTGACTCCAGGGCCGGTGTTCTACTCACTATGCCACCTAGCTGCCCCAATAAGCAATTCTTAAGTTCTTACTATGTGCCAGGTACTGGGCTAAGTGCCGGGGACAGTCCCTGCCTTCAAGAAGCTCACAGTCTAATGAATATCAAGAGAATGAATTATTGAAAGAACTCACAATCTATTAGGGGAACTAAATATACAGGTGCACACACTTGACCCCAATAACTTGAGAAGTACAGAAATAATACGTAAACGAGTATAAAAACAATATAGTCAAGAATACTATGTGAAGCAAGTACAAAGTAACAAAGTACAACACGTGTAAGAAATATGAAAAATAAAGTGGTGATCAGAAGGTGACGGGCCCAGTCTGGGAAAGTTTCCTCAAACAATTGAATCTCAAAGAAAGCAGCCTTGAAGGAAATTAGGCACAGGTACTGATGAAGAGGAGGGCACGTGATGTACGTGATGAGGCATGGCGTTAGCCTGGCTGGAGTGGAGGGCTCATATTAAGGAATAGTAAGAGATGAGCAGTAGAGCCACGGGAAGGGCCACTCGGTAGAGGGATCTTGATCGGCAGCCGGGAATTTGAGAAAAAGAGCTAGACCGGGAATTGAAAGATCTGAATTCCAGTGTTTAATCTAACATATTATTAGCCCTGTGGCCTTAAGCAAATCCCTTCCATTCGCCGAGTCTCAATTTTCTCCATCTGTAAAGGAGGAACAGTGTTACTCAGATTGCTTCTCTCAAAGGGTTATTGTGAAGAAAGCACTTTGCGCACTATAAAGTATTATAGAAATGGAAGAGAGTACCATTGGCTGAGGAGTTTGCTTGGAATCTAACGGACAAAAGGGAGCTATTGTAAATTCTTGAGAGGCAATATGGTATAGTAGGAAGAGCTTTGCCATCTGTGGTTCCTTCGATGCAACGAGTCTCGGTGTCCTCGTATGCAAAATAGGGATAATAATATGATATTACCTAATCCACTGGGAGGTGGTGAGGAAAACTCATAAAGTGCTATGGAAATGTGAACTGTTGTTATTAAGATGTGAAATGATTGGGGGGTCTGGGGGGGAATCTCTCCTGGTTGTTCCATTGCCTTAATTAAAACTAGCTTGGTTTTTAGGAGACAAAACTAGGGAAAATCACAAAAGAGATGAAGTTTGTTTGTGCTGGTCCTCAGCAACCCTTCTGTGACCTTTCCCCCTACCCCACAGGCCCTTTCAGACTCTCCTCCACTTAATTCTACACACTAGAACTCCCCCTAGACAAACTCAAGCTGCCTGGACTTTCAAGTTACCTCCAAGTCAGGAAGGGAATGGGTGTGAAAAGTAACTACCACCTTAGTGCGAGTTAGCTCCATGTGGCACACCTCTCTGTAATCTTTGCACCTTAAACAGGGATGCTGGCTGAAAGAGACTCTAAAAATAAATCCCTAAATAGTAGAATTTCAGATACAGTAGCACCTAAATGGAATAGAGTTTGGGGCGCAAAAAAGCCTTCTCAGAAGCCTTCAAATCACACAACATAGGTGTGGAGCTGACCCTCTATAGCCACAGGACATGAAAGGACAAAGCAAAGGGAGGCAGAGAATAAGCAAGATGCTTCCTGGCATCGCCAAACTAATGAAAAACGGAAATCCCAAAGTTTTCTGCCATTTTTTATTCAGAAATCTCCTACTCTGCCCTGCCTCTTCCCCCCACCCCCACCCCGGCCCATTGCAAGTGGACAGTTCCCAAAAGTATGTATGTTAACACATCTCCCAGTAGGGTTGTGCAGGTAAATGTTTAATGATCAGCTCTCAGACAGACATACACAAAGTTTAATCTACATTTTAAACATTTTCTCCATCATTTTTAAGTCTAGACAAGCAACAAAACAATAAATCAAGTCCTCATTTTTAGCAGTCTGTGCTTCTGATTTCTAGATATAAATACCCACACTGCAACTTTAACAATCACCTCCCCTGAGCCCGTACAAGCTGACTGACTCCAGCACACACACACACACACACAGCACTGCTTGCCAGAAAACACTTCCTTCCCTCCCCTCACCGTCTATGTCACATAACAAGACAGAAAGAGAAACTTAGACTTTAGATGACGTAATTTACTGAGATAGTATAAACATGATGACCTTTTTAGCTTCTGTGGGTTACAGAAAACCTTTGCCAAATCCAGTAGGGATTCCCAGATAAGTGCTTATCAGACTTTCACAGCATCTAAGCAGGCCAGAGGGAGGACGGTAGGGGAGAAGAGAAATTTCATCTGACAGGAGATGCTCAGGCCACTGACAACAGTCAGAGGGCCCAGTACCAGGCAGTGTCTGCTCCATTTCTTTGATGCGGAGGAGGAGAAAGCACTCATCTCCCCTCCTTTGTGTAGCCCTTTTGTGTTGGCTCTAGGGTAAAGTGGGACCAATCCCACAGGCACAGCTGCAGTGTGGGAAGGAGGGGGTGGGGGCAATTGAAGTTGACACTGCCTTCTAAAAGCATCCCTTCGGAGTCTTTCAGTGGGCAGAAGGGACATGTGTCTGAGGCTCTGTACCTTTTTAGTTCCCTATATCATAGTTCCCTGTTTCCAGTGTCAGTAGAGATGTGGAATTTGCTAAGATCCTCTTTGCCTGCCTACCTCATTTCCTTCTTCCTCCTCCTTCTCCAGCTTCCTTCCAGCTACTCAGGTAAGAAATGTCTTCTTCTTCCTCTCCAAGGAGAACTCCAGAGATAAGAGGTCAATTTCTGCATCGTGTTTGAGAGCTAATGTTCCATTCCACTACTTGGTCAACTATTCAACTAGTTACTTAAAAAAAAAAAGCAAAGCCCTTTATTAGACAGAATAGAGAGATAATAAAGAATAAGATATAGGGTCCCTGACTCCCAAGTCTAATGGAAGAAGATCACCTCCCTTGTTAATCTCCCAGTCCAATACCCACAGTTTTTTATCTTTAGGAAGCTTATCATCTGACTGAGGACAAATATTATAAACCTGTAAAAGGATTTATAAGTAATCAATCATAAAGTAACATATACCAAAAATGTCAAATAACATAGTGAATCTGAATCTGTAAGTGCTTAAGAAGATGCAGAGCAGACACCAGAATGGGAATAAACTGGGGTGTCTTCCTGCAAGAGAGAAATCTTGAAGTGTGTTTGGAAGTGGGGAGGGGGACATAAGTTAATAGAGGAGGACAACTAAGGTGGGCAGGATTGTGTGACTAAAGCCTTGGAGGTTGAAAATGGGGCACGAAAGAGGGGCAGATTAGATAAGCTAGAGTAGAGAAGCTGATCTGGAGAATCAAGATAAGAGTTGTTTGATGGGAGGGAGCAGTTGGTGAAGGGCTCTTCAAGGCTGGGCTAAGGAACTTGAATTGAATTAGGTAAACAAAAAAAGGGACCACTCTAGTTTCTGAAATGGCTAAGGCTATTAAGTGCCAAGAGAGCACAAGGCATCTTCCCCCTTGGAAAGATGATAGATAGATAGATAGATAGATAGATAGATAGATAGATAGATAGATAGATAGATAGATAGATAGATAGATAGACAAAAAGTAGAAGTCTGGGGTCCCTTTCTAGATCTTTGATTCTATCTGGCAGTTTAGCACCTTCTTCTATCCCGACTGCATCAGCTGCATAAGCTTCCATGCTGAGGTTTCCCTCCGATTCTTATTTCATCTTGGTGCACTGAACAGGACAATTCACAGTGATAGGACCAGCTCACCCAATCCGGGCCTTGGTAGGGGATGAGATTGAGCTGTCATGCCGCCTTTCGCCTGCTAAGAATGCTACAGGAATGGAGGTGGGCTGGTATCGGCCTCCCTTTTCTCGAGTGGTTCACCTCTACCGAAATGGGAAGGACCAAGATGGAGAGCAGGCACCCGAGTACCGGGGGCGAACGACGCTGGTGAAGGAGTCCATAGGAGAAGGGAAGGTGGCCCTAAAGATCCAGCATGTGAGATTCGCCGATGAGGGAGGATACACCTGCTTCTTCCGAGATCACTCATACCAAGAAGAAGCGGCGATGGAGCTGAAGGTGGAAGGTCAGGCATTATTTGAAATTAAGCGCTATATTTTTGGTAGCTAACACTTCCTTTGGAAATTTCATTCTTTTTCTAATACTTGAATCGATGAAGAAAATGAGCTGTGAGGGTATAAAAAAATACAAAGCAGCAAATAACTGCAAATACAATCAGTTTCCAATTATTGGCATCAATAGAGGCTGAATCATTCAAGCAGTCATTTTCTATCTTTTCCAGAAAGTGTTTTTGTTCTAACTTGTGAATGAATGGCCAATTCTGAGAATTCACAAGACTTCAATCCATATGATGGTCAAATTCCATCCTAACAAAATTCCATATAAAATCAAATTATTTTAGTAGAGTTTTATTTTATTGAGAACATTACTAGAAATCATGTTACTAATCTGCAGGAGTTACAGACAAAAAAAACCCTAATAGACAGTTTCTCTACAGGGAATTAACAGATGAAAAGAAATACTGTGAATCTAGTAAAAGGAAAGGAAGGTATCATACACATATCTTTCTCCTTCCTAGACCCTGGACTATTTATTTTATTTTTATTTTAAACCAAGTTTTTATTTCTTTGGTTTGGTTTATGCACAGACAATTTATACATATTCGGTCCTAATATAAAACATATAAGAATCATGCAGATGTATTCTTTTTTCAAACTGTTATTCAAGATTAAACTTAGAGGCAATCGATCCTTTAAAAAAAAAAAAAGGACAGCAAGTACCAGTATCTTAAATACAGATAAGCTGTTAGGTCTTCTACAAAGAAAGTGCCACTAACTTTGTATTAAGTAAAATCAAATTCTCTCCACACAAGATAATGTTTCCCAGATTTTTGTGAATGTCAACAGAGATGACCAGGCATAGTCGAGTGGGGGGTCGGGATGATGTGCCATAGTTTAGTGTGAATAGGGATTGATTTAGAGGAAGAGAACCAGAGTTCGGATCGTAGCTCTACTATTTACCAGCTGTGTGATCTTAGGCAAGTAACAAAAATTCTCTGTACCCCACTTTCATCATCTGTAAAAGGTAGGGTTTGAACTAGGTGAGTTCCCTTCCAACTCTTAATCTCCAATCTAGATCTTTCCCAAAATGTAAGGTGCTACAAGGTAAAGGCAGTGTGGAACAGTAGATAGAGTGCTGCGTTCAGATCCAAAGATTCAGATCCGGAACTCTTACAGATCACTTAACTCTCTGAGTCTTTTCCTCATTCTCACAAAGCTGCTGTGAAACTCCAATAAGATCTCCTTCATATTCTCTTCTGCCTAGGTTTCTGTGACACCGCTCTCTGCCCTGGTTCTCTTCCTGCCTGTCTGACTGCTTCTTCTCATCCTCTTCATCTAGGTCACGCTTGCTAAGCTTGGGTGTGCCCACAGGGCTCTGTCCCGGCCCTTTCCCCTTTTCCCTCCATGTTAGTTCATTTGGTGATCTCATCAGCTCTCGTGGACTCAGTTATTAACTCTACACTGATGATTCTCAGATCTGCTCATCTAGCCCTAATCTCTTTTCTTCTGGTCCTACATCTCCAGCTGCCTGTTGAATGTCTTCCCTAGTTGTTTACAGGCATTTTAAACAAAACTAAACTCATTTATCTTTCCCCAGCTTCCTAACTTCCCAATTACTTTCAGAGGCACAACCAGGCTTACAACCTAGGCGTCATCCTCAACTCTTCACCCTCAGCCGCTTCACCTATGTAAATCAGTTGCCAAATCCTATCCATTCTACCTTTATAATATCTTTTGCATGCGTTACCTTCTCTCCTCTGATTCTGACACTGCCACCATCCTGGTTCACCCTCATCACCTAAAGTGCAGGTGTCACTAGGTCGCTCCCTCCTTCCTATTCAATAAACTCAAGCGGTTCCCTTTAACCCCAAGATCAAATATAAAATCCTCAGTTTGGATTTTAAAGTCTTTCACAACCTGATCCCAATCCCCCCTTACCTTTCCAGTTTTTTACATCTTGCCCCCCTCCCCATATTCTTTGGATAGAAACTTTCCTCTGCTATTCTTCAAATGCAACACTCCATATGCCTGGAATGCTTTCCCTCCTCATCTCTCTGCCTCTTGTCTTCCTTCAAGTCTCAGCGAAAATTCCTCCCTATACAGGAAACCTTTCCCAATCATTCTTAATTCTAATGCTTTCTCTCTGTTAATTATTTCCAGTTTTTCCTGTATATATCGTGTTTGTACATAGTTGTTTGTATATTGTCTTCCCCCATTAGACTGTGAGCTCCTCCATTAGACTGGTTGTTGCCTTCCCCACTCCTCAGCATGCTTCCTGGAACATAGCAATAAATGCCTGTGGATTAATTCATTGATAATGTATAAACTTTTTAATATTTAATATTGTTTATTTAATTGAAATGTTAGTTACTTTTCTTAGAAAAGAGCTGGACTACCACTACCACAAACAACAGGCTTAAGTGAACACATAATTCTGAGGAAGTTCCAATAACAGGGGCTGGTTTTATTTAGAAAACTTCTTCCAAAAGACAAGATGGGCACAGAAAAGAGGTACTGAAAATGTTAAGACATTTAAAATTCATACTCGTGACTCTAAATTGCAATCTGTGTCTTTTTTTCATTTAGTATAATATAAAAGCTACTTATGGAATGTCAAATTGATGCCAAAGCTTTCCTTAACGGATGTGCCATTAATTTCTGGTAATATAAGACAATAAATAACCAGTGTCTGATTTCTCCCCATTTAAAAAGAACTTGCACTTATGTAAATATATTTTAAAAAGGGTAAGGGTGAGATGGGATTCCATCCTTCTTAAAAATACATTATTTCTACAATTATCAAAATAATTGCATTTATAAAATTTTTGTTAAAAATATTCCCCTGAATTGTACAAAAAGGGAAGTAACAGGAATGAATCAGTCATTCAACGTTTATTAAAGGCCTACTGTATGCCAAGCCCTGTTAGGCAATGGGCATCCAAAAACAAAAATGAAACTGTTCTTGCCTTCAAGAAGCTTACCTTCTATTGGGGGAGACATTTACAAATTTACAAATTAATACAAGCAAGTGTAGGGAGGGAAGGAGGGCACTAGCAGTTGTATCAGGGAAGGCTTCATGCAGAAGGTGGCACTTGAGATGAGTCTTAAAGGAAGTTAGTGATTCCACAAGACAGAGGTAAGGAGAAAGTGTGTGTCAGGCATGTGGGATGACCAATTGTGAAAAGATGGGAGATAAAATATTTTGTGTGAGGAACACCAAAAGCAGCAGTTTCCAGGGGTGGGGAACCTGTGGCCTCGAGGCCACATGTGGCCTTCTAGGTCCTCAAGTGTGGCCCTTAATAAACAGATTTGTTCTGTAAAACTTGGACTCAGTCAAAAGGCTGCACCCGAGGATCTAGAAGGCCACATGTGATTCCCACCCCTCATAGACCATAAAAAGCACAGGAAGAGGAGTAATATATAATGAAGCTAGAAAGGTAGATTTGGATTAAGTTTTGAAAGGCTTTGAAAGCCAAATGGAAGAGTTTCTATTTCATTCTAGAGGCTTGTCCTAGAGTTTATATTTCACCCTAGTTCAGGAATGGGGAACCCGTAGCCTCAAGGCCACATGTGGTCCTTGGATGCAACCTTTTGATTGAGTCCAAGTTTTACAGAATAAATCATTTTATTAAAGGGATTTGTTCTGTGAAGTTTAGATTCAGTCAAAGGACCTAGAGGGCCACATGTGGCCTCGAGGCTACAGGTTCCCCACCCCTGTCCTAGTTTATTGAGTAGGGGAAATAACATGATCAAATCTACCTGAACTAAATAAAAGACCACAGAAAGAGTCTTGTGTAAGATTTCATTTAGATTTCCCTTTCTTTTTCCCCCTCTCTTATTAAATCGGGACCTGAATCCTTTTTATTTTTTAATTTTCTCCATTTTTAGCAGGCAAAACATTTTGTTTTTCCTGGTTAGTCATTTGCTTCTTTTTAGATTTTTTGTCTCCAAATTTGTCATCCCTCTTGATTGTTTTTTCTTTTGTGGGGGGTGGGGGAGGTATGTTCCCCTTCTGCAGGGTTGAATTTAGATGACAACTTTGGAAATGCTTTTTGAGATCCTCCTTGTTATCATCTCCATCTTGTCTCAGAGCAGGCCTGAAAACCTTTGGCCTTCACTTGGCACGCCAAAGGATTTCCTCTACGTATGAAGAATGTTTTCCTCTACATTTTTCACCTTCCCTCCCCACCCCCGCCCCCACCCCCCAGCCAATTCCTTTGGTGTGCTGCAAATGATCCAAGGACCGTAAGCAGCCCAGGGTGCGTAAGTTGTGCAGGCCTGTCTTAGAGGGATCAGAATTCCCAACTCAGGTGGTGGCAGTCGGTTGGTATTTATGTCTGCACCTGGGAGGGTGGGTATAGCTAGATGAAAGGTACTTAAGGATGGCTGCAACGTGTGCTCTTTGTAGAGCCCAATATTCTGTGCCTTGTCGTTCCACAACCTGAGTGATGAGTGCCCCCTGGATTATTTGGTGCACTGTATTTTGTTTCCAAGTAAGTAGCTACAAGGATAGCAAGGTGGATTTGGAGTCAGGAAGGACATTAAGCTAAAATCCAGCCTCGGGAACTTATTACCTGTAAGGTCCCGAACAAGTCATTTAACCTCTCTCAGCCTTGGTTTTCTCATCGATAAAATGGTACGCACGATAGTGCCAATCTACTTCAAAGGAGCTTTTGTGAGGGTCCAACGCGTAAAGTACTTTGTACACTTTAAAGCATTATATAAACATTCGTGATTGGTTTAGTCAATGGCTTGAGAGCGTAGGTAGGTTATTCTGTCCCAGCTGCCGGGCCATTAGGATGATTTGGAGGAGAGTGAAAGAAATTGCAAGGTAAATGCTGTTCTAGGGCAGAACAAAAGAGCAGTGAGAACTGACTACAATAACAGCCTCCTTCTCCCCTCCCTTCCCCTCCCCACGCACAGTGCGAAGAATTACACAATCGAGTGCTTTTGTGTAGAGTTACTGTTCCATAGAGTGGCCCGAGGGGAGCACCGGTTATGTAGGCATGGAGCAGGCTCTTAATAAACGTTTACGGAATTCGACTGTAGTGACTGTTTGCGGTAAAGAATTCACTGCACCCAGACCAACAAAGCACTATTTCTATGCGCTCCTTTGGGGATATGGAAATAGAAACATAAGAAAGAGTCTTCTTTTTAAATGTGTTCTCGACAGGTGGACTTGAAAAGACACCATACTGTTGTGAGATGAAATGTCAGGCTTTTCCAGCTGCTTGCTCAATTCCTCTCCTCTCCTCTGTTCTCTCTGCCTACTGGAAAGTCGCTCGTTATTTTGGCTTTAAAAGGCTCCCCCATTGGGCTATAGGCTGCATGCCAAATTAAGAACAGAGACAGTTCTGGATGTTAACAAAGGGCTACACAAAGTAAAAGGATTTCCAACTAATAATAAATGCCTTGCTAGGATCATCCATTTAGTGCTGGAAGAGATCACAGAGAGTATTTATTACAACCTGCTAAATTTACAGATGAGGAAACTGAGGACCAATGAGGTTCAATGACTTGCCCTTGGTAATAGAGGTAATAGAGGTAGTAAGAGGCACAGCCAAGATTTGATCCAACATCCTCTGACTCCGAATCCAACATTGTGGATTTAGGCTGGTTATCCAACTACTTGTCATGCATGTAACACATGGTACATTCATAGTCTTCATCTTTTTTTGACTTTTTGAACAAATCTGTGAGAAGCTTGCAATAAACATTACATCCATTTTACTTTTGAGGAAATTAGGTCACAGAAAAGGGAAGTGAATAACCCGGGTCACAGGGTCATAGCCAATTATGAGTGAAAAATCTCAACATAAGAGCTGTATTCTCTTCTTAGAAACAGAATAAAAGAAATTTAGGCTGTAGAGAGAGGAATTGTTTCCTTCTTCAGTATTTTAAAGGATCTGTGATCTCATGATGCAGGTATTCCCTCCCTCAGTGAAATCTAATCTTAGCTACGCTTCATCCAGTGCTATTCAAAACTGTAAATTCCCACCCCACCCCCCTTAAATCTTCCAAAGGGAACCCACCCAACATGTTAGATAAGTTCTTCTAGGGTTTTTTTTTTATATTTTACGAGTATCGATGGAATGCTGTCTATACAATTGTTTTCTCTTACAGTTGTCACTTGACCAGTACACCTTCTGTTCTGATGACACATTTCCTCAGTGATATCTCTGATACCACTTCTTGGGGGGTAGTTTATCATTATAAATATGCTAAATGCTACTTGCAATGTCTCCTCATTAGCCTTTGAGTCACTCACAATTTTTATTCTTTACAAATTGTGATGTTTCAAAATTTTCCAACATACATTATCACTGGGAGAACATCTGAGTTGAAAAGATGGGTGTTTGGATCAGGCATTAGTTTGGAATTGTACACAAGAGCAATCCAGGGAGGTTCCTTTTTCCTATTCAATTCTTTCTTCAACTCTATCTGTTGTACTAGATAGATAGATAGATAGATAGATAGATAGATAGATAGATAGATAGATAGATAGATATAGACAGATAGATAGATGTGCGTATGTGTATATACATACATGAATTTAGTGGGTTAGTACATCATAATCTGAACATTAGACATTTTTCATTAATTTAGTTTTTCATATATGGATCGTTAAGCTAATCTCTTTTTTTAATTTGATTTTATTTTTAGTTCTGAATTCTCTCCCTCCCACTTCTCCCTCTCCCACCCATTGAGAAGGCAAAAAACAACAACAACAAAAAACCCTATTACAAATATGTATAAAACAAAACAAATTCCTACATTGGCTATGTCCAAAAAAAAAAGGAAGGAAAGGAGATAGGAAGGAGAAGAATATGCTTCAATCTGTACTCTGAGTCCATCAGCTCTCTATCTGGAGATGGATAACATGTTTCATCATGAATCCTTTGGTATTGTGGTTGGTCATTGTGTTGTTCAAAGTTCATAAGTCAAAGTCATTTATCCTTAAAACATTGCTGATATTATATAAATTGTCCTCCTGGTTCTGCTCACTTTACTTTGTATCAGTTCATACAAATCTTCCGAGGTTTTTCTGAAACCATCCCCTTCAGAATTTCTTACAGTGCAAGTATTCCATCACCTTCACATACCATAACTTGTTCGACTATTCCCCAGTTGGTAAGCATTTCCTCAGTTAAAGTACCCTCCAGCATTTGTCATTAATATAATCTCTTTCAAATGTCGTGTCTTATCGAAGAGGCCCTATAATGTTTTGAAGCATAATGCGATAGCATAATGTCATCCTGGAAAAAAGGAAATAAGCATTTATTAAGTGTCTACTATATGGCAGGCACTGTACTAAGTATTTACACATATTATCTTTTTTGATCCTTACAAGAGTTCCAGGAAAAGGGTTATTATTCCTTTTTTACAGTGGAGGAAACTGAGGCAGAGGTTAAGTGACTTGCCCAGGGTCCCACAACTACCAAATATCTGAGATCAAATGTGATATCTTCCTAACTCCAGGCCCAGCACTCTATTTACCAAGCCATCCACAAACAAGACCTCATCATCTATAGTAAGAGAATTGGTTTCCATTTAGACCTTATACAAGACATCCTATATGACAATAGTGAACATATTTGGGAAGCACGCATCTCCCATTTTAAGCTGCCTTGATATTCACAATCAAAGTGTTGTTGAATCGTTACCTCTGCTGTGCATTTATCTCACGTAAAGGGAGGCTAGGCGGTGCAGAGGACAGCGTGCCAGGACGGGAACCAGGAAGGCTTCGGACACTTACCGGCTGTGTGACCCTGAGCGAGTCATTTGGTTGCCTCAGTTTCCTCCTCTATAAAATAAGCTAGAGAAGGAAATGGCAAATCACTCCAGCAGTTGTCTGTCATTTTCAAAAAGAACCAAAATAATATCGCTTTGTCGGAGTCAAAGTACAGTATGTTCCACCGTGACCGATCCCATCAACGTGAGCTCAGAAGGCTCTACCACAGGTAGGGCACAAATAGTCCACATGAACATTTGGAGGGGAGATGTCCCTAAATGTGCACATCTCATGTTTCTTTCGAGCTACTGCAATTCTGCTTTGCTCATAGAGCATAGTGCCTTCTTTCATGCAGGCACACTATGCTGAATATTCCCTTGCCAGTGTCTCCCACGTCATACAATTAATTCCAAAGTTCTTCAGAGAGACCTTGAGAGTGTCCTTGTATCACTTCTTCTGACCACCATGTGAGTGCCTGCCTTGTGTGAGTTCTCCATAAAATAGTCTTTTAAACAAACATAAGTTTGTCATTCAAACAACATGGCCAGTTGTGCTCTCTGCAGTAGTTTGAATGCTTGGCAGTTTAGCTCAAGAAAGGACCTCAGTGTCTGTACCTTACCTTGCCAGACAGTCTTCAGAATCTTCCTAAGACAACTCAAATGGAAGCGATTCAGTTTCCTGGCAGGACATTGGTATACTGTCCAGATTTCAGAGACATACAACAATGAGGTCAGCACAACAGCTCTGTAGACCTTCAGTTTGGTAGGCAGTCTCCTCTCCCACACTTTTCTTTGGAGCCTCCCCAACACTGAGCTAGCTCTAGCAATGCATGTGTCAAACTTCATCATCTTTGTGGACATCCCTGGAGAGTATACTGTCAAGGTAAGTGAACTTATCCACAGTATTCAAAATTTCTCCATTTGCTGTAACCAGTGGTTCCACACATGGATGGAGGGTGTGGTGGTGGCTCATGGAGCACCCGTGTTTCCTTGGTGTTAATTGTGAGGCCAAAATTAGCACAAGCAGCAGAGGATTGATCCATGCTTTGTTGCATCTCAGCTTCAGGGGCTGCATTGAGTGCAGGATTATCTGAAAACAAAAAGTCGCGCTCCAACTCTCCCTCTACTTTAGTCTTGGCTTGTAGTCTTCTCAAGTTAATTTACCATCAGTGTCGTTGCTAAATTTGATGCTGTTTTTACCCTCAGAAGACTTCTGAAAGGTGTTGAAGGCCAAGAAAACCCCAAATGGGATCATACAGTTGGACACGACTGAAACAACTGAACAAAACAATTCTCAAAGATCTTATGTATTCAATTCTAAATTCTTCCCGGATCTTGGGTTCAACATAGGATATGTTATATTAAATGATTAGTATACTTCAATTGGCCGGAATTCTCATGCTAGGAATGTTGAGAATTTCTAAGACCACCAGAACTCAATTTGTCCCATGGTAGTGAACCAGAAAAAGGAACATGTATTTTAATAGAATAACATTTTGCAAAAGCAATAGCAGTAGCGGGTTACATGAGATTCAGTCTATGGCCAATTCTTCATGACCCCATTCGGTATTTTCTTGGCAAAAATACCAGAGTAGTTTGCCATTTCCTTCTTCAGATCATTTTACAGATAAAGAAATTGAGGCAAACAGGACTAAGTGACTTGCCTAGGTTATCTAAAATAATCCCGAACTGAAATCATAATCTTCTCATAATCTAGTAAGTGTCTGAGGCCAGATCTGAACTCAGGAAAATGAGTCTTCCTTGACTCCAGGCCTGGCACTCTATCCACTGTGCCACCTAGCTGGCCCTTACAAGATGAGATAGCCACCTACATTCTGCAGGGGCTTTAGAGCCGCCTTTGCATTTGGCTTGTTGAAACCTACCCACTTTCTGCTTGGCTCATTCACCTGTGCAGAGCTGTTTCCAGAGATAGACTACTACCACACGGTAACGCTTAAATTCCCTCAGGGTCCTAGGAGCAACCATATTGGAAGGAAATAAACAGTAATTAGGTGCCTACTATTTGTCAAGCATTGGGCTAAGCGCTTTACAAATATTATTTGTTTGACAACTGGGGGAGGTAAATGCTATTATCCTCATTTTACAAACCTCCATTTGCCCCTCAGTTTTCTCATCTATAAAATGTGGTTAATAATAGTACCTAACTCCCAGGGTTGTCGTGAGGCTCAAATGAAAGAATAATTTTTTAAACTCTCATCACAGTAACTGGCACATAGTAAGCGCTATATAATTGTTAGTTATTATTATTAAACAGAGATGAAGCAAGGTCACACAGCTAGTAAGTGAGGCTGGATTTGAAGTTGGGTCTTCCTGACTCCAGGTCCAGGGCTCTATCCATAACTCTAGATGGCGAACCCCCACTGGTAAGCTTTTTCTATTTATACAACCAGCCACTCACGATAAAACACTTTTAAATCTCAAACATAACCATTTACTTAGCAAAAAGGCAAAAGAAATAATGAAATCTTACATCTCTATGCATTGATATATCTAAAGCATTTTGCAAACCTTAATGCACAATATAAATGCTAGTTATTATACTAACATATAAAATTAAACACATAAATAATGAAATATATCACGATCTGCATATAAAACTCGGCCGTGTTCTCCCACCAATGCTCAGTATGCAAGGGAAACAGTGGGCACATACACAGGAATCTGTCAGAGACATACACTATGGAGGAAAACCCTTGTATTTGGGTAACTCACTCTGAAATTCAGACTTTTGGGGATCATCCGTACAATGAAAAACAATTTTTCTGCTAACTGCTTGTCTGCTGGTCCTTACCACTCTCCACCTAGAGAAGTCCTCTGCTATACTAGAATGCTTTATTTATAAATTCTTTCAGTTTACAACCACCCTTAAAAGGGCATTTAGAAAATATTAACCTCAATGTAAGTAGCGATTCCTTTTAAGCCAGAGAACTTGGCTCATCAGACTGGCTACCTCTGGGTTCATTCACCCAGATGCTCTAATTTCTGAACAGGACAAAGCTGACTGTTTAATCAAGGCAAGTAAATCTGGATAAAAAAAGTAGCTAAAGTCTGTTTTCCCTTCAGCTTTTCCTTCTCAGACCATAAGTGGCAGCAGAGTTCAATAAACTCTTATGAGAAGCTTTCAGCTCTTGCCAACCACGGTTCCTGAAGCTCTTGGTCAATGAAATCAGTTCTCTCTCCCACCAATCGCGAATCAGTTGGAGCCTTCGACTGCTTCTGACTGCCAGAGCTCTGACCAGACAGCTTTTTAAGGCCCCTGCTGTGGCTTCATTATTCTCCTCAGGTTTCTGTGTCAGGTGACTCTCCTTTCAGAGGCTTAAAGTCCTCCTTACTCTCAGAAATTCACTTTTCACTTAAAAGAACTCCCCAGATTCCCCTGTAAGATTCATGATCCTCTTATAATCCTACTTCCGTCTCCAAATATATTTGATTTCTCATTTTTAACTTCATCTTCTGTAATAATTAAACCCCTGGATGCAAATTGCAATTGAGATACTATTGAGATTTTATTGAGATTGAATTGAGATACTATACTCCCCTGCAGATGTAGGTCTTCAACATGGTCCACTTTGTGTCCTTGAACCCGTATTTTTGTACTCACCTTGGTCCATTCTTAGTAATTCTTTCTCTGTTTCTTTAAAGCATCATCATATTGTTCACATGCAAGTGGCATATAATTTTATATCATCCATATAGTCACTTGAGTTTTGTATTTATACCACAGTTTATTTCCTGTCCAAAATGACTCAAATCCCATCAGAAAGCTGTTTCTTTATACACATATCTTACAAGTTTTTATTAAAACAAAAAAATTTCCTACTTCTTTTAAACATCAAAATGTTTTTCTATAACAGTGGCAATACCTTACATCTTTTAATGGTTGACATAACTCTTTTCCTTAATTTCCCTCATTATCTTCATTCATTTCCTTCTCTTCCACTTCTAAACAACTCCACATGAATGGCACATTATCTTAAAGTGACAGTGTACCATAAAAGTGATCATGTATTGTAATAGTAACATATCCCACCATGAATCACAGAAATCCAGAGTTGGAAGAAATCTCAGTGGTCATGTAGCCCAACCTATACCAAAAATAAAGAACCCCCGCTATAATTTACCTGACAAGTCATCATCCAGCCTCTGCTTGACCTCAAAGAGAGGAAACCCACTGCCTCCTGAGGTAACATTTTTAAACACTAGGTGGCAGAAGTGGTAGTCCAGAAACACTGAATATAATATGGGATTTTTATGTATTTATTGGTTTAGCTCAATTTTTTTTCTTCTTCCTCTTTTTCTTTTTATTTAAAAAAAATGGTTATAAGGGATGATTCTCTGAGAGGAGCAAAGGGGAGAGATACCAAGGAAATTCTAGGTAATATAAAAACAGAAGATATCAGTATAATTTTTAAAGGAAGAAAATAGATGGAAATTACACAATATAAATTATTGTCAAGAATTTTTAAAAATTGGGAAGGGGAACTCTTAAGGTCATTTTCAGCTCTGGCAGCCTAAAAAGAATTATTTGAAAGCGAGGGGTAGTTAGATACTGGGAATGGTGATTGAGATAAGTTTTAGCCTTACTTTCTCCAAGAAAGATTCCCAACTAAGTGGACAGTTTTAAGAGAAACAGTGACACTGGTGACAGAACTCTTAAACTTGGAGTCCTGAGACAGGGACTTGAATCCCTTCTCTTGCATTTACTTACTATGTGAACCTGGACCAGTAACTTCATTCAGTTTCTGCATTTGTAAAATGAGATAGTTGGACCAGGCGACTTCTATAGGCTCCTCTAGATTTTTAAACACTTCCTTCCCAAAGGCAGGAAGATAAATGAAATGATCTCTCGAGATCTTCTGACTATAGTAGCAGTTTTAGGACTTTAGACTATTGCCAGGAAACTAACCTTCAGTAACTGTTCCCCATTTCAGATCCATTTTATTGGATTAACCCTGGAATGCTGGTTCTGATTGCCGTCCTGCCCATTCTCATCCTGCAGATCACCGTGGGCCTTGGTTATCTCTACATGCAGTACAGACTGAGAGGTATTGTAGTATACGATAGGCCAAGAATGAGAACAACGCAGCGGTCATTAATCTGGGAACAATATGTATTTTATCTTGCAAAAGGGAGGGCATTAGAACAAGTATTTCCCATGTACCACCTATGTACAAAACTCTATACTGAGCACTATACAGTGAAACAGAAGGAAAAGAAACAGTTCCTGACCTTGGCAAAATGGTGAAGTAAGCAAGGTTTGCTTTTTCATAATCCCAGCCTCCCAATTCTGAACTCTTTCCCCCAGTTAATTTATGCCTTCCTCCCCACCCGGCCCCCAATCTACTGCCCTCACAGTCTACCTTCTACCTGTTAATATACCTTATTCTTCTTGGAAGCTCCTACAGTGTCTTGCTCAAATATTTTTTTTTAATGGAATCAAATTGAAATTTGAAAACAGGGGTGAATATCTAAGGCTTGTGAATAACTATGAGCTCTCTAAAAATTTATGCTGGACCTGCTTTTAAATCTGCATTATTAACCTTTTTTCAACCACTTTCTTAAATCTAGACAATCAAAACAATAAATCCAGCCCTGATTTACAGCTTTGGTCGATTTCAGAGGTATAAGGGCTCATACTGGTAATTTCACAATTGACTTTCTCCAGTTTGAGCTTGCTCTTGCACAAAAGTGTGGATTTTCAGGCCTTAGGCAAAGAGAGAGGAAAGTGAAGCAGTAGGTTTTGTGCCCCTGAAATCACGCTTCACAGTTGGTAGTCTGCTTCTACCTGGTCCCTGCCTTTGGGTAGTTTGCAGACTCAAATAGTAGCTCACATTATACTCAGACATGAAACAACTGAACGTTTACAAGGCCACATAGAGATACAAATGCAAAATAATGCCTGCGCTCTGACCATTAAGTGCCTGGGGCCGGGGCTGGGGCTGGGGCCAAAGCGAAAGTCCAATCAAAATGGACTTGGAGTCAATCCCAGGTTTCCTAAGTCCGTGTGTGAAGGAGGAGAAGAACAATATAGACAGAATGAAAGGGAATCCCAGGTACGAGAGAAAGGGCCTGAGCAAAATTGCAGGGATATTAGGGAGAAGAAGTGGTCTTGGGCTCAAAGACATAGCAAAGCAGGAACCAATATATGTCTCTGTCTCTGTATTTTAGGCAAACTCCAAGCAGAGATTGGTAAGTTCTGTGCATCCCTATCTCATTGTGGTACCCTGGGTGAAGCTGGAGATCTCCCATCAGTGTCAGAAACTGCCTCTTTCAATCCAGAGAGGAGGGAATGGGGGAGGTGAGGACAGACCTTGATCTTTGCTGGTGTAGAAGCCCTGGTGGATGCTGAAGTGGTCTTACTCTCATAGTCTCTCTAACCCTCCTTTCAAAACCCTGAGTTCACCAACACATTTTGGAGTAGTGGAAAGAGCACTTAGTTTAGAGTAAAAAGACCTGAGTTCTTATTTTAGCTTTTCAACTTTGGAAAATCATTTAGCCTCTCTGGGCCTCAATTTCCCCATTTGTAAAACCAAAGAGTTGGATTAGATTATTGCTAAAGCTCTTTTCAGTTCTAAGTTCTTTTGGCTTGGAAAATTCTTCATTTTTAAAAGACTCCCTGTAATCTTACAAGGGACCTTTTCATCCGCCCCCCTCCCTTTAGAGAAAGTATTATTTCCTTGCACTCTAATGGTCTCCAAAGAAGGGGATACTCCCTCTCTTTCTCTCCTTATTTACCTCCTCCCTCTCAACACTGAATAATTACGGGAACAATTGAAAGAAAATAGATGACAGATCCCCTAAAAAGAGAGTGAAGCAGGATAGGTCTGGCGTCTATCAAGCCCGAACTAATATCTTTTATTCTTTGTGTTTCAGAGAATCTCCACCGAACTTTTGGTAAGCGCTCTCTCTCGCTCTCTCTCTCTCTCTCTCTCTCTCTCTCTCCCCCCTCTCTTCCACCCCCCCACCCCATCCCAGTGTCTCCAGTTAACATTGTGCCTCACCAGCCACGTTCCATCTTCCTGTTTCAGTCACCAGGGGAACAGGGTCCCTGGCAGACGATAAATGCAAGGGGCTTGAGAGTAGGAAATGGGTATAAGAACATAGTTATTTCCCTACTCCATTTCATTCAACAGGTATGTATGTCATTTTGTATCTATGGCACTGCACTGGCCACTGGGAGGGAAGGCGGGATATAAAGAAAGGACAAACATACATTTTTCACACCAATGACGTAGTCTAAAATCCTGAAAATCAAAACAAACTGGCTCCCTGTAACACAGTAAAGACTGTGGAGCAGGAGAAGGGAGGGATCAGAACAGAAGGGGCTTAGTCAAGGAAGGCTTTTTGGAGAAGGAAAATCTTGAACCATATCAAGAAGTATGCGATTTTGATCATCAAAGAAACAATTCAGGAGAAGGGGACATCAGGTGAACAAATCCAGATGTGCAAACACGGCTTGAGAAAAGCTGGAGCAAAGGAGCCCAACTGAAGAAGATTCCCTAAGGTTACGAGCAGTCATCCTGTAACTTGCTCATTACTGGGCTTGGAATCAAGAGACCTGGGTCTGTATCCTATCTTGGTTCTTCCCCTTAACTGGCTGTGACCTTGGACAAATCATTCTATCCCTCTAGATCTCAATTTCATCATCTCCCAAATCAATCATTTACTCAATAAACATCTGTTAAGCTCTTAATATGTGCCAAATGAGGGGTCTAAACCAGTGGTGTCAAACTCAAACAGAGCTGACTTAGAAAACCACAAATTAACATTATCTATATTGTATCGTATTTTTATTTATTTTGTTAAACATTACCCAATTACATTCAAATCTGCTTTAATTAACATTATCTGTATTGTATCATATTTTTATTTATTTTGTTAAACATTACCCAATTACATTCAAATCTGCTTGGGGAAGTTTTGCAGGTCTCAGTGCTATGGCAGCTAGGTGGCACAGTGGATAAGGAGCTGGGCCTAAAGTTTGGAAGACTCATCTTCCTGAGTTCAAATCTGGCCTCAGACACTTAGTACCTGAGTGAACCTGGACAAGTCACTTAACTCTGTTTGCCTCAGTTTCCTCACCTATAAAATGAGCTGGAGAAGGAAATGACAAACCACTCCAGGATCTTGGGGTCATAAAGAGTCAGACATGACTGAACAACAACCAATAAATGACATTTAAACCTGGTTTGGGGAGTTTTGCAGGTCTTAATGCTGTTCGTGGGCAGGGAGTTTGATACCTCTCACCAGGACTGATTGTTGCTAAGGTCTCTTCTCATGCTAACATTCTGTAATTCTGAGTTCAGAGGAGAGAAACCTAACTGTGGACTGAGTAGATGAAAGAAGAATTAAGGAGGTGGAACCTGAGCTAAATCTTGAAGGATGGGTAGGATTTTGATAAATTAGCAGGGGTTGGGAGAGGATTTACATTTGATAAGGTTATTACAATCACACTTAGAAATATGAGCTATCCAAATATGGAACAGGCTGCCAAAGAGGGCAAATAAGGAGATAGGACTCATACAAAGTTTGGATAACCACTTTTTGCGGGGTGTGGGGGGTTAAGGTGGTGTTACAGGGTTACAAGATGGCTTCCAAGGCCTCTCCCTCACTGAGATTCTATCATTCTGATCCTGGGATTCTATATTCAGATCCCCATTTCCTGAGAGTGCCCTGCTGGAAGATAACACTTTTTGTGATAGTGCCCGTTCTGGGACCCCTCGTTGCCATGATCATCTGTTACAACTGGCTGCATCGAAGACTGGCAGGTAGACTGTCAAAGTGGGGAACTCGAGGGCAATCAAACTAGAGTCCCCCTAAAATGAGGTACAAAGGGAAGCTGGGAGTTGGGGACCAAGATTAAAGAATACTGGATTCCCACAAACACACACACATACATGCACATGATTCCCTAAGGGTCCTGGGAGACAACTTATCAAAATGAGAGGCCAAACATTTCTAGATTCTTGAATAAAAAGATAGTAAAGACTGATCTCTGACTATTCCAAAAAGAAAGAGGTCAGGGAGACTTTGGGGGCAACCAGCCCAGGTTAGGGAATTTGACAGTGACCTGTTTGTTTCTCTTTCTGTTTTAGGACAATTCCTCGAAGAACTAAGTAAGTTCCACGTTTCCTCCCATCCATGTGTCTCAATGAGTTTTAACTTTACATTTCCCTATCCACATCTTCTCTTCATTCTCCTGCAGCATGGGGTTTTAGGTGCCCAGGAAGTCCTAATGACCGCAACAGGAATTTTTCTAGTATAGTCTTGCCATATAGTTATTGTTTATTTAATAATAGCCAACATTTACATAATGCTTTAAAATTTATAAAGAATTTTACATCTACATAAATATAAAATCTCATTTGATCTTCACAATAACCCTGTGAGGTAGGTACTATTATTACCCCCATTTTCCAGATGAGGAAACTGAGACTGGGAGAAATTAAGTAACTTGGCCAGGGTCACAAAACTAGTAAGCATCTGACAAAGGACATGAACTCAAGTCTTCCTAATTCTATGTCCAGTGCTCAATCTACTGACACCCGACTTTCTTTCTAATTTTATATTAATTTATGGTGAAAGTCTATCTATACCCCTTTCCTTCACTTTAGATGACTCTTCTTCCAGCCCAGAAGGAAAGGAGTAAGGAGTCTTTCACCTGTGGAGGCATTTCTAGGGGAGAAGCCACAGCCTCCCTTTCTCTGAATTCCTATGTCTTAGAAAAGTATTACTTAGGCCTCTTTTTGTAATAGTGGCAAATTTCATTCAATTTAGGATCATAGGATCAAAGATTTAGAGCTGAGAGGGATGTTAGAAGCCATCTGGTCCAGCTTCCTCATTTTATAGATGAGAAAACTGAGGCTCATGGAGGTTAAATAACTTACTCAAAGTCACAAAGATAGTAAGCATACTTCTCATTAGAGAAAAGCAACTGATGGTTATCTGGAAGTAACTAACTAACCCCTTAGAAAAAACAATTGGTTTCTTCCTTTACCACTCTGTTCATAACTAGCTGTGTGTCCTTGTACAAGTCACATAATCCCAATGAACTTTTCTATAAATACTATAGAAACCTAAGATATTACTAGCTAAGGTCTCTTCTGGATCTAATATTCTAATTTTTTACTTCTACACAATCCACAAATTACTAAATTCTTACAACTGCCCTATTTTTCCTGACTCAGGTCAAGAGAGAATGAGGGAGCCAGAAGTAAAAGCAGGCAGAGAGTCCTAAAAACAATCAACAGATTAGAAAAGAGATCCCATAGGTAGGGAGACAGACTTAATATGCAGTGTCCTCTCTGGTTCTGTGATCAATGCCTTTGAAAAAGAATAGATCAGTTTATAAGCATTCATTAAATGTTTTTTTAAAAATTATATTATTTATTTACTTATATTTGTTTGTTTTTATCTACTTTATATTTATTTAGTTATATATATTTACATGTATATTTATATAATTGTTTATTTTCTTTATTATAGAATTTATTTTATTTATAGCATTATTTATTACTATGCCTGAAATACTGTGTTAAGCACTAGGGAGCCAAAGAAAGGCAAATGCATGGTCTCTGTCCTCAAAAAACTCAAATTCTAATAAGGAGACAATATGCAAACCACTTTATAAATACAAGATACATATAGAATAGATGGAATATAGGCTCAGAGAGAAGGGGTAAGGGTCATACTAGAAAAGACCTCTTAAAGAAAGTGATATTTGATCTGAGTCTTCAAAGAACCCAGAGAAGTGAGGGGGGAGAGAATTCTAGACATGGAGGACAGCCAGTGAAAAGGTGGGAGAGGGGAGTGTCATATTTGAGGGGCAACAAGGCCAATGTTGTTGTATCATACAGCAGATGGAGGACAATATAGTGAAAGAATAGAAAGATAGGAAAGAGCCAAGTTGTGAAGGGCTTTATATTTAAACCTTGAGGTAAGAAGCCACTGGAGTTTCTTGAGTAAGTGAGGGGAGTGACAAAGAAATGACATGGTGAGACCTGCACTTTAAGGAGATCACTTTGGCATATGAGTGGAAGATAGACTTCAGTGGGGAGAGACTTGGGGCAGGGGGATCAGCTAACAGACTTGCAGCAGTCCAGGCATTAGGTGATGAGGGCATTACCAGGGCAGTAGCTACATAAATGGACAGGGGGACTTCTACAAGAGGTGTCATAAAGGTAGTAATGACAAGATTAAACAATAAATTTGATATGTGGTGTAAATGCAAATGAGGAATAGAGAATTATGCCTAGGTTGTGAGCCTGAGCAACTGGGAAGATGGTGGTAGCCCTCTACAATGATAGGGAAGTTGGGAAGAGGGGAGCATTTGAGGGGAAAGATAATGAGTTCTATTTTACACATGTAGAGTTTGAAATGCCCATGGGACACTCAGTTCAAAATGTCCAAAAGAGATTTTCTTCTTCTTTCAGAATACCCTTTTTAAGGGATGTTGGCCTCCCCTTGAAGCAACAGTGAAGAGGCTGACCAGCTTGATTCTTTACTGGAGGGCAAGTCATGGGTTGGTCTACAAGAGAGGTGTGCCCTCCAGCACTCTTCTCCCTCAAGATTCCTCACCCACTTGCTGAGGAGAGAAGACATTCAAATTGACACTTACAGAGTCCTTTCTGGACCCCAGGTCCAAAACAGGAAGGATTCTTTCTCCTTCTTTCTGTTCTCTATTCTCCTAACTCCTCTTCTTTTGCTCTATCCTTCTCTACCTTGTTTCTTTCTGTAGTTTCATTTTTTTCATTTGTATCACTCCCCTTATTTTCTTTGCCCTTCCTTCACTTATTTCCCCCCTTCTCTGTCTTCTTCTTGACCCTCTTCCCCAACTTGAGTGCCATTTTGCAGTCTATCTTCAACCCTCAAACATGGATAGATACTGTGATCCACTCTTTGTTCCCCTAAAGGACAGCAGCATCATGAGGGCAGAGATATCATCGCTGCTTCAAGGAGGAACCCAGGCCTCTCCCCTAAGTGGAAACTCAAGGCCTTTGGGATCACATACAAATTAAGGGCCCAATGAAATACAAATGAACATTCATTTCTTTCTACAAATATCTAGGGCCTGTATGTAATGGGGGCAAAGGGAAAGAAACCTCAGAGACCTAGAAGGTGAGGCAGTTGCTGGGCTCTGAAGAGTGCATATGGGAGAGTTTCATGTAGGAACCGGGAGGTCATATAGATAGGGAGTGGTCTCAAGAACCCTAGACTGTAGGTAAGTTTCTGTGATGGCAGCAGATTAAAGATAAATTAGAGAACCTGGGGATTAGAAGAGGCAGAGTTCTGTTTCTCTTCTATACCTCCGCTTTCCCTATGTATCCTATCCTCTGTCTAGTCTTTCTCCCTACTTCCTCATCTTTCATCCGTTTCTCTCTGTCAATCTCTTATTTATCCAACCACTATTTATTGAATGACTACCATGTGTAAAAGAACTGTGCTGGGTGCTGATTAATAATAATACTATCCCCTTTCACTCATCCCATTCCTTCTTCCTTTGTGTGCCTCTCTCCCTTCCTCTTCTTCATCCCAACATTGGCCCTTATCACATCACAGAAGCCATCAAGGTCAGCCTACAGCCCATACTCATGAAAAAACAAGCACCAATACCTCCGATTGAAAAGGTCACTTACCTGTGAGTCCATGAACTCCACTGCTTGCCTTTCCTTAGTCTCTTCCTATTCACTTTTAACTGGATTCCCTTCACTTTTTTCCACACATACACTCAAAAGTCATACCACTTGTCCACAGACCATGCCAAGGAAATTAATATTCTCTCAGCGTATATCAATGGAGAAGGGAAAAAAATTAAAGCTGCTCATCCCGAGACCCCCATGGTAGGAGCTGAGATATTCTTTCCCACCCACCCCAAGACGCCTTGTCCTCATGAGGCTTCTAATGACTAAAGATGCCTTACTTTTTGCCCAAAGACCTAGATGGGGCAGCCATATCTTCTTCTCTAGTGGGTCCTCTGGTGTTAAATGAACTCTGAGAAGCTAAAGCTTTTCTCTGTGTTGGGAGCCGCAGTGGATTTGTCCCTTGTTGTGCATGCTCCTGTGACCACAGATATGAGCTCTAGCTAAAGCTCTGTCAGCCTACTTGGGCAGAAGAAAAAGATGATGCGCTGGGAGCTAAAGGGTGCCAAGTATGTGCCTCGCCTAAGTGCTGGCCCTTTAGTTATGATATGTCCTAGAAACCTTTACCACACTGAGAACAGTGGTAAGTTCCAAGGGTGGACCTGACAGGAACATCTCAGTCTTATTGGACAGCAGACATTAGTAGGATTTTTTCAGAGATGTGTATACTCATGATGGTTGAGATCTAAGACATCCTAGGATGACATCTCACACTGGGAACAGACATGGAGCCACTTATCTGCATGTACCTACCAGTGGTTATCAAAGTGGCAATGGCTGCTGACGCACGTGTCAAAGATAGAACAGAGTAAGAGCTCTTCTGTGGGAGGAGAAAGGCAGGATTCTGTTCATGAGAGCCTACTGAGAGAGGTCTCTGGCTCTCCCCTTTCCAAGAACAGAGTCAATAGTTCTCTCATCTTCCTCTATCAGGGCATATAATTGAAACTTCATACACTTCCTTTTGTTTCCTTTAGAGGGGTGGATTCGAGTAAAGATGATCATTACAAGATGACTTGTAATAACAACCCCAACATAAACTCTGCACTCTAGCAAATCCAACCTGCTTACCACCCTGTAATTCATTGTTCCCAAACCCATACCTTGGGTATGCTATCTACACTTCGGTTACCACCCAACTCTGTATCCTAAGCATAGTTCCAAACTCACCTTCAAGAAATCTCCCCAGGTTTTTAACCACCCCATACATCCCTCAATCAATACATGTTGGCTTTTTCTTTGTCTTACAGAATCAGTTGGGACATCTTTCATCTTGTACCTCTCAGTTACAATGTGACTTTTCAGTTTTCATGTTTCTTCCTTCCCCAACAGGGATGTGTGATTTTTTGAGATTAAGGAATGTCTATCTTCTACTTTCTTTGAATCTCATCAAATACCTATTTTTTTGAATGCCACAAATAATGGGTAACCAATATTATAGAATCACAGAGCTTTAGAGACCATCAGACAGGCCTTTACCCAACCTATTCAAACCAGTGTCCTATTAGTCCTTTAGAAGGAAAAGGATCCCACAGTATCCCTTGGCACTTGGTTCCAGGAATCCTTGGTGTTCTTCCTTATGACAATTGCCTTTGAAGTGGAGTGACTTGGAAAAGGAGCCTGACCACTGGATGGACGGTGACTCCCAAGTGAAAAAAAAGGATTTGTGGGCTGGAGATGAGAGCTGATGTGTATACTAAGAAGACTCAGAAGCTGGAGAAAAAAATGTAATCATGGGTTAGAAATGGTGCTGGGGCGGGACAGGGCCAGCTGCTGAGAGAAAAGCCATGAGAGACTGTCAGAGCGTTTTCACTAATCCTTTGTCATAATAACTGCAAGAGAAAAAGCTGCAGCACCAGGGATCCACAGCTTGGGGTGACACGTATCAGCCAAAGGATGACGGCTGATCGAGTGACCTTCCACACCCTACCAAGGCCACTTTTCTGAGCTAGTTCATTCATCTCTTATCTATTACTTTTAATTTAGATTTGATTTACCTACTATAATACTCTGTTGGCCAGCAGAAATGCCAAGCACTACATTTAAGGCTTTATACAAATAGAGCATGAGAGAATATTTCTTATTCTAGGGAGATGCCAAGTTTGGTTTACACTGGGAACTTAGGAACTAATTTAGAACAAAATGGTAGGATAATATTGACCTGCTATAAGCCTGGCAAACAAATTCAGAATTCATATATCCCTTTGCTGGCTACTGTCTTTGCCAGCTTATAATCTAAAGGTATATGAACCCCAAATTCAAATGATGCAGGGAGACCTGGCCTTCTAACAGGCCAATACTGTTGTCCAAAATTAGCAACCAAGTCCACAAGTTCGGCCCAAACCAATCTTTCCATCTCCCTAGAATAAGGGATGCTATTTATCTTATCCACTATTTTAAAGTCTTAAATAAAATGCATATGGATTAGTATTTCTGCTAGCCATCAAAATTTCATAGTAAATCTAAATTGAAAATATCAGATAAGTAATACACCATTCTGCACACAGAATAAAGAGGTTTATGACTAGTTTCAGCTGGCTGGGTCTCATTCCCCTGAGCTACAAATTGCTGGCACTGCCAGTCTTGACTACAAAGCATACTGCGGTCTCAGCATGGGATTAATGTACACCTTATGTACATTATGGCTCTCATGGTCTATGTCTCAGCAAGTGCCCCTGAAATGCTCCAGGCCTGTGACTCTTGCCTGCATTCTCACACACCTCTCAGGCCTCTGTGTCTCCTTCCTGCTTGCTCCGTTCTCAGACCTCTGGCTTTTTACTATCCTTTTTCAAAGGTGAGTAAGTGCGATTGGGCTTAGGAGTCAAGGTCACTTTCTGTCCAGTAGTCAGGCTTCTCCCTCAAATCTCTCTGTTCCAAAAGGCACACCACCTTCGTGTCTGCCTGAGTCACCCTTGCTGCTGAGTGAACCTAGTTTCGTACTACGCTTGATGAAGAGAGAGTATGAATGGCTTAGTACTTCTTAAGTGTAATAGTGGGTGCAAGCAGGATATACCCAGGCAGCTAAGTGGCACAAAGGATAGAGCACTAGGCCTGGAGTCAGGAAGATAGGAGTTCAAATCTAGCCTCAGATACTTCTTAGCTCTGAGACCCTTGGCAAGACCCCTTCTGCCTCAGTTTCTTCAATTATCAAATGGTAAATAATAATACCTACTTCTCAGGGTTGTATTTATTTGTAAAGCACTTAACATAGTACTTGGCCCTATGTAAATGCCAGTTATTTTTACTATTATTATCATTTTACGCACTTAATGGGTTTTCCTGAGTGACCCTTGAGATTTCACACAGGCAACAGCGACCTATATATGCCTCATGGGTCTGCTTTCAACAAGTCTACAGAAAAACAAGCTGTCATTTTAATAATTAACTGAGAGAAATCCTTACTGACCTTGACTCAATAGAGGTCTCAGAGAATGATAAAAAAATATGCTCCAAATTTAAGAAAATTGTCAATGATCATGAGTCTCCATTCTACTTCTGAGATCTTCCTTCTCATTCAGAAACCCCTATGTTTACTACTGCTACTGCTGCTGCTACTTCCATGGGCAATCCACAATGCAGCCATATACATGTAATTATTCAAAGAAAATGAACAAGACATTAAGAGTTATTTCACCTTGCACTCAACCCTATTGAAGTCCACTGCCCTTCCCACTTTAGCCAGGGGATGAAAGGATTAGGGGAAGGAGTTCTGTCTCTTTATTGTTGTTGCTGGGTTGTTTTCAGTCATGCCCAACTCAAGACCCTATTTGGGGTTTTCTTGGTAAAGATACTGGAGTGGTTTGCCATTTCCTTCTCCAACTCATTTTAGAGATGAGGGAACTGAGGCAAACAGGGTTAAGTGACTTGCCAGGGTCACACAGCTAATACGTGTCTGAGGTCACATTTGAACTCAGGAAGATTAGACTCCAGAGGCTAGTGTTGTGGTAGTGTTGTGGAAAGGGATTGTGTCCTCACAATAGTTGGAGAGTCCAGCTTTAAAGTTGGAGGACTTCAACTCCTCACTCTGAGACTTTTTTTTTAACTGTATAACCTTACACTTCAGATCTCTGAGGCTTCGGTTTGCTCATCTACAAAATGAGAATGTTGAGACTAGAGAATCTGTAAGATTCTTTCTGGCTGTAAATTCTAGAATCCAAATGATAAAAATGAGGCCTAAAAGGAGAAACAAGAGAAAGTAGGGATAGTCAGACTAAAGAAAAACCTCAGGAGTTGGTCGTTGTCCTTTGTTCTCAAAGAAGATGTGTGTGTCCGACCATAACTAGTACAAGCTCACAATGCTCTACCACAGCTCAGTTACAAATAGCCCATGTGAACATTTAGGGTGGATTCTCTGAATTCGCGCATCCTGCTTTTCATTTGAGCTACTTCAATTCTCCTTTGCTCATAGAGCACAGCACCTTGTCTGGTGAGGACATGCCATACCGAGCGGTCCTGTTCCAGTGTCTCCCGCATCGTGCAATTAATTCAAAATTCTTCAGAGAGACCTTGAGAGTATCCTTGTATCGCTTCTTGTGACCACCATGTGACTGCCTTCCTTGTGTGAGTTCTTCATGAAATAGTCTTTTTGGCATTCGAACAACATGGCCAGCTCTTAGGAGTTGTGCTCTCTGCAGTAGAGTTTGAATGCTTGGCATTTTAGTTCGAAAAAAGACCTCAGTGTCTAGTATCCCATCCTGCCAGGTGATTTTCAGAATCTTCCTAAGACAATTCGAATGGAAGTGATTCAGTTTCCTGGCATGGCGCTGGTATACCATCCAGGTTTCACAGGCATACAACAATGAGCTCTGTAGATCTCCAGTCTGGTAGGCAGTTTATAACCTCTTCCCTCTCACACTTTTCTTCAGAGCTTCCCAAACACTGAGCTAGCTCTGGAAATGTGTGCTTTGGCCTCGTTACCAAGGTGTACATCCCTAGAAAGTATACTGCCAAGGTAAGCCAACTTATCCACAGCATTCAAAACTTCTCCATTTGCTGTAATGAGTGGTTCCACATATGGATGGTGTGGTGGTGGCTGATGGAGCACCTGTGCTTCCTTGGTGTTAATTGTTAGGCCAAAATTAGCATAAACAGCAGAGAATCAATCCATACTTTGTTGCATCTCAGCTTCAGAGGCTGCATTGAGTGCACAGTCATCTACAAACAAAAAATCATGCACCAACACTCCCTCCACTTTGGTCTTGGCTTGTAGTCTTTCCAAGTTGAAGAATTGACCATCAGCGCAGTAGCCGACCTTGACGACGTGTTCATCCTCATTGAAGGCATTTGACAACATTGCCTGAAAACATCATTCTAAAAAGCACAGGAGCAAGCACTCAGCCTTGTTTCACTCCATTAGTGACTGGGAAGGCACGAGAGCATTGTTGATAATCTAGAACCCGGGCAAGCACACCGTCATGAAATTGATGTACGATGCTGATGAACTTCTCTGGGCAACCAAATTTTGACACAATTTTCCAGAAGCCCTCATGACTGATAGTATCAAAGGCCTTGGTCAGATCTACAAACATTGTTTCCAGACCTCTTTTCTGCTCTTGGTATTTCTCCTGGAGTTGTTGGGCATCAAATACCCTATCAACCATTCTTCTGCCCTTTCTGCTACACTGGCTCTCAGGTAGATGACCGTCTTCCAGGTGAAGGATCAGTCTATTAAAGAGGACTCTGGCAAAGATCTTGCCAGCAAGCCCTTATGATTGTCACAGGACAATCTATTTCCTTTACTAGAGTACTATTTCCTTTAATAGAGATGGACAATGGAGGTGTCCTTGAACTCCTGATAACTTCCTCTTGCCATATAACCATGAAAATTTCAGTCAGCTTTTATATGAGTAATGGATCCCCCACCCCACCCCATCCCCATCACACACACACACACCTTGTAAATCTCAGCTGGAATAGAATCAATACCAGGTCCTTTGCCATAGGAGAGGACCCTAATGAAATTCAAAACCTCTTCTTCAGTTGGAGCTTCAGCTAGGGAGGGATTGACTTCAACCTGAGGTAAACAGTCAATAGCCTCAGCATTGATTGATGATGGTCTGTTGAGAACATTATGGAAGTGTTCAGCCCATCTCTCTAGGATCGTGTCCTTATCACTGATCAATGTGGTTCCATCAGCACTGAGTAGTTGAGATGCACCATAGGTCTTTGATCCATAAATAGCCTTCAGGGCATCATAAAAGCACTTTAGATTGTTACTATCAGCATAAAGCTGAATTTCACCTGCCTTCTTACTGAGCCAAGAATCCTGCATCTCTCTAAGCTTCATTTGTACTTTACTTTTGATGGAGTTAAATGCTGCCTTCTTAGAGATGAATGAACTATCCTGCTAATAAACCCTGTAGAGTTCTCATTTTTCATTTAGCAGCTTCTGAATTTCCCCATCATTTTTATCAAACCAGTCTTGATGTCTGCGAGTGTTCTGACCCAGATGAGCAAATGCAGTGCTATACTGTAATCTCTGAAAGCTGGCCACTCCTTTTCTGCTCCACTGTTGCCAACTGTGTGTGGATTCAACATTCCCTCCAAGTTAGCCACAAACTTCCCACAGAGAGAAGAGCTCTCATCTGTTGGCATGAATTCTTCTGGTAATCATTTTGCCTTGGGGCTCCTGCTTTTGTTTAATATGAATATTTAGCTTGGAAAGGATAAGTCTATGATCAGTCCAGCACTCTTCACCACACATCATTTTTGCCACACTCACATCCTGTCTGTCTCTTCTCCTTATAATTACGTAGTCTATTAAATGCCAATGTTTGCTACAAAGGTGCATCCATGAAGTTTTATTGCACTTAGGTAAATGGAAGACAATGTTGGTGATGAAAAGGTCATGAGACACACAAGTCTTCAGTAGTAAGTGAACGTTGCAGTTGCTGTTTCTAACTCCATTCCTCCCAAAGACTCCCTGCCAAGCCTGGTAGTCTGAGCCTACTCTAGCATTAAAGCTACCCAGAATTATAAGCTTGTCCTCTTTTGGCACATTGATGATAAGGGTCTCCAGGCCTTCATAAAATTTTTCTTTGATCCCATCAGGGTTTGTCATGATGGGAGCATAGGCACTGATGACGGGGGTGTGGAATTTTCCTGTGTCAATCGTGTTGTCATGAGCCTGTCATTCACTCCTTTTGGTAGGCATACAACCTTGTCGACTAGATTAGTTTTAATTTCAAAACCTACAGCAGCTTCACAGGGTTCCCCTTCACTGCAACCACTCCAGAAAAACATATATTCAGCTCCGACATCAGTAAGCTGGCCTTCATCTGCCAGCCTTGTTTCACTCTAGGCTGCTATTTGGATGCAATACCTGCTGAGTTCTCTCACAACAAGAGCTGTTTGTCTTTCAGATCTACTGGAAGGGAAATACCAGGGCCCTATCTCATCATGACTCAGGGTAGTATCCCACAATACCATTTTCCTATGCTCAAAAGCAGGGAAACCTTCTCAAAATTCCTGCTCCCAAGGAGCATATATGCTAATGGAGGATGGCATGAGAGCTAGCAATCTCTCTCAATGCATCATATTAGCGTGAGGTTCTTGTGGGCCTGGAGCAGATGGATAGAGGACAGAAGGCCTCCTGAAGGAGGAACATTAAGGCTAAGCCAATTTTCTTTCCTAAGCTCTGGAAGAATGAAAGAGTGAGGCATTATAGGGGGAAAATATTCATAGGTATATAGCCAACCCAATCAGTCTTTTTCCTAAAAATTCCATTATCCCCACTCTGGGAGAGAATGGAAGAAAAGACATAATAAACTTCTGTGACACTGTTATCCTTCAGTTTGAGCCCAATGTTGGCAACCATTGTGAGTCCTCTGCACATGGGTAATTTGAGCCATAATGAGGCCACTACTTTGTCAGAAGCCCTTGCCACAGTCACTACAGGGCATACATATGGCTTTTCACCCGTGTGGATTTGCTGATGGATAGCCAGGCCTGCTTTCTGACCAAAGCTCGCCTCACAAGTTCCACAGGCATGGGGTTGTTCACTTGCATGTGTTCACTAGTGGTTCTCCAGAATTGAGTGTTGAATGAAGCCCTTACCACAGCAGGAAGGTTTCTCGCTTGTGTGGGTCTTATGGTGGCAGTTCAGAACACAGAACTGGCCAAACATTTTGCCATACTCATAGCATTCGTAGGGCTCTTCACCAGTGTGTGCTCACTGGTGCCTAGTATGGTACACCTGCTGAGTGAAATCCTTTGCACGTTGGGGACGGGCATAGAGCTATTTGCCTATTTGAATGCACTGATGGTGGACCAGGTCCGACTAAAATGTTTGCCACCGATGATACAGCAGTGGGTTGCTCACCTGTGTGGGTTTTCTGGTGCTGTGCCCAGATTGAGCTTTGCCTGAAACACTTCTCACACTCACTAGAACTAATTAGGCTTTTCCCCAGTGTGTCTGCTAGTATCTGATAAGGCTGGAGCTCCAGCTGAAACTCTTGTCACAGTCACAGCAGATGTAAGACATCTCAGGCCCCTTGCTCCCTGCTCTTTGGTAGGGCTAGAGTGGACAGTGACAACCCTGGCTGTTGGTAGGGTCTGAAACCTATCACCTGCTTCTATAGCTGCCCTGCCTTGGTCTCATTTTTCATTTCAGTGCCTAGAAAGGACAGAAATGATTTATAGCACTAGAGAGATATGCCCTAGAACAAAGCCACTGAATTACGGAATGTTAGAGTTAGAAGATAATTCCAAATAGGGAAAATGAGGACAATAGAAGAGAAGTGACTAGACCAAGACCACACAGGGAGTAAATAAATGTCAGAGCTAAAATCAAGTTTCCAGACTCTTAATTCAGTGCTTTTCCCATTATACTGTGATACCTCTGAAGGCCCAAAATAAATTAGACAAAGATTAAAAAAATCAAGCTACAGGCAAAAGCAGACAACACAGTGGATAGAACGCTGGACCTGGAATCAGGAAGACTCATCTTCCGGAGTTCAAATCTGGCTGCAGACACTTACTAGCTGTGTGACCCTGGGCAAGTCACTTAATCCCATTTGCCTCAGTTTCCTTATCTGTAAAATGAGCTGGAGAAGGATATGCAACCACTCCAGCATCTTTGCCAAGAAAAGCCCAAATGAGGTCATAAAGAGTCAGACATGACTGAAATAACTCAACAATAAAAAAGAAGTCTGATAAATTTGGGGGTTGGAGGTAGAAATGGAGAAGGAAGAAAGGAGGAGGAACCTTCACTCACATCAGTCCAGAAGCTGGCTGAGAACAGAGACTATTTCCTACAATGAAATGGGGGTTCCTTTCAGGAGCAGGAAAACGTTTTTTTTTCCTCATTAGATCAGAAGGTCCCTCCCTAGGTCAGTGATGGTCTTGAAGAGGACCAAAATAACATCATTATGTTGAAATCCAAGCAGAGTGCGTCTGACTGTGGCTGATCAGACCAATATGAGTTTCTGAATCCTCTACCTCTGGTCTTCACGAATAGTGAATGGAACGGAGATATCTCTAAATTTGCACATCTCAGGTTTCTTTTGAGCTACTGCAATTCTGTTTTGCTCGTAGAGCACAGTGCCTTCTTTGATGCAGGCACACAATGCTGGACAGTCCCTTGTCAGTGTCTCCCATGTCACGCAATCAATTCCAAAGTTCTTCAGAAAGACCTTGAGAATGTTCTTGTCTCACTTCTCCTGACCACCATGTGAACGCCTACCTTGTGTGAGTTCTTCATAAAATAGTCTTTTAGGCAAACATACATTTGGCATTTGAACAAGGTGGCCAGCCCATCAGAGCTGCGCTCTCTGGAGCAGAGTTCGAATGCTTGGCAGTTTAGTTCAAGAAAGGACTTCAGTGTCTGGTACTTTATCTTGCCAGGTGATCTTCAGAATCCTCGCAAGACAATTCAAAATGATTCAGTTTCCTGGCATGGCACTGGTAGACTGTCCAGGTTTCATAGGCATACAACAATGAGGTCAACACAACAGCTCTACAGACCTTCAGTTTGGTAGGCAGTAAGAGGTAACAGTGTAAGGAGAGAACACTTCGTTCTCTGCCCACATACATACCTACTGTGTGACTTGGGACAACTTACATCATCTCATGGAGTCCCAGGTTCCTTACCTATAAAATGGGAGGGTTGAACTAGATCAGGGGTCAGCAACTACAGCCATAGTAAAATGTCAAAACAATTCTTAGCTCACAGCTGTACGAAAACAGGTGATGGGTCCAAATTTGGCCCGAGAGCTGTACTTTGCTAGCCTCTGATTAGTACTCAATTATTTCTCAAGTCACTTCCAGCTGTAACTTTATATGATTCTGAGTCTGGGTACATTTCTTTGTTCTGTTTCTCCTGTGGTCAGTCAAAGTCAAACCTGGGTTTGAATCCCACCAGGCTCTTCCACTGTATATGACCCTGGACAAGTAATTTAACCTCGGGATCTTAATGTCCTAATATATACAGCATGAGTGAGTTGTGCTAGATGACTTCTAAGATCCCTCCTTCCGGTCTTTGCCCACAGAGAAGCAATTTGTTCATGGTGCTGACAGAACCACTCCCAATCTCCAAGGCCTACAGGAAAAAGATTATTACCCAGTTTCCCTTGATCACTATTTCTTATGTCTTTTCCAGTTCTGGAAGACTATTAATAAAACCTAACTTAATTCCCTCCTGTTGCACCTGCGACTCTTCTCATCCCATTGGTGATAGTCTAAATTCATCAGAGGCAGAAAGACCCTAATTCAATGTTTTTTTTCTTGTGCCCCTTTTTTTGTTCTCTCCAAGAAATCAGAGTAAGAGATTCCCCTAAAGACAGTTGGAGATAGCCTATAAACTCAGAAACAAGTAAGTGGGTGGTTTCAGAGGAATTAAGCCGACCATCTTCAATTGTCAAAGATTTCTGCCCATCTCCCTCCTGAATATCATCTACTGTTCTCACCTTGTTCTCTCAGAGACAGAGAAGTCACAGAGACAGCAGAAGGACTGGTAACTCAAGCATTCTCCAGCAAAGGGTTCTGGTTTCTGATTAATATGGTGGTTCCACTCCCCCCACACGTTTGGCTGGAGGATTGGTTTTGTCCTATCTTCCTGGGACGTATCCTGAAGCAAACCTCCTGGTGACTCCCGTATAGCTTCTAAGGTCACTGTCTCTTGCAAAGGCAAAGCTTGTCCAAGAAATTTTCATCACGCCAGAGTTTAACTTGGGAAGTAGTTGAGCCCAGAGCTCTATCATCCTTATCATCTTATATCATCTTATCATCTTATATCATATGAAAAGTTCTAAAGGTAGTCATTGGTCTATTGAGCACTTCTTAAACTGTAGGTTGACCCCATGGCAAAAGTTAGATTTCTAAACACACAACAATCAAAAATTAATTAAAAATCAAATTTATAATGAACCTGAGGTATTTCTGGCAGCTTTTGCCAGTGTTGCATCATGCAACTTCACTGCAGCCTTGGTTCTAAACACAAAGCATGCACTCTTTGCACTGTGCATGCCTTCAGGCCATATAATGCCAATGAACACTTCCAATATGCTCTTGAGTGGAAAAAATTTAAGAAGTCCTGGTCTATATCACCAAAGGGGTCAGTGCAATCTCTTCTGGAAATTGTATGGAAGGGGTATAAACCATCTTAATATCAAACAGAGGGGCCTAATGACCTCCGCTAAGGATTCATCCTCCCTCAATCTATTCTAGCACAACCCACTGAATATTTCCCTCAAGCCAGCTACACCTGTAGCTTTGGTTTCCTCCCTATATCTTCCACCAGGTGCTCTGCCTCTTCTCCATTCCCTGGAAATTGGCCCCTTACACAAGTCTGGAGCTCCCTAGGTAGACTCCTAAGAAACTGCTCCAGGACCAGCAATTCTTAGATTTGTTCTTTTGTGTGATTGAGTGATTGCGTTCCTGGAACTGGTTCAATGGCTCCTCATATCTGAAAGCAATGGAAACTCTGGCAAGGAGATTCAAAACTTAGGTTGTACTCCTGTGGGACACTGTCTTGTCCCCAGGGGCTATTCATCTTTTCTTCTGCTTTCACAATCATAAGACCATCTTGCTCCACAAAGTTTAGGATAGTAGCCATTGCCCAGTTTGGGGTACCACAAAATGAGATTCTCCCTAGGAGAAGAGAAAAGTACAGTAGAAATAAGTAATTCCCTCCATCACCCATCAGCAGTATGATATAATGGCAAGAAGGCATAGAACATACATTCCAATCTCAGCTCCATTATTTGCTATCTAGCTATCTTAAGCATATCCCTTTAGCTATAAGAGAAAGATGCTGATCTAGATTTAATTCAAAGAGCATCATTTATTAGCCACCTACTATTGCACCAGGCACTGCTATATGTTGGTGTCAACTCTGAAAACAAATGACCAAAAAGTCACAGAGGTTATACCTTAGACATCATAGTTCAAGAAATGATCAAAGAAAATTGCTCTGATGTCCTAGAACAGGGGTGGGGAACTTGCAGCCTAGAAGCAACAAGTGGCCCTCTAGGTCCTCAAGCATGGCTCTTTTACTGAATCCAAACTTCACAGAACAAACCCTCTTAATAAAAAGATTTGTTCTGTAAAACTTAGACTCAGTCGAAAGGCTACGCCCAAGAACCCAGAAGACTACATGTGCCTTCAAAGACAAAAGTTCTCCACCTCTACCCTAGAACCAGAGGGTAAAATAGAAATTGAAATAATCTACCAATCACCACCTGAAAGAGATTCTAAAATGAAAACTCCCAGGAATATTTCAGACAAATTCTAGAGCTTCCAAGTCAAGGAGAAAATAATGCAAACAGCCAGAAAGGAACAATTCAAATATCATAGAGCCTCAGAGTCAAGCAAACACAAGTCAAACACAAGATTTAGCAGCTTTTAAGTTAAAGGATTGGAAAGTGTGGGAATATGATAATCCTGAGGACAAATCATATACCCAGCAAAACTGAGTATAATCCCTTCAGGGGGAAAATGGAGATTCAATGAAACAGAGGACTTTCAAGCAGTCCTGATGAAAAGACCAGAGCTGAATAGAAAATCTAACTTTCAAATATAAGACTCAAAAGAAGCACAAAAAGGTAAACATGACGGGGCAATCATAATGGATTTAATAAGGTTAAATTGTTTACATTCCTACAGGGAAGATGATACTTGTAACTCCTAAGAATTTTATCATTATTAGGACAGTTAAAAAGTGTATACACAGACAGAGGGCACGGGTGTGAGTAGATATGATGGGATGGTTTCAAAAAAATAAAATTAAAGGGTAAGAAAGAGGGATGCACTTGGAGAAGGGGGAAGGGAGAGGCAGAATGGGGTAAATTATCTCACATAAAAGAAGCATGAAAGGAAGATCTTTTACAATGGAGAAAAGAGGGGGTGGCAGGTAACACGTGACCTGTACTTTTATCAGAAAAAGCTCAAAAAGGGAATAACATATACATCAGGTATGGAAATCTATCTTGCCCTTCAGGGAAGTGAGAGGAAGGAGAATGGTGGGGAGGAGGGGCATAGAAAGGAGGGCCAATTGAGGGAGATTGTGGTCAGAAACAAAACAGACTTTTGAGGATGGACAGACTAAAAGGAGAAAGATAGAAGAATAAACAAAAGGAAAATAGGATGGAGGAAATATATAATTAATAATCATAACTATGATATATATGATATATCACATATCATATATATGTAGTTAATAATCATAACTATGATATATATGATATATCATATATATGATGTATAGTTGATAATCATAACTATGATATATATGACATATCATATATCACATATATAATATATATAGTTAATAATCATAATTATGATAAAACAGAAACAGATAGCTAACATAATAGCTAAATGGATTAAAAACCAGAACACAACAGTATGTTGTTTACATGAAACACATGAAGTAAAGGGACACACAGAGTAAGGTAAGGGCTGGAGCAGAATCTATTATGCTTCAGCTGATTTAGAATAGTACGTTTGTGAATTACCGGTCTCCATTCTATCCTGCTGACCCTCATGCCACCACCTCACTACACCTCCCTGTATGACATGCAGGAATCTGTGAGTGTGGGGTAGTAATTGGGTGTCAAAATCGGAGCATGTTTTGCTGTCCCTACAGCTGGCACACTTGATCTCTCTGGCACCAGGGGTCTCTGTATCTCTCTGGCTCATTCTCTCTCCGGAATCAGCAGTACCTAGAGAATATCTTGGGGCAGGGGTGGGGCAGTGCAGAGAATGGGCAACGCCAATCCTTTCCTAATTTTTTCCACTCCCATGCCCCAACTCCCTTTTGCCCTCTTTCCTCCCCAGTCATGACCTTCTCTCTCCTTCCTCAAATCCCCAAAGGCCTCCCCCTTCTCCCCGACCCACACAGCAGCTCCTTTTCATCACAGAACCCCAAGTAGGGTGACTGTTATTCCAAGCCTGGCAGCAGACTCGAAGTGGAAAGGATGGTATTATCTCAGGACTTGTTTTGTCTCATTGGATTCAATGCATTGCAATAGCTAGAGAACATGGAGTTTTTTGCATTTGGAGGTGTGGTTAAGACTTTTGTTTCCCCTGTATTGGCAGAAAGGATTTGCTTTGGTAAAACCTTTACTGAAAGAGAACCCATTGGGAATGAAAAAGTCTATTGGAACCTTACTAAACTTGATACAATGGACAGAATAGACACGATCTAGGAAGCCAAAGAAATGCCCTCAAAAACTGCAAGAGATTCTAGCTTTCTGTGGAGTTGCGCTTATTCGTAAGAAAACATTCTCTGCTTTTAAAGGTTTTGCCTTGCTTTAGAGGAAAGGATGATAGGAATCCAGGCAGCATTCCTGCCCCACCCCCTTCCTTTCTCTTCAGTTATTTCCACCAGACTAAGAGAGCAAGGCCATAGGCGCAAGGGGGCAGGGCGCAGGCCCAGTGCCAGCCTCAAAACAGACACCTTTGTGAGCCAATGGAAAGGAGGCACAGCCCCTAAAGGGTGGTACCCAAAGCCAGTCCTAAGAAAGGAAAGAGCTAGGATTACAGCAGGTCTCTAGGCCTTGCCAGGAGAAGGTCGATTTCAGGGATAATGAGGAGAAGGCCTAAGAAGATGGGACTGGACTTGGTAAGGGCAAGGAGAGGGGCACATCAAGGAAAGGCAAGTGACTGAGTATGTGAAGGGTGCTGTGGCTAAAATGGAGAGGAAGAACTGAGGCAAAGTGAGAGTGGGATGACCTTGATAAGGCAGAAACACTACACAGTGAACTCATCAGAAGCTTAATTTAGATGGCATGTGCTTTAAAGTTTGTAAAGCATCCTACAGGTCTTATTTCATTTTCTCCTACCACAACCTTGGGAAATAGGTGCTATTATTATCCCCGTTTTACAGATGTGGAAACTGAGGCAAGCAGAAGTTAAGTGACTTGACCAGGGTCACACAACTAGTAAGTGCCTGAGGCAGGATTCAAATCCATGTCTTCAAAACTCCATGTCCAGCACTCTGTCCACTGCACCACCTAGTTGCTTGACCATGGACAAGTCACTTCAATTCTGCATCTCTAAATAAGGATATTTATAATACCTGCTTCCAGAAAACTGTTGTGAGACCAGTGCTATGTAAATAAGCTACTAATATGAAGGCAGAGAAATATGGAGACAACTGAGTTATAGAGGAGCTATATAGGAAGACTGGTGCATGGGATGCTGGAGTGCAAAAGGTCTAGGAGACCTGAGAAGGATTAATCTGGAGTGATGAGGTCATGGAATAAGCCTTTTCAAGCTCAGCGCTACAGACTTGCTGCAGCTACTTCTCCCATAAACCTCCTCCAATTCTGAAACCTGCCTAAGTCCATCTGTGTAAATGTGTCTGCCTTTGTCCCCTCCACCCTCACCATACCGTACCTATACCCCTTGAGATAGTAATCACTTGTTAGTGATTACTTTAAAAAGAGGCCCAGAACTCTTTCTTTGTAGCTAGAAGGCACCTAATAAGTGTTTTGAACTGAATTGAACTCTGTCGTTTTAATATGCTTTACATAATTCTTTCCCGTTTGGCTCCAAGTATACAAAAATGGGTTGACATAGCAACAAGCAAGACAGCTTTGAAACTAGCATGTTGGATTCACAATTTTTAAAATGCAAGCTGCACGTAATAGATTCATGACTTCATGCATAATCCATTTTATTTTCTGTGTTTTTTTGAAATCGATGATGTTTATTAAACATGGGACCACCAAAAATGTAGATGTAAAACAAATGACACAAAACACACAACAAAATGAAAAATTAGAAATGTGTACACTGTTTTGTTCTCCCTCCAATCATAGAAATTCGCCATGCCTAGCATTTGCAAAAAGAAAAATATGTCAGAGGATGTGTATAATTTCTTCTTCAGAAGTGGAAATAAAACAGTAATGGTTTATCCACAGATACAAGCTTAGTCCATTTCGTACCTCTTGTCCAGCAACGTAGCCCAGCTTTCTTTCTGACACAAGATGCTCCAAGGGACCATTTATGAGAGAATGTAGTAGTTACCTTTCAAAACGTAAGTTCTTTTAGTCAAATATTAACTATAAACCATCGGGTATCCATTGCTTACTTCTTACTCCTTTCTCAGCTTGATCCCAAGGGTCTCCAATTCCTTTTCTCCTCTTCATTGTCCCCCTCCCCTCCTCTCCCTTATTCCCCATACCCCAAGCTGCTACCAAGAATCATCTCTTCTCCAGATGCCACTACCAGCTTCTCTGATATCTGATGTTCTAGTCCTTATCTGCCACCTTATATAGTAACAGAATTTTAGACCTGGAAGTGAACTTAAAAATCATGTCATCTCCTCCAGAAGACCTGCCTAGAATTCTCCCTACCTGCCTGCCAACATTTCCCCCTCAGTTGTTCTTTGGTAATTTGGCAACTATAGATTTCTCTCAGTTCTTTTTCTTAGTTCTGAGTGTCTACTGCCTCTAATCATACCAGCTATATCTCTGCCACATCTCACCCTCCCTCCTTGACCTCTGCCCCAGGTCAGCTGATGTCTGGTTAGTTAGGAAAATGTAGATTCATTTTAATTAAACTCCTTAAAGGAAGGAACCATAATTTTTTATTAATTTTTTTCAGTTAGTTCATCTTTTTACCCATTGGAAAAAGAAAAATAAATCCCTATAACTACTCAAACAAAACAAATTCCTGCATTGGCCATGTCCAAAAAAAATATTTCATTCTGTACCAAGTCCATCACCTGTCAAAATGCTTCCATCACTGGTCCTCTGAAATCTTGGTTAGTCAATTGCATTGATCAGAGTTCGTAACTTTCAAAGTTGTTCATCATTAAAATGTTATCGTTATTGTTATAAATGTTTCTCCTGAAGAAACCATATCTTATTTATTGTGATCCCCTTTGTTTACTAACACAGTGCCTTCCCACACATACTTACTACAAAAGCAGGCACTGAGGAAATATTCTGAGAGTGAATGAAGCCTGAGCCAAGCTGAATTAGGATGGTATAAATCTGCTGTTGTAGATAAAGGTAGTCCTTGTGTACTGCTAGTAAAGACAATCTATAAAAAGTGTTAAACTTTGGGACAAACTGCATTATTCAAATGAACTCACTCTTCAGCTCTGCTTTGGCATCAATGAAATCAGCTACTGTAGTCTGAGAAGGTAACCGTGTCTTATGTTTAAAGAAGTGCTCCACCTCCAGTCTCTCTCTCTCTCTCTCTCTCTCTCTCTCTCTCTCTCTCTCTCTCTCTCTCTCTCTCTCTCTCTCCTCCAACTCCATCCATGCATTCACTGGCTGGCTGTCCCCCATACCAGGCATGTGGTTCTTCCTTATCTTTCTGGCTTCCATCAAGTCTCAGCTAAAATCCCATTTTCTGTAGAAAACCTCTCCTGACCCACCTCAATTCTAGTGATTCCCTCTACTGACTATTTCCAACTTATCCTGTATATAGCTTGTTTGAACATAGTTGCTTCCATGTTGTCTCCACCATTAGACTTCAAGAGTAAAGAAGTTACAACAATGTATCCAAAAATTATTCAGTGTTACCAAGATTGAATCGACAATAAAACTATATGTTAAAGTCATGATTATAGCAATAAGCACAGAAAAATGTATACACATTTACATTTAAAATATTAAAAAGTATAGGATGAAAGGGCCTTTTCTTAATATGAATAAAAATGATCATGGATTTATAATAGTTGGAAGATAGCTTCGAAGTCATTTAGTTCAACCTACTGATTTTATAGATAAGGAAATAAAGGTCCAGAAGCATCTTATCTAATAAAACAAAATTATTCAAGGCACAGTGCCTGGCATACATAATAATACTTGTTGATTTGATTTTGCCAACATTATTTATAATAGCAAAACAATAGATGCTTTCTAAGAGTCTGCCTACATTCACTAACATCATTTCCTTTCCCAATGAGAGCTGATATAGCTTGTAGACAATGGGAGAACTGATCAAAAAAGGATAAGATATATAACACTTCAAGTTTTACAAAGTGATGTACATAGATGATTTGCAATATTACGGCATATTGATGGAACAATCCATCATAATAATGGATCCAAATACAGAATTAAAGAGGTCCTGCTGACCTGGTGATTTTTCTTTAAGAGATATAAAGGTTAAGCTGATATTTTTGAAAAGTTTTATTTCATAAAATATTTCCCAATTACATGTAAAAATGTCAACATTGATTTTTTTTTTAGTTTTTAGTTCTAAATTCTCTCCCTCCCTCAAGAAGGCAAGTAATATGATATCCACTATCTACATCATCATGCAAGGAGCTCCTGAGGTCTAATGGTGGAGATGTTGGTGTGTAGCTTTCTTTCTCTACTTTTCCTACATTCCTACATGTTTGACCCAATGGAAAAACTTTGGGGTTTAGTAAGATGCCTTTCCTTTTTCTTTTTTTGTAAAAAGTTTATGGAGCACAAGCATTTTTATTAAAATCCTTCTGAATAAGGAATTTTTTCCCCTTTGGAAATTCATTATGGCTTCTAATTTATTTTCCTGAAATTAGGTGGTTTATGAAAAATTCTATTACTCTCATTTATAAAAATGTAAGCTATTCAAAAAGAACCAAATAACCATCCCCCAGTTAAATACTATCTTCAAAATCCCAAATAAGTACAAAAAGCAGAAAATATGAAAACCAAAGGAAATAAACGAAACTGAAAACTTAGCCTAGTTTTTTAATGACCAATAAAAATTGGTAAATTATTAGTAAATTAATTTGTTTTAAGAAAGAAGAAAATCAAAATCACTAGTCATAGTCAAGAAGCATTTATTAAGCACCCTAACTATCACTGCCCCAGGCACTGTATAAGCACTGGGGATACAGTGAAACGGTCTCACAATAAAAATGAAAAATGAAAAAAGGGTAATCTAATGAAAAGGAAATAAAGAAAACTGTTCATAATTTATGTAAGGGTATAATAAAATCAGCAGAGCCTGCTTCCAGGAAGTCACTTTATAAATTATTTTATAGTATGATAACCCATACTAGATACTATATTTGGTAAATAATAACCATAGAATAGCTTTCATAATAACGATAAAAATGGGTTCATCCAAGAATGAGGTCATTATGACTTTTGTCACAAAAATAATAGAATTTTAATAACGCTTCACTTTTTCTAAGTGACTCCTCAAAAATGAAGGAACACTCAAAAATGTCCTACAAACTCGTTTTTTAATTTTTCTCACATCTTTTTTTTCTGATGATTCTTGCACAAGGATATCAACTTCGATCGGACTTGCATCTTGAGGTTGGAGAAGTGGATAAGCAGTGTTCCAACTAAATCTCTTATGGCTCTTCTTCTTTATACGCTTTTGAAATGGAGGAGGATGACTTGGGATTCTTACAGAAAGTCTTTCCTTGTTTCTTTCCTCATTAAATTCTCTACCTCGAATCATGCGTTCCAGATGCTCTTTTGTTTGCTGCTTCCGGTCCCACTCTCTTGTTTGCTTTCTCATCCATGGGGTCTTCTGGATGGCATCCTTTTTACTTTCAGGTAAAAGGATTTGGGGGAAATGTGTTTTGTTTGAGATTTGGGGGAATGATTCCCATTTTGTATCTTTAATACATCTGGCCTGTTCTGCTCTTCGTATATGACACTCTATTTGTTTTAACTCTCTTTCTGGTACTAAATAGTCCCATTCTTCAGCCTCTGGGTTTCTCTGGCTTTTTGGTGGTGTCACTGGCTCTATCCTGGGCTTCTTAAATTCATTCTGTTCTTCCATCATTTCCATTATTCTTGTATAGTAGTAATTCTCTGCCTTAGCAAGTCGGTAGTCAAAAGACGTAGCCTTTTCTTTAAAGAGTGCCTCATGTTCCTCTTTATGTCTTTGAGCTAACAGATTCCTTGCTGCTGGAGTATGCAGACCACCTAAACTCTGTCAAAATGAAGTGATTTTTTTTTTTTACATTTTTCTACACTGCTGATACACAAGAGAAGACAATGAAGGCTCCCTCATTGGCTGGCTTTCTCTACATTTTATAAAAATAGCAGTTAAGCTTGGTCCCACTTTCACAGCCAAGTATATATACATCTTGAGGCCTCATTGCCAACAGATTAAGAAATATATATGCCACAATGGTTATTTTTTTTAGCATTTTCAACCCAATATTTTGACCTGAGTTCAAATTCAGCCTCAGACACTTAACTAGCACTAACTCTGGGACCCTGGACAAGTCATTTTAGCTTGTCTTCTGCCTTATTCTACAGAATGAGGATAATAATGTCACCTACCTCCCAGAGGGTTGTAGTTCATGAGAACTAAATGAGATCATATTTGTAAAGCACTTTGCAAATCTTAAAGCACTATGTAAATGTTAATATTTTGTTGTGCAACCTGAGCTGGGAAATTTTGCTAGCACAGAAACTTGCTAATTGAAGATACCACGACTCTCTACTGCATAGTGCTATGCTAGTTAACTTACCACAATTTTTTTTTCTAGTGGGGATTGATGACCTACGGCAATACGAGGGTCTTGGGTACATTTTGCCCAGGATAATCTAGACAATGAAAAAGACATAAGTATTAAAACTTAGGAAACTGTTTTTATGACTAAGATAATGAGTAAATCCTAGCACAAAGTTTGGCCACATCCAGGCCAAGAAATCTAATGCTTATAACTGTAAATGAGGGTGTTTCTCAAGCCAGGGGTTGTTCCCCCCTACCCACTAATACTATATCGGAAAGATATTGATAGATGGATAGACAGATAGACAGACAGACATACACATACATACATATACATATACATATATTAAATAATAAGGAAAATTTTACCCCCTGATCTCTTCTAAAATGGAACAACCCAAAATTGTGCTTACTTCTCTTGAGGACTTAGCTGTACCCATTCTGAGTCTGGCAGTGTGGAGCTGGATAGGGGAGAGCCTGGTTTCTCTTCTGGTATTCCACTATTCCATATTTCTACACTAGATCCTGCACTCCTGTATCTTCCTTTCTTTTCTGGTACATTTCTTATCTCTGGACATTTCAGCTCTTTCTCCTTCTGTAGCCTCTTGGCCCTTGCCCTCTGGGCCTCAATCTGCAGATACAACATCTCTGTACTCTGATTCTTCTTTGTCCCAATCTGCTAAAGCTTTAATTACCAACTTTTCCATTTCCTAACCATGCTCTCAATTATCATTCAAGAGAGTTGCTTTACAGTCTCCAGTCCCCAACACTCTGAATTACCTGCTGACATCCTTTAGGATGAGAAGTTGCTGTTGACATGGGTTTATTTATAGAGCAGGCTGATGGCAACACAAGGGAAGGTCACAAACATTGCTCTATGTCATCACTGATCTGGTCTGAGCTTACATGAAGTTGCATGTTTAGTATTTAAACGATTTAGATACAGCTAAATTGATGTCCCACTATGACATTTTCTCTACTAACACAGCCATAACCCTAGTTCGAGTCCTCGGAGCGCTTCTTACCTGTTCTACTACAATACCCAACCTTTTAATTGGACTCTATGCTTCAAGTCTCTCCCAACCCTAATCCATTCTTGACATAAAGGGACTTTCCTAAAGTGTAAGTTTGACAGCATCACCCATCCTACCCCTCCCCACCCCTACTCAATAAACGAAATAAAATAGTTTCCCATTATCTATAGGATGAAGCATAAGCTCAGTTTGGCATCTAAAGTCCTTCACAACCTGGCCTCCTCCTAGCTGTCCAGTTGGGATAAAATGATCACTACCTATCAGAGTTCTCCCCTTCTCTACTACATGGGTTAGGCTAGTTTTTCCTTAAAATGCAACAAAGTTTTCCAAGAACTAAACGGGGACTGGGGGCATTCAAACTGTGCTTCCCTTGCAGTAGCCTCTGATCCTAGTGACTCGGTTTCCCCGTCAGCATCTATGTAGATGTCAGGGTCCTTCAGATTTGGTGGGTGTCCTAAAACCTGTGACTGTAGAATCACCACATTCTGCCCTGGCAATAAGACAGATTTCCACTTGGAGATGAGGGAGTACCTGGTCTGTGTAGCCTCGTTGAATACCCTTTCTATGATATGGCAAAGTAAACATTTTGTTAACTGATATTGAGTGCTTCATTTCATTCCAACATGGCCGCACCAGTTTTCTTATGCGTTACTCTCTTCACACACTCCACAGTCCAGCTTATTTGACGATCCTCACACATTTAAGATCTATCTCCTGTCCGCTTGCCTTTGTACTGACTACCCTCCATGACCTCCTCACTTCCACACCTCTTAGAATCCCTGGCTTCAAGACTTACCTGGACTGCCACCTTCTGCAGGAGGCCTTTCTTGGTCCCTTCAAAGTTGCTAGTAGTTGCTTCCCCCCAAAGACCGTCCCCTATCTATTCTATATGTGCCTATTTAACATACATGCTGTCTCGTCCATTAGAATGTAAACTCCTTAAGGTCACAGACCATTTTTTACATGTTGTTTCTATCCCCAGGGCTTAGACTATGCCTGGAATATTTGTTTATTTAAAAAGAGCTTACATTTGTTATATAAGCATTGTTGTCTGATCTTTTTTCAGTTGCGTTGCACTCTTTGCATTTGGGGTTTTCTTGGCAAAGGCACAGCTCATTTTTACAGATAAAAAATTGAGGCAAATAGGGTTAAATGACTTGCCCAGGGTCACACAGCTAGTGTCTAAAGCCAAATTTGAACTCAGGAAGATGAGTCTTCCTGATTCTAAGCCCAGTGCCCTATCTATCGTACCACTTAGCTGTCCCCTATATAAGCATTAGCTAAATATTACACTTACATAGGCAGCATCACTCTTGCAGGTCCCTGTTGTTAAGTAAGGAAGTACTTGTAACAATATCTGTGAGATTCCATGAAGAGTCTGACACTACTTAAAAACGACCAAACAACAAAAACTCGACTTACAAAAGCAAACCTGTTTTAGAAATCTCATGGATATTGTTACAACTCACTACGTGTTTAGTGAATCACAAGGGCCTCCGAGGATGACGCTCCTGCCCTTGGATACCTAGATCCCCTATCCTTCCCAAATGTCTAACGCACAGGAACACCTTATCTTATCTTCTCATAGCAATCCTCCTTACTCCTTTGCTTCTTGTATTTCCTCTATAAAAACAAAGGTTTGGGGTGGGGGAAGAGATGTAATTAGGCTCATCTCTGGGTTCTGATCTCTTATACTCTTGACAGATTGATAAATCTGAGATTACACTCCCATGACTAAAGGGCTGCACCCCGCGGCCTGGGAAGGGAGAAAGGGAAAGAAAAAACTACATCGCACATTGTCTTCAGCTCCAGCATCAATATAGAGAGCCCCGGGTTTCCTTGGTGTGTAGGACAAGCACCCGCAGCAGTGAGACGAAGGCTTCGGGGGTGGTGGTCCTTAACGTCACATGGCCGAAGAGACCTAGGGACGAAAGGTAGACCTGGAAGACCGGGACACCGGCAGGCCAGGACGAGAGAAAATCTGCGAAGGCCTCGAAAACAATCGTAGGTGGAGCAGGTGCCCGTGCGTGTGACGTGAGCTGGGCTGCGGCTGACGCTAAAATGTCGCGGCGCGCCGGCGTTCTGGAGGCGTTCCGGAAGCCCACGCCGGCCCCAGCCCAGCCCGGGCGCGTCTGCTCGAGCTAACGTTGTCCTGAGCCTTCTCTCGCCCGCTCCAATCCGGGCTTTGCTGGCGCGCGCTTGTTCCTGGAGCCGGAATCCGGGGGAAAAGTGAGAACTGCCGTCGGGGCAGGGTGCGGGCGGGCACTGAGAGGCCGTCACGGGCGGTGGGAGGGAGAGGATTCCCGGGACCCGAGGTTCAGCTGGGAGAAAAGAATGCCCACAGTTTACGCTCTTCTTCCCAGCTCCTCTTCATGGACCCCGCTCCAGCCTCCTCCGGCTTCCATTCGGACTCGGATTTCTGCCCCGAATGCGGCTCGATTTTGCCTCTTCCAGGAATTTTGGACACAGTAACTTGCCCCAGGTGTGGCTTCTCCATAGACGTGCGGGGTAAGAGCCCTCTGGCATAAGGGGCTTTGACAAGCGTGGATTCTCAGTGCAGGAGGGTTATAGGGGAAGCCCCCGAGGTTGAGACTGTCTGGTATCCAGAGGCAAATCCTGAAGATGTCATTAACAAGGGGGTGGGGGCCCTAGGGATGGAGGGAGTGGGAGGAGGCGGTGCAGGAACCCACCTGGTACCTGAGCAACGAGCAGCCCCCCTCCTTTTACAGAGTTCGAGGGGAAAGTGGTGGAGACCTCGGTCGAGTTCCACAAATTGGGAGCAGCTTTGATGGTGTCAGAGGAAGACGGGCCCGAGTTCCAGGGACCAGTGGTGAGTTGAGAGAGGCATTCCGTGTCAGAAATCCATGGGAAGTTAGATCTTAAAGTCTTTAACATATGGATTGAGCCAGCAAATTCAACAAACATTTATTTTCTACATAATGCATTATATCATTAGATCTAATAGGGGCCTGCAATATATAATACTTGGAGGCAAAGTGGATTGGTAAAGACTAAATCTAATTCATGCAAAATGCAACAAGAAAATGTGAGAAGGTAGAGGTCAGTTTCAGCTGAAGGATAAGGGAAGGTTTCATAGAGGAGCTGTAAATCTTAGGCTGCCAGAGACAGAAGGAACCTTATAGGTTATCTAGTTTAACTGACTTCATTCAATGAAGACGAAATTGTGGCCCAGATTGTGACTTGCCTGGCAACAAACAGCTCTTGGATTGGGCAGTTTGGGATTTGATCTCAGATCCAGTGCAGTGTTCTTTCTGCCGTACCACATTGGGCCTTAAAGGAAGAGAATTTCAACAGATGGGTATGAGGTAGGAATACATTTTAGATATGGGCAGTAGCCTACAGTTAGGATCAGGAAACAGCTAGTTAGTAGTCCATTTTGTCTGCCTGCAGAGCACAAGCAAGTGAACAGTATAAGAAATAAGCTAAGTTGGAGATAAACTGTGGTGGGAAAACCATAAATACCTGGCTGAGAAGTTGGTATTAAATCCTATGGGTACTAAGGAACCACTGAAAGTTTTAGAGCAAGTTGCTATGAGTCCCTCCTAATCTGCTAATTTCACAGATCGACAGGCGCTGTTCTAACTGTGGTCATGAGGGAATGGCTTATCACACCCGGCAGATGCGCTCAGCTGACGAAGGACAGACTGTCTTCTATACCTGTACTAACTGCCGGTGAGCAAGGATTTCTTTCTCTCCCACCTCCTTTCCCCAAGGTGTTAGGACATGAATCCCACATGTGGATCCACAGCATGTCCAGGCGGATTGTGTTCTCAGCCTGGGATTCATAAAGACCTCGGTTGAAATCTTGATTCTGATACGTACTCGCTTTGTCACCCTGCATATGTCATTTAATTTCTCTGAGCTTTGGAATTCTTCATCTTAACATCTACTTCACAGGGTTCTCATGACACTTAAATTAGAAAACTATGATTATTAATACATACATTCAACACCGTCATGCTCATCCTTTTCCTCCCACTTTTCCGCACAGCCTAAATTAGTTGAAGAGTCTTTTCTGAGAAAACATTAGATGGGAAAGATGTATCACCTCTCTTAATTGTCCACTTCATTGCTAGGAAGTACTTTCTGTCTAATCTGACGAGCCATCTTCTTTAGGTTCCAAGAGAAAGAAGACTCTTGATCTCCAGCTACCCTATTGGACTCGGCCCCTTCACTTTGCAAGGTAGGTCCCTGGTTAAATACTGAGTCTCCAGATTTCCCTATCTGATACCCTAGACCCATCAGCTACTGCGGTACCACCCTCCCTTGTTTTTCATCTTATATGTGATTAAAGCTGTGTATTTTCTGTAAACCTCTAGTGTGTTTTCAATTCAAATTTTTGTGGTCAAGATCCCAGGAAGAGAGTGGAGGAGGAGAGCAAGGCAGTGCAGGATGGTGGAGTTACTGTGGTAATAATACAACTTGGTATTATTACTGTATGCTATTGTGAGAGAAGGAAAAATGGACCTAGAGTCAGGAGTGGCCTGAGTTTGTGTCCTGCCTCTGGCACTCACTAGTCGTGTGACTGACCATGAACAAATTACTTAACCTTTCTAATTCTTAGTTTCCTCATCAGCAAAATGGGGATAACCTATATACTACCTTAAAATTATTGTGAGGATTAAATGAGTTGTAATGCACATGCAACATAAATATCTTCAAAGGGATATTCATTCTCATCAGTTTGGGTATTCCTTCCAGTGGTACAGATTGCAACCCATCCCTACCCCAGCCCATGTGACTCTTTTATTAACTTTCGTTAATCCTGTCACAGGGCCCTTTCTTGCATCTTCTGATACTGGTGGAGCACACAGGCTCTTTGTTCATTGGTTCTATGTGATAGTCATACTATGAAATCATATTTTATACCACCTCTCCCACATAGTTCCTCATTCATAATGTGTTTCAGCATTCTTCCTCCACAGAGTCCTGCTGCAGTGGCTTGTGATACAGAAGTGACCTGGGCTCTTGAAGGCTGTGAAGTACGACTTCGGTTGTACCTTGGATGATCCTCGACTTCGTAGACTGTTCGGTTCCATTACTCACAACCGTACTACATCACTGAAGAGTACTGAAATTAAGAGGAAGGGCCTTTGTTTCTTCAGGGGTCTATTAAAAGGACTACGCAATTTCCCAAAGGCAGTCCAGTTCTTCCTCTTTTCAATTTTAAATTTAGCTCATTATCCATTTTTAAGGTCCCCAGAAATACAGTACAGATAACAAGTTCAATGGGTCATCTGTCCAAAGGTACGTCATAGCTTGGACAATTGGCATTTTTCTTCACAAAGCCCTGCTACGTTACTGCTTCGCCATTGTACACAGGCGACCCCTGGGTTCTTGAAAGCTGTGAAGTGTAAGCTCTGGCGGGTTCTACTCTGCTGGAAAGGCTTCAAATACAATCCTACAAACGAATGTCTGCTTTCCAAGGACTAACCTAGTTCCAAGAGCCCAGAGGCTCATTCCTAATAGACTTGCCATTTGGTGATGAGTCATTTGGCCACCATAAACCATGAAAACAGAAAAATAGGAAATTGCTCTCACTGTGACAGTGGCCCCTTTCTGCATTGGCAGACTGGTAGAGTGACAAAAGAGAGGAACTCTGAGATTTTCGTCCAGTAACCAACAAGTAAACATGCTACTAGAAGAATCGTATCAGTCTTTACGTTCACTTTAAGTTAAACCAGAGAACAAAACGAGAAGTATGGCGCACTTGCTTTCCTGGGGAAAGTAAGTAAAAGAGTTAGCAGAATTAGTTTTATTCTGTGTTCAAAGGCAACATGAAGTACACCTTTGGGACGTTTGGTTGTCTGGTGTTGCAATATTCATTTCAATTCACAAGCTTATTAATAAGTACCTACTACATGCCACTCACTGGAGCAGATGCTGGGGATACAAAGACCAAAAAACAACCCAGTCAGTCCTTGCCTTCTATAGGAATTTACATTCTATCGAAGGGGAAAGAATATACAGTAAGTGAAAAATGTGTGTGTGTGTGTGTGTATATAGACAGTCCTTTCCCTCAGACTGGAGGAAGACGACAAACATATACAAACAAGCAATATTCAGGATAACTTGGAAGTAATAGGGGGAAGGCACTAGAATTAAGACAGGTTGGTAAGGGCTTCCTGAAGAAGATGGGATTTTAGTTATGACTTCAAGGTAGCCAGTAAACAGGAGGAAGAGCGTTCCAGGAGCGGAGGACGGGCAGAATTCCTGGAGCCAAGAGATGGAGCATCTTGTTCATGGAACTACGAGGAGCTCAGTGTCGCCAGATCAAAGAATAAGGAACATGAGGTGTAAGAAGAGTGGGAAGGTAAGAAGAAACTAGGTTATAAAGGGCTTTGAACACCAAGTAGAGTTTATTGAGTGCAGGAATGAAATGGTGGGACCTATGTTTTAGGTATGGCTTGGAATAGGGAGAGAGAAGGCAGGCAGACCCACTAGCAAGTATTTCAATAGCCCAGGCTTGAGGTGATGAGGACCTTCACCAGAGGGGTGACAGTGTCAGAAGAGTGACAAAGGCATATTTGAGAGATGTTGCAATGGTGAAATTGACAGACCTTAACAACAGATTGGACATGGGAGCTGAGAGTGAGAAGTCAAGGATAATTCCTAGGTTTTGGGCTATAGAGACTGGGAGGGTGGTGTTTCCCTGTACAGTAATAAGGAAAGTAAGGTGGGGTTAGGGTTTAGGGGGAAAGATAACGAGTTCTGTTTTGGCCATGCTGAATACAAGATGTCTATTAAACATCCACTTTGAGATGTCTGAAAGGCAGTTGAAGATTCGAGATTAGAAGTCAGCAGAGAAGTTAGGGTAGGATAGGTAATTTAGGTGAATGGAACCTCAAAAGAAGCTAGGGATTACAAAAGGTGAAGGTGAGAAGAGGGGAGCTTCATTATTAATGGTAATTCTATCAACAAAAATGGCAGCTAGGTGGCACAGTGGATGCTGGCCTGGAGTCAGGAAGGCCTGAGTCCAAGTCCAGCCTCAGACACTAGCTGTGTGACCCTAGGCAAGTCACTTAACCCTCTTTGCCCCAATTTCCTCATCTATAAAATGAGCAGAAGGAAATGGCAAACCACTCCAGTATCTTTGCCAAGAAAATGGGGTCACAAAGAGTTGGTCATGACTGAACAGTAACGACACAAACAAAAATAGGAAAAATAGGTTTAGGAGGAAAGTGTTTTGTTTAAGACATGCTGAGGCTAAATTTGTGATAACAGGATTGGATCTGTAAAAGATAAGAGCTAAATCTTTCCATTTTTGAGTCATCTGTATAGATGACTTAAACCTCATTATACTCATAGAAGTTGATGAGATCAAGACAGAAGATGGCCCAAAACAGAGCTCTAGGTTACATCCACACATAAAGTGTTTAAAATGAATCAATCCGTTGAAGAAGACTTGAGAAGGAAGGGTCACACTGGAAGGGAACTATAAAAGCAATGTCATGAAAACCCAAGAAAAGTGCCCAGGAAGGGGAGGGTGGGGTGCCATGTAGAGGGTGTCAAGAATATCCTGCTTAAACAAGGTCAACAGAAAGAGGAAGATTGAGAAAAAGTCACTGAATTTAAAGATTAAGAGATCATTAGCAACCTTTCAAAGAAGCAGCTTAAATTGATTGGTGGGTTCCAAAGCCAGACTGCAAAGGATTAAATGGAAAGTGGAGAAAATGTAGATAGCTTTTCTTTCTAGTTTTGCAGTAAAAAGGAATACATATAAAGGGTGTCCCAAAAGTCTTAGTGCAGTTTTAAGATATTGCATATTTAAATTTTATTAGCTTAAAATTGCACTGTCTTTTTGAGGTACTCTATGTATAACTGATAGCCTGAGGGAACAGCAAATCTGGGCATGTTTGTAGAGAGCAAGGAAGGAGCCAGTACATAAAGATTGAAAATTAGAGAGAGGATAATTGATGGGGAAAGCTCAAAGAGGAGACTACAGGAAATGAGATAGACCAAGGGCACAAGTCGAGGGAGTTGGCCTTGATGAGGACTACCTCTCCTGATACCAGAGTAAAGGAATATAGAAAGGAACAAGGAAGAACCAGAGTGGTGATGAGGAGATAGCAGGCCAAGAGCTTGGAGGAAACAGTGGCTCACAATGAATGACCTCAATTTCATCAGTAATGCACAGTTAAAATACTTTGCTGAGAGGGGAGGGGAGAAGAATAGAGTAAGCATCTTAAGGAAAGAAAGAAAGTTTGAAACAACCCATGTGGGGAATATAATGGGGAGAATCTATTAGGGAAGAATAAAATATTTGCAATTCAGCAGTGATGTTGAGTTTTATGATGTGTTGTGGTGGAACCGTCTCAAAGAATTCAGTCAGACCACCTCTAATCCAAGTACAGGAATTAATTGAGATTGATGACTCTCATGAAGAGGGCTAGGTTCCAGAGACTTCAGAGAAAGCAAGATAAATTTTTATGGGGTGAAGATGCAATTACATAACAGAAACTGCAAATATTAAAAAAGCAGGAGAGGTTTGTTAAGGGATTAGGTAATAGGGGAGGGGTCCCAGCCACAATAGAACTGTACATGTGATTACCCACAATGCAGAAGAACCCAGGGTGGGGTGTATATGTATGATGACATTACAATAGGTCTCTCTATGTCATAAGTTCACCTAAAGGACAGCTTTTGCTATTACTTCGCAGATGCTTACTTATGGAAAGTCCCTTCTATTGTTTTGGGATCCCACATCTTGCTTGAACATCCTGGTGGTGCTGCTTTCTGATTGGCTGAGTATTGCAGCCTGGTCTGAGACCAGATGGATGTGGTTGTGGTTGAGTGCATGGATGCACCGGCTGTTTCTGTGGGAAATACGAGGAATGGGTCTGGGGGCAGTGGATGGCTAGAGGCAGTGCCTGGGATCTCATCACATGGACACACTTGCTCTTTCTGTGAGAGGTATGAGTTCATAGACACATCTGTTGTTCTAGTGAGCAATGCTAGTGAGCAAATATATGAAAAAGTTAGGATATTGATTGGGGTTTGGGGGGCTGGGGCAGTGGGCTTACAGTTCAGTGGGGCCTCTAAGGAAATTAGAATATTGTGGCTCCCAGCAGCTTTATTAGGATTCCATCAGCAAGAACCCACTCAATTGACATTAACAAATCTATAATGTGACATCCTTTTTTTGGCATTCAGCCACCAGAAATTAGGACCAAAGGTGGGTGGAGAGGCAACTCAAGGCTGAAGATTGGGAAAGCATGAGCAGGACGTGATACAGTGTCACCATTTCAAAAGGAGGAAAGAGTTGCCAGAGCAGGAGTAATGACAGTGAAAAAAGCTTATAAAAAATTATTAGGAAAATAATTTGCAGCTTTTTCACCAGCATTTGTTGCCAGGGATGAGGAGGAAACTCTGAGATGGACTGCACGCTACTAGGAAATGTTAAGCACTGTAATCCTCGGGAATTTTTTCGGAATTGTAGGCTGTGAGTTTGGGGATCTAGGAGGGAAGGTAGGACCAATTCACTGGCCAAGAAACAGCATCTCAGGGAACTTGTGGCAGGCACCAAATGGCGGTCAGTTGGTGTTGTCAGAGCCTGAACAAACACGCGAGTTTCTGGCTCTCGGTCGACCATCACACCCTCGCCAATTTCCTCCGGCCTCCATTTCTGCACTGAATGAGGAAGGGATGTTTGTTTTGATGGGAGTACCTAAGATTTCACCGCACCTCAAGTGCAGGGTGTGCCTTTTTCTTGCCAGCGGCACATCAGGTTAGAGAGTGCGGCTAGTGCACGTGCTGAGGCACGTTCCTCCACCCCAAGCAGGCACTAGCCACACGATAGCTTCTCCGTTGCGCTTGCGCATCTGGCCCTTAAATTACTAGTTGCGTCGCCTCCTTCGCCCAGCGAGCGCCCCCAAGCGTTCAGAGGGTCTCTTGGCTCACTCTCCGATTACGGCCGAAACCGTTCTGGAGCGTCTGCGCCTTTGGCCGTTTACGATTGGTGGCGGGACGAGCCGGGTGCGGAGGAACGTCATACCCGGAAGCCAAGAGACGGAAGTGGGGGTGGGCTCGTTGTCCTCGGGGGGCGGGGAAGTCGAGACCAAAGAGGAGCCACAACTCGACCCTCTCTCCTACTTCCCCCGACGCCGGAGGCATATTCTCACCTAGAGAGCCAGGGAGAGGAAGATAACGCGTCCCCCGGCGTCCTTGCCCCACCCTCAGCCCCCGCCATGGCCGAGGCCACGGCCGGGCTGAGCGAGACCGTCACCGAGACTTCGGTTACTGTGACAACCGAACCCGTGAGGAGGACAGGGGTGTGGAGAACCCAGCGTAGACAGGGAGAGGCTGACGGAGGAGAGGGGGAGGGAAAGGATGCTGGAGGGACCGGATGGGGGAAGAGAGGGGGACGAAAAGGATGCCGGAGGGGAGAGGAAGGGAAAGGATGGAGAAAGGCTGTGCCGGAGACTGGGCGGCCACGGGGGAGGGGTCAGTCTGGCGATGGGGAGCCGATTTGGGAGGAATACGTCATGGGGTTTCAGGGAACGGAAGAAGTATTGGATGGGAGGTCAGGGTCGGGAGATGAAGTGTTTGGCGGGGTCTTTCTTAGAGAGGTTTGGAAGAGGGAATCGAGGCAGGACTGAGAAAAAGGAGCTGGAAGGAGGGAATTGAAGTCAGGAAGCAGCTTGGGTACGAGATGGGGAGATGTGATGGGTTTAGGAGACTAATGGAAAAAATGCCTTGAGGCATTGGTTGGGGAGGTCGGTCTAAGAATGAGATGTAGGGAATGCTAGGCAAAAGAGTGAAAGTAAGAGAATAAGATGGTCAAGACCGGGCTTGAGGGTAAGAGAGAAGAGCTTCCGATCCTATCCCCTCCCTCAGCCATCTTCCCATTCATTGGCTTAGGTGGAAACCTAAAGGTAGAGAGATGGAGAGAAAGGGGTTTGGAAGGAGAGGAGGGTGATGGAGAGGTTAGCCATGAGGAATCAAGTAGGATGCTGTAGGAAACTTCAATTGTCATTGGAGACTGGAAAAATTTCTTTTAATACTAATAATAATGATTAAAATGTATGATTAGAATGAGGGGCGGGGAACGTATGGAGGGAAATACTTGTTTCCTCTACACCTTCATTGGTTGGGTAATTCTCCAAGATCCAGAGATTACCCCAAAGAAATATTTTCCTGTCCAACTTGAGAGACCCTGAGTGTACTCCTATACCTCTATCCTCCAGCCCTTTAGCACCTACTACTGTAGGTGCAATGTTTATGGTATGAACTACGTGAATAGGGCAAAGGGAGACTGACTAGAAGTCCTCAAAAGAGAGTACTAAGAGTCTCAAGAAGTAGTGGACTTACATGGGGAAATTCATCACTCCACTTCAACCTCCCTATCCTCCCACCCCCCTAGGAAAACCGTAGCCTAACTATTAAACTCCGGAAACGGAAGCCAGACAAGAAGGTGGAATGGTCAAGTGATACTGTGGACAATGAGCATTTAGGACGCCGTTCGTCAAAATGTGAGTAGCCACCTCCGTATGGGATCTTTACAGTCCTTAGAAACCGCTCCCAAAGCACTCAAACCCTCCTAATCCCAGACATCATCTCTCCCCTCAGTTTTACACACGTCCCAGATCTTGTTGATGTTAGGGGCAAGGTGAATGCCTAGGCGCTTAAAGGAGATGGAAGAGAGAGGGCGTTGGAGCATGCTGTGTTTCTACTCTGAGAGGGTGGGTAGCAGAAGAAACCCAGATGCTCTGAGGGGAGAGCCAAGAGATGGGAGACTAGATGTCTGAATTTTAGGAGAGAAATGAGAACTTCAAAGAATTTTATCTTGCGTGGGGAGAGGAGGGTGCTGGTAGAAGTGGGTCCTCCACTCAGTTCCTGAGAATGCATTCTTTACTATCTCCCGTGTTCTCCCACTCTTCTGCAAAGGTCAACCAACTCTACCTCTTCACAGAGATTTCATTTATTGACACAGGCTCTCATAATAAATAACCCAGCATCACAGGATGTGTTAAATATGGGGACAATTATACAGTAAAGGGAAATATTCCACTTGGTCTCAGGGGAGGAGTGGAAGAAGGGAGGAGTTGAGTTCAAGAGTTGAATTCTTTCTCTTTCTGACTGCCTCCCTCCCTACTCATCTTCTAGGTTGCTGTATCTACGAAAAGCCTCGGGCCTTTGGTGAGAGCTCCACAGAGAGCGATGATGAAGACGATGAAGGCTGTGGTCACACCCACTGTGTCCGGGGCCATCGAAAGGGACAGCGTCGTATCACCACTGGGCCCCCAACCACTCTTTCCCACCTCCCTAACCCCTCCCAACCCCCACCTGGGCCCATGCAGCACTGAGCTTCACTCTCCTTCCCTTGTCCTTCCATTTATTTGGACCTGAATGTGTCTTGTGTCACTACTTGGGGATTAAACCCGTGGTTTGACCCTACTCCCCCCCCCCTTCCCATCCCATCACCTTGCCTCTCCTCTACCTGCTGGAGGGAATGAGGAGGGGAGGGCAGGCAAAAATCCTGGAGTCCTGACTTTGCTGCTATTCCAGAACCCAGGCTTCCAGGCTCCTTCTACCCTTGAGGGACTCAGGCATCTAGCTCCCTCAGCTCTCATTCCTCTTCTTCCATACCATCCCTGTTCTCAGGAACCCAGGCATCTTTTATCCTTGTCTCCAGCCCTCTGTTCTCACTGCCAAATTCCCTTTCCTGGAATTCAAATCCTCCCAACTCTCAATCCCCTGTTCTCGGAATCTCTAGCACACTCAAGAGTGGGCTTCATTATAACCCCAGCTTTCACTGCCAGGCCTCTGTCCCATCCAAGACCCACGTGTCCACTCCCCTTAGTGGCCAGTTGCCCTGCTGCCAAGCTGTACTCTAATCCTGGCTTAAAGCACCTACTCCAAAGTATTATGCAATCCTAATTCTTATTCATCATCTGGGAAGGGATTCAGGTTATGTCTTAAAATCTCATCAGTAGGCTGGAAAATGTCTGCCCCTTCCGAAGAGGCTGACAGCAGAGAGTTCCCACTCCCCATCCTTCTCTTAACTACTACTCGCCAAAATGTCCCGAGAAAGGGTAGAAGGGAGAAAGGCAGTCTCTCCCAATTTTCATGTCCTTTCTAGGGCTTTTGGCAAAGGAAGCTGAAATTCTGGTTGCCTGGGTTTGATTCCCTCAGCTTTCTGGTTTTCCCATTGCAGAGGTTGGATCCAGTATGATATTGAGGGGAACCTAGGAGGGGATGAAGAGGGATCAAAGATGTTGGTATTCCTTCCACCTACCCTGCTCCTAAATAAGCCCAGAAGAGTAACATCAACTAATAGGCCCCTCCACTCAGTTCCTGGAAGTGAGTCATCCACTGTCTCCTATGTTCTCCCACTTATCTGCAAAGGTCAACTAACTCCGCCTCTTCACTGAGATTTCATTTATTGCTACAAGCTCTCAAAATAAATAACCCAACATCACAGAATGTGTTAAATATGGGGCCAATTATATAGTAAAGGGAGTATTTACTAGAGGGGTTAGTTTGGGCTGTGCCCAGAACCCCCGAAGTGGGCGGAGGTAGTACCATGCACCCCATCCTGAACTGGAGGTGGGAAAAATGTACGAAAAGGCTTGCATAGCATCAAGCCAGACCTCAGAAAAAAGGGAGGCTGTGAATAAAAGAGGACTTTATCCTCAAATGGATAAGATCAGAGAAACTTTGATGATAGAAAGACCTTACAGGTTGCTGCAGGGTAGAAATTACTCATCAAGAAAAGAAGGCTAGGGGCACCTAGATGGCGCAGTGAGTAGAGCCCTGGCCCTGGAATAAGGAGGACTTGAGTTCAAATGTGGCATCAGACACTTGACATACTAGCTGTGTGATCTTGGGCAAGTCAACCCCAATTGCCCTGTCTTCCCCCCTCTAAAAAAAATTAATTCGAAAAAAAAGGAAAGAAGGCAAGTAATAACCGCAAGAAAAGGGTCCTGAGGACAGTACCTTTTATACTTTCTAGGAAGGGGAATGGAAGTCTGAAAAGTCTTGGGGACCTACCAAGAAGGCAGTTTCTCCAGCTTGGGTAAAGGAACATTCCTGATTGTGAAAATTGTGGGTGGAGTTAAAGTGGTCTAGGGGATATTGGAAGATAGTGGGTTTGTAGGTTTATTTAGAAAGTACTCATAGAAATATAGCATATTAGAGTTCTAGGACAGGAAGCTTTTAGACTTGGGAGGAAATGGCTCTCGAGTTTCCACATCTAGGTGTACAAACTGGATCTGAAATTGCCTGGGAGGGATTTGAGAATGTCTTGGGAGTAGGCGACTCGAATCCCAGAGAGCAGGAGTTTCCCAAATGGTTACTGAGGAGCGTGGAAACCTTTAGAAAAACTGCAGGGTGGAAGGCTCAGCCATCAGCTGGTACTATGCGGAGTGGGGTCCGGGGGTCCCGGGTGCAGAGCAACGGAAAGACACATTCCCCAAGGGACCCAGATGCCTGGAAGGCGAAGAGCAGGTCAAGGGAACGGCCGTCATAAAAAGCCACTCGGCCCCTTTCCCAGTCCAAGTCCACGCGAATTCTCCGTGGTGGGGGCCTCCCGCCCCCCAGGGGCGTAGGCTCGGGGGCTGTCAGTGCCCATAACCTGCCCCCACGGCCTTCCACTGCCCACACGGCTCCCGCCGGACATAGCCCCACGCGACCCTTCCGCCGCACAGATTCTCCGGCAGCACCGACGGCATAGCGGCTCTCGCCGTCGTCTTCTTCACCGGAGGACTCCCCGGAAGAGGTTACACCAGCTGTCTCCACCTCCCAGCAATGCCGTCCGGCTCTGAAGCCTTGAGCACCCAGTACAGCCGGGAGCTGGTCGAAGCGAGCTGGTCCATCTGGTGGTACAGGTGTCCCAGGTGGGGCTAGACAGACGCTTCTACCATCGGGGGATACGAGGAGGCGACGGTGTGCAGTGCTAGGGTCCAGAGTCAAGTCCGCTGGGTGGTGGATTGGGAAATAAGGAAGGGAGGATCAATGTGAAGAATCTTTAAGATTTAGAAGGTCCATTAGAGATCACATAAGCCAACCCTCATTTGACAGATGAAGAAAAGTGGAGAAGACCCCCCCTAGAACCCCAGCTCCACTTATTCCGGATTAGTGCGCTTTCCGCTACCCAAGGCGAAAAGGGTCTCTCGGAGAAAGTAAAAATGAAGGGTAGGAATGGCAAGATAGGTGTTCAAGGGAATACACGAAGAGTTCAGTAGAGCTGAGGATGGTGAATGTGGGGGTAGGGGTGGGTGTCCAGGCTGGGAGACGGGAGGTCAGGCAGGCAGGAGCTAAGGAAGCTACTGGAAAGAGATGGAAAATCAAGGAACAGTTGAATTATTGAAAGCAGATACCAGACGCGCCAAGAGGAAGGAGGGGACTGAGAATGGTGATTGTGTTTGGAGTGTGATTTGGGACACCGTGGACAGAACTAAGCGGAGAACAGAGGGTCGGGTTGGAAATGAGTGGGTGTGGGGAAGGCGGGACGAGGCTCCCAGAAAAGGGTGGGGGAAATAGCTTCAACTAAATCTGGGTGGGGCTGAGGGAGCCGGGCCAGCAGGACCGAGAAGGTGGAAACCAAGTGAAGGCAATTGATACCAGGAACCTAAGGTGGAGGAGCTAGGAGGGAAGGACTGGGACTCAGAGTTGGGAAGGAATCTGAGGTATCTCGAGAAACCAGCCCACCCACCCACTGAAACACAATGGGGTAGATGGACCTAACTGGATCGGAGTGGGGAGGTGGCATTACCCATGAAAACAAGAATAAACAATCACCGTGCTGTGCATTCTGTGGTGACTGTAGTGAGAGAAAAGGAGTTTGCAGGAGAGCCAAAGGACAGACATAAGGACATCTTGACTAATGGTGAAGGGAGGAAGGAGGCCTGCAATGGCTGAGGTCAGTGACCAAGAGGAGAATCTTTTTCTCTGGGTACCTCCAACAAGGTTAATATTATCTGACCAAAATAATACAGGTGTGGCCTTCTTTGGGGACAGAGAGATACCTTCTAAGAAGGTAAAATGGTGGTGCAGGATGGAGGAGAGGAAGTGGGAGCTTAGGAATATGAGCTGATTGGGGGAGGGGTGGAATGAAAAGGGAGAAGGATATAGGTAAGGGGAGGACAACTGAGGTTTAGACACCCACTAGAACTTCCTGATTGAGGAACCTCCCCAGTCTTTGTTTAGGCTCCCTCTTCCCATTTCCCAACTCACCTGTGAGTCTGTGGAGCATGTTTTTGACTACAGGATAATCTTCTGGGATGTCCTCATCTGATTCCTCTGGTTTGGGCTTTGTAGCATCAAGCCTGGGAAAGATGTAGTTATTGTAGACATGCACATGTAAACCTCATTAACACTCATTCTGAAGACCTAAATGTCCTGCTACTAGTAATTGGGAAGAAGGTATAGGATATGTGAACTCATTGGCTCATGATTGATTCTTATGGGGAAAGGAGAAGTAGGGGTGGGAGAGAAGACTATAACAGGTGAGGCTAAGTAATTCTTATTGTTATTTGTTCATAACAGCTGTTGTTATAGCAAGATAAGATTTGAGAAGTACTTTTCATATATTATCTCATTTGATTTCAGAAATAGAGACTCTTGGCAGGGAAAGAGGAGTATCCAAAATTGAACTCACCTTCTCCATGTCTTCCTCACATCCTAGGGGTAGGGTAAAAGAGAAAACAGAAGTGAGCTCTAGGCTTTGATGCTGTGGAAGACCCCATCCCAGAACCCAGTCCTTCAAGTCCTACTCCCATTTCCTCCTTCAGAGGAACTGTTTTTCTAGGGCAAGTGTTCTTAACCTTTTTTGTTTCAATCTATGAACCCCTTCCCAGAAACATATTTTTAAATAGTTGATGGAAATACTAAGTTTCAGTTAGAGGTTAATAAAAAAAATAAAGATGTATTTTTTTAACCCACTTTCATGGACCCCTTAAAAACTATCCAGTCTGTGAACCTAGGTAAAGAACTATTCCACAGATTTTCCATTCCATCCCTCACAGGGATTCACCTCTCAATACTTCCCAGCATAATGTGGTAGGAAGATTGAATTCCATCTCTGCCACTACCTGTGTGACCTTGGGCAAGTCATCTTTAACATCTCTGGAATGAAGTTTCCTCACTTGTAAAATGAAAGAGTTAGTGTAGATGACTTCCAAGGTCCCTTCTAAGCTCTAAAGGTATGATCTCCTTGTCTGTCTCCCCACCCACCCATCAAACCTGTCACATTCTCATTTCCTTCATCCTACCCTAGCCTGGCTAGGCTCCTTTTTTCCTTGATCTTTTACCATATTATGACCATATCCTCCAGAACTTATCCTCAACAAACAATTCCTCAAACTTTGTTGTTAGAGAGGCATTATAAGCCTCTTTGCTTACAGAACTTTCTTTTCATGCTGCATTATTCCCCTACCTCTCCCCCCACCCCCATCCCTTTCCCAGGCTCTCTAATAAAAGCTGCTTCCCCTCTCACCATAAAACCCTAATAGTGTTTATTAGCCTCTCCAAACTTTGGGACTCCCAAACAACTTGGAAAGGCATTTAGATCTGGGGTGTGGCCCCGAACAGATGCTAAAGAGACTGAGGCACATAGTTTCTTGAGGAGTCTGAGAAACGGAGAAGGTGCCCCAAGGTTCCTCAATCAGGGGTCTCTTGCTGTTGCAAGGGTGTGGACCAGTCTTAGCTGGAGCCAAGGTGGAATGGGGGTGAGGAGGCAATTAGCCTTGTTATGTTAATTGCCACAAGACTAATTAGGTCTCTGAGAGCTTCAAAGGGCGGAAGTGGCTAGGGCTGCAAGAGCTTCTAAACACCTCTGTGTCCCAGAAAGGGAAGGACGCCAAGGACCGGGTTACCTGGGTCCTCAAAGGGAATGGGGACCCTGCAACCAGGTAGCCTGGATTCAAAGTGAAAATCAAAGAACCCATACCCACCATTGCTGCCCTCAGCCTTGGTTTCACCTTCTTTCACCCCCTCCCCTCCCCTAGTCCCCACCTAGGACTCTGAAAAGGACACATCAACAATAACAACCAGGCTTCTAACTTCGACCCAGGTGTACAGTACCAAGCCCTCGCTGACGTACGCCAGCCGTCTTCAGGAAATCCTATAGTCCATCCGAGGGTCTAACGTCCCCGCTTTAAGGCCCCAAATCTCTTCCCTGGGCTCAGGTATTTTCCACCCCACCTTCCTTTGCCGGGTCCCACCTGCCTCTCAGGCCCCGAGTGCCGGACCCCAGCACCTTCCTCACTTTCTGATCTTTTTTTTCCTTCCGTTTAAGGTCCTCGGCGTTCAGCCGGCACCCATCCCAGGTTACCCCAGCTGAAGTCTACTTTCCTTCCCCTTCCCCAAAATCCTCCTTCTCTCAAGACCGACTCCACCCTTCGCTCTCATCTCCAACTTTCAGCACACCACAGTGTGTTCCAAACGACCTTCCAGTCTCTCTTTCCCAACTCCATTCTTCCCCCCAGACTTCCCTCCGAAGCCAAGTAAATCAGCCTCCCCCCTTCCCTCGCGCCCCCAGATCCAGGCACGCATACGGCCTCCCAGTATCCAACTCCCATTACTCTGAACCTTAGTCCCTAGCTCTTACTAGCCCGCCCATCTTCCCCGAGCAAGTCCTCACCTCTCCGTGCGGATCCTGACAGCCCATGGTAGGGATCCGTCCCCCGCGGCGCCTCCCGGTCCGAGCCCCTGGCTCTGCCAGCTTCTCCCGCAGCCCGCGACTGATCCGCACCTCCACTGCCAGGCGCACGTTGGACCGCAAACTGCGGCGAGGGCACGGGAGACTGCAGCAGGGGCAAACCGTGGGAGGCGCCGTTTCGGTGTCACCGGGCCCCGGAGGGGCGCCCCAGCGGCGGGCCAGGCACGCGCGACAGAAACTGTGCTCGCACGCTAGGAGCACGGGGTCCTGGAAGGGGCCCCCACACAGCGGGCAAGTCGACAGCTGCTCCAAACGCTCCACCAGCCCGGGACCCAACTCCGAAACCTCCATGGGGAGCGGGGCAAGGGTCCACCTGATGCTCTTTCGACCCCCACAGTGGGTTCCCTTACTCTCTCTCTCTTTCTTCCCACCCCACCGAAATACTAGATCTGTCAACTTCTCCTCCTCTAGCTCCTTAACTTCTGGACTTCCCTTTCCCTCCTTTCCGGATCCCTTTTAGTCTGTCTTCTTTTCTCTTCGACAGCCTCAGTTTCTGTCTCCCCGCTTCTCCCCCGCTCAGCACAGGCTTTATAGAGAGGGAGGAGGCCCCCGCGGGAGGTAAACAGCAGGCAGAGACCTTGCGCAATAGCCCATCTGGTTCTCCAACTTCCCAAGGGGAAGGGGGAGGAGAGGACAGGACACCTGGGTCCCCAGGGCAAAAGAGAGAGACACTAGGGGGCACTATGGAGCTAAAGCAGAGCCAAGTAACCCTGGACCTCTTTGGTTCCCCCCACCCACCCAGTGGTCTCCATGCTTCTGCCTTCTTCCCACCGCTAGCATCTGCCCAATGAAGGGTGGGCAAAATGCCCAGGTGCACTCTTGGCATTTGCACCAGCATCTTCAAGGCATGAGTCATTCCAGGTGTCTGGCACTCCTTCAACTGGGGGCAGAAGGGGGGTGGGGGAGGGGTAGAACAGCTGTTCAGGAGGCTGGTTTCTGGAAGAGGCCACAGGATTTGTGTGCTTCTTTCTCTGATATTGTCGCTTTCTGGTTGTGTCAGCTCTGAATCTCTATTGTCCCCACCTTCCCTGGTCTCAGAGATACTTTGGTTCAAGAGTAGGAGGGAGAGTGCCTTGTGTACCACCTTCATCTTTGCCATACTAGGGTTCTCTCTCACGTGTTCGCTTTCTTTTATTTTACTGTCAAAATTCCCATTGCTCCATGGATTGTCCTTCCATTCTGTGCTCACTTTTCCAAACCCTGCCCATCATTCGAGACTGTTCAGATTCCTCATCCTCCATTAAGCCTTCTCTGATCTGTCCAATTAGAAGAGATTTCTCCCTCCTCTAAACTCTCGTGGCACTGTGTTTATATTGTCTTAGGAATTTATTAATACTCACATTTACTATAATTATATCTGTGTTATGAACAAGACACATCCCTACAAATCTTTCAGCTTCTTGAAGGCAAGGACCGTGTTTTACTCATCTTTTAAACATCCACAGCCCCAGCACTGTCCCAAGTACACAATACTCAATAAATGTTGGATAGGCTCATAGGATTTAGAATAGAAGAGATCTTGGACATCCAATCTCTTCATTTCGCACGCAGGTCATAGATTTATTTAGCTAGAAAGAACCTTAAAGATCATCTAGAACAAGGGTGGGGAACTTTCAGCCTAGAGGCTACATGTGGCCCTCTAGGTCCTCAAGTGCAGCCCTTTGACGGAATCTAAACTTCACAGAACAAATTCTTTTGGCAGGTCCCCAACCCTGATCTAGAACAATTCTCTCGATTTACAAACAAGGAAGCTGAGGTCCAGAGAGTTTAAGTGACTTGTTGAGCATCAAAAAGTAGTAGGGGGCAGATTCAGGTTTAGGTTCCATGTGTTCTGACTATAACTCCAAACTCCTTGTCAACTGCAGGCTCTCTGTGTCCAAACCCAAAAAATGTTCGACTGTTTTTCTAGTTACTCCATTTGCCCCTGTTCATAGCATAGGTCAAGAGGGACCTCAAAGGGTATCTAGTCCAATGCCTCCTTTTTTGGTTCAGTTGTTTTTCGGTCCTTTCTGACTCATTGTGATGCCATTTGGGGTTTTCTAGGAAAAGATACTGGAGTGGTTTGCCATTTACAGATAAGGAAACTGAGGCACATGGAGGTTAAGTGACTTGCCCAAGGTCACCCAGTTAACAAGTAACAGCGATGGTATTTGAACTCACATCTTTACCTCACAGATCTTCTAGGACCCTCCGCACCAGCTAAGTAAAGATTCCTGAGCCATAGCAGAAACCTAGAATCATAGATTTAGAGCTGTAAGGAAACTTAAAAGTCATCTAGCATGTTCTTCTTTCAAGATGAGGAAACTTAAGCCTAGAGAGGTTAAATCATTTGTCTATGCACACACAGACGGTGATGGTCAGGACTTGAATATAGATTCTTCAATTCCAAATTGAGCACTCATTTGACTATGTATATATGTCTTTCCAGGATACTTTTGGCTTTAGCCTCCAAGGAAGATTTCACTAAACACCCCAAACACACACACTGGAAGTTAGTTCATGAACTCCCATGAATTAGCTGAAATCTCACCAGTCCAGAGCCCCCTCTGTCCAGATGCAACAGAATTCTAGTATGGGACCTCCCAGATCACCCATTTAGCTTTCCACCATGTTTCTGATCTTTGGGAGTCTCTCTGGCTGGCTGTCTCCATCTCTCCCTTTGTGTATTTCTGCTTTGCTTTTCACTACCTCTCGTTCCATCTCCATTTATGTTTCATCGTCACTTTTCTTTCTTCTCATTTCTCTACTTTTATCTCCATCTCCAACCACTTGGGTGCTACTCTGCCTCTCTCTTTCTGTTTCTTTCCGGCTCTGCCAATCTGTTATTTGGGTTGTCTCTCTTCTCCTGTCTCTCGGCCCTCACACTCTCTCTTTCTCCCCATTTCTTTGCTTCTCTTGCTAGGTCCCTCTTTCTGAATATTCTCTAGGGTTTATGAATAAATAAGCACCCAGTAGCATGCAACTATGATCAAGGACAGGCAGCTACACACACACACACACACACACACACACACACACATTCATACAGATACAGATAACACTGACAAAATATGCTTAGTTAACTTCATATACCTCATTGAGCCAGACACTTACAGATATTCATGGATAGCGAATTACACAAATAAAATGCACAGAGAGACATTGTCATTTCTTTTATTGTCAATAGGGACAACAATACAACAACAAACAACAATAAACCTTCATTGAGTTCCAGCACTTTTATGAGGCACAGCTCTGGGGAGGGGAGGGACCACACTTCTATTAGTAGGGATCCAAGCAGAAGTAGACACCCAAATACAAAGATACCATGATAAAAACATACATACTTATCAAGGTCTATTAGCAAATGCTGTGAGAATTATGTGTGTCCTTGAAGCTATAGAAATACAAGTGTAAGTATAACCAAAGATATTTATTTATTTTGGAAGGGATGAATTAACAACCATTTTTTTCTCATCTCTAGTCATCTGCTTCTGTGTCACTCTGTTTACCCTTACACTCTGTTTACCCGTGTCTTGCTGTTTCTTTCTCTTCCCCTTTTCTATAATTCTCTTCAGTCCTCTCTCCTTTTTCTTCTGCATTTCTGCATTCTTCTAATTCACTAAAATGCTCACCTTCCAAAGGCTTTCAGGACTGGGAGTCTATGTGTCTGCCTAGGGGTCATGGTGAAGCCACATAATTAATCCCATCCAAATGCATTTGCCATCTCTGATAGGCATTCTCTCTTGGTTGGCATTAGGTAGAGAGAGTGGTTTTGTTTCCCCCTTTGCACATGGTCATTGTTTCTAAAAAGAGACAAATTTTCCAACACGAGGTGGTGGATGGCTGGCTCCTGGCTTCCTTTAAGACATATTTCAAATCCTACCTTTTGTAAGAGGCTTTTCCCAGTCCCCTCCCCCCGTCCCCAATGTTAGAGCCTTGCCTCTGAGATGGCCTTCCATTTATACACTATATATCTTGCATGTACTTAGCTGTTTTCTTATTGTCTCTCCTCCCCACCCTTGAGAATGTGGGCTTTGTAAGGGTGAGGACCATATTTTTTGCTTTTCTTTGTTCTCCAGCCCTCACAACAATACCTAGCACATAGTAAGAGGTAAATAAATGTTTATTGACTGGCTGACTGACGTAAAATCCAGAAATTCTAGGAAATGTATAGTTTGATTTTGTTTTAATTCCTTTACCGCTTCCTTTGGGGCAGGCAAAGGAATGTGGACCCTCATTGCTCAATACACTAGATGAAGAGAGAGACACTTCCAGGGGATTCTGAACTTGATCCTCACATCGTGAGGAACGGCCTGGGAATCTAGGTCAGTTTAGAGTTTGGCTCATTCTGAGGCATGGAGTTCTCCGAAACCTTTGACCTTTTCCACCTCTTCGTGTAACAAAGTAAACAGATCCAGCAATCACCCCTGGCAAGACATCCTAAATTCCTTTCCTCTCTGACCTGGCATGTGGCACCTCTTTATTCTAGGTGAGTCTCTCCTCACTTATCATCTCCACCCCCTTTTCAAATCTCTACGGTTCTAAGTAATTGGAGGTGGGGAGCAGAGTGAGAGGGATTGGATCTGTAAAGTCTTACAACTGGGTTTAAAAAATTAACTTGACAAAATCAAGATGGGAGAAGTAGAGTTCCTATGAGGGAAAAAAAATCTGGGCCTGTTAGCAAAGAACACATTTGGAATCAGTCAGCGGTGTGATATGGCAGCCATACAGCTAATTTGTTTTTGTGATCCACATACAGTGTCCAGGACTAGGGTAGCCACAGTCCCACTGTACTCTGACCTGGTTAGACCATGTCGTTAGACCATTGCGTTCCTTTCTGGGGGCCATGTCTTAGAAAGAACATTGACAAATTGAGAATTGTCCAGAAAAGGCTTTCCAGTGCTGGCAATCAGCCAGCTCATGCTCTAGTGGCTTCATCCTCATGAGACCTTATCCAGATACATATTGGACTTACTAGAGGGTCTTTGAGGTCTCTTCCAACTCCAGGATGCTGTGATTCTGTGGAATGTCAGACCTGACATTTCTCAAAAAAAAAACCCACAGGTATTTATTGAACAAGACACTGTGAGTGCCACCACCCCACCCCAACCTCCACCCCACCCCAAAAAAGAGTATAAACTGTGCTCCTGGCCTTCAAGTTGCTACCAATCTAGGTGGAAGAACTTACAGTCTATCTGATTTTTGCTGGCTACTGATTCATACTAATAATGTCCCCACTTTTTCTTTACTGTGTTGTTAATCCCTACTTCATTGTGCCAGGGCAGTGACACAGGGAGCAAAGCATTTTGGGAGAGGCTCTCTTTCTATGATGTCTCAATTTCAGGTCCCATCCACTCCCTTTCCATTATTTATGCCTAATTCCACACTATATCCTCCAATCCTCATTGACACCCTGGGAGAGGGAAAGGGTGGAATTGATCTTTTGGGATTGATTTTACTTTCCTTGCTCTAATTCATGGAGTCTGGTTCTTGCCTCCACCAACCATATCATCAGCTGCTTCCTTCTATCCTCCAATTCTTTTTTTTTTGCCCTCGCACTTTCAAATGAATTTGTATTTTATCATTACCAAAGGCATTAGCATATATTAGAAAAACTGTAATTGTAAATGTGCCATACAGATTATTTGGTTAAGTCTATACAAGGTACACTTCCTTATTTAATGAGATAGCCCCTTACGATAACTCTCTGGTCTCCTAGATGTTTGGGAAACCCCTGCTCTAGGAAAAGCCCCAGTATATAGATTAGAGAGATCCTTTTCTAATGACCTACCACTTTCTTTTTAGGAAAGGGAAGCTAAGAAGGAGATTTCTAAAAAGGATGTTTTTTTTTAAAAGTATAGAATAGTTGTCCACTTGAAAGGCACCTTTCATCCCACAATCCTCTGTGGATTTTGCTAGAAGACTAGCTAAAACTGCAGAAAGATTTCAAAATGGTGGAAAGAGCTCAAGGCTGGGAGTTGGGAGACCTGGCTTCTCAACTCTGCCATCAACTGTGTAACATTAGGCAAGTTTCCTCTCCTTTCTGAGCCCAGTCTCCTCCTCTGCAAATGAAGGCAGCACAAAAGGACAATGTCTAAGATCTCTTCCAAATCTAACAGTCTGTGCTTCTAATAAATGAGAGCACTGAAGTCCAGAGAGCTGGCCATGATGTAGTTGAGCAGCCAAGCAGAGAGAAGTCACCCTCCCCTTCTAATGCCTCTTCCCTTTCAAATCCTCACCCTTCCCACCTTCCCGCCTGATGCCTCTCCCTTCTCAGTCTCTCAAGGTCAATCATTTCTATGCCATCTTCTTTGCTCTTTCAAGCCAGTCAACAAGTTTTATTGAGCCTACAAAGGGGTATCGTTAGGCATTTAGGAGCCTGATTACAGGACACTCATTGTCCTCCTCAAGTAGCCTGATAAGAGTGACAAAGTATGCACACATGTCATCATCTGAAATCTATGATTAGCAAATTATGAAGGTGCACTGAGCGACACAGAGAGAGAGCAAAGTTTTTCCAGAAGACTCTCTGAAGAAAATAAACTGGTCCTACAATGTCAAAGGAAGAGAGAGATAAGGTGTGATGGGCAAGAAGAGAAAAACCCTGGTTTGCAAATTTAGGGCTACTAGGGAAAAGGCAGGAAAAAAAGAGTCCAGGGAATAAAATCTTCATAATGCAGTAGAAAAAACACAGAATTTCAGGGGCCAAGGATCAGGCTTCAAATCCTACCTGTAATGCTTGCTACTTGAGTGACCTTGGGGAAGTCATTTAACCTCCCTGGGCCTCAGTTTCTTCATCTGCAAAACAAAAGAATTAGACCCAATAGTCTCTGAGGTCATCTCTAGCTCTTGATCTATGAATCTATGAATGTAAGGAAGTAGGTCAAATTCCTCTGATGATGCCTATTTTCTCTTTCCCTTCCTTCTTCCTTAATAACGGTACTGGATTTCTAAGCCATATTGGGTTTTACAAAGCATATTCATTAGAACGATCTCATTAGGTAAGGAACAAGCCTTGTGATTTCACATGTGGGAAAAACGAAGGCCAAATGGTAAAGAACTTGGCCCATTTTCACCCAAATAGTAAGTGGCAGAACCAAGACCAGACTCGCCTTCTGCCTCCAAATCAGTCTCACTCTGCTTCTTCTTAAAACTCTTGTCAGTACTTCCATTCATTCTCCTAGTCCCTCTCCTTTGAATCCCTCCTCAGTGGATACAATTTCTTTAACTTTCTCCTTTCCAGTCCTTCCCAGTGACCCTCCTTCCTTCCAATTCCTCCTTATCCCCATTGGAGAATTTCCTGTCTTCTTTCAAACGTTCCCTACACCCTTACCCTTTTACCGAACATCCCTCTTTAATTTTCCTTATGCCACTTAGGCCATGATCCTTTCTTCCTTCCAGTCAATCAATCAACAAGGCAATTACTATGTGTACTCAACTGTGAGGATATGAAGAAAAATGTGTATACACATATATCTTGTATATGTCATATGTGTGTATCATGTATATGTGTATATACACGTACACACGTGATATATACCAGATACACCCACGGAAAATGGCCTTAGAATAGCCTAAATAGGCAGATAGATGGTGCAGTGGACTGGACCTGGGGTCAGGAAAACATGACAGATCCAGCCTCAAACACTTACCAATTGTCTGACCCTAGACCAGCCACTTAATCTATGTCTGCCTCAGCTTCCTTAACTGTAAAATGGGGATTGTAATAGTATCTACCTCCCAGGGTTGTTATGAGGATCAGATGAGATATTTGTAAAGTGTTTAGCATAGTGCCTGGCATGTAGTAGATGCTCAATAAATGCTTCCTTCCTTCCTTCCGATCTCCCTTCCTCCCTCCCTCACTTCCTTTTACTTTGGGGGAACAAGAAAGGCCTCAGGAAGAACGTGGTGTTGGAGTTGAGTTTTGAGAGAAGCCAGGAATGCTTAGAGACAATGGTAAAGAAGGACAGCATTCCAGGCATGGAGGCAGTAATGCTGTCAGTCTTTCCTCATTAGTCATGCCTTCCAGCTGGCCCTCTTCTGCTCCCATTGTCTTTGATAACCATTGCCATCTCCCTCCTTCATATGTTTAATGAACATGCCATGTAAGACCCTTTCAAGGTTACAGAACTAATCCTTAATTAACTTGTCCATGTCCATTTAATGACCACACCGAATGCAAGAGCTCAGTAATTGAAATAAAACAATCCTTTACATTCAATGTTAATTCAACTCAATCCATTACCTATCTCAGAATACTTTGAACTAGTCTCTGTAGGGGACACAGAGAAGTGTGATACCACCTCTGCTTCCAAGTAGCTTAGTATTAAAGGCAAAATGCAGAAGAAGATGAAAAGGGTAAGGTGGTCTGACTTCCTGCTCAATTCCTACTTCCTGACCTTCCTGGCTACATTTTATCCCTCACAGAGTCATGTTGCCTTCCTATTTCTTATCCGCAACAGGGTGCAGTGGAGAAAGCAGGTCTGTGTTTGAATCCTGAATCTGTGATCTTGGACTAATCACTTAACTGGTCTGGGCTTTATCTCCCCATTGCTAAAGTGAAGAGGTTGGTTTGAATCAGTTCTACAATCCCCTCCAGCTCTAATTCTATGATCCTATGAGTCTCTCTCCTTCTACCTTCTACCTTCTACCAGCCCCCTACCTTTTTCCTTTTTAACTTTCCTTTATCTCCTGTACAGCTTTTGCCAAACCCCTCCCCGCATAGTGGAACAAAGGTGAAACAATGCATTGAGAAAGTCGGTCAACCTGCTCCCCTTGCTTTAACTTATTTAGAATGGAGTGATCACTGAGTTCAAGAAACTATTCTATCTTTGGAAAGAGTTTCTGTTTCTGTCTGTCCTTTTGTTTCTAGTCTCTGTGTCTCTAAGTTTCTTGTCTCTGTTTTTTCTTACTATCCCTTAGGCTAATAAAGATTTTTTTAAAACCACTTTTTTTGTTTTTTTAATTTTATTTTCACTTCTTAATTCTCTCCCTGCTTTTACCTTCTCCCTCACCCATTGAGAAGTCGAAAGATACAATACCCTTTATACATATGAAGTCATGCAAAACACATTTCCATATCAGGCCAATATAGACTTATCCATATTAGGCTAATATAGACCGGTGGGGAAAAACTGAAAGCCAAGCAGAAATATAGAAAGATATCAAATCACACCATGGAAAGAGAGAGCCAGAAAGTGATACAAAGCTAAAAATATATGAATAATATGCTCTGAGAAGCTTGGAGACAGCAGGCTTAAGTGTAGGAGCAAGCGAGATAATGTTTATGAAGTATTTTGTAACCTATAAAGTACTATATAAATGTCAGCTGTTATTATTAGTGGAAAGAGTCTCATATTTGGTGTCATGGGGTATAGGTTCAAAGCCTGACTTTTCTATTTATTCCCTGTGTGACCTTATACAAGTCACTTTTCTGTTCTGGGCCTCAGTTTTGTTGCTTGTAAAATAGATCTCTGAGGTACCTACCTTCCAACTCTAAATCCTATGATTCTAGGAAGACCATGAAGCAAAGAGTTCCATATCTGCTCTGGAAAACATAAGGTAAGGATAGAACTCATTGGTCCCTGTGACCAAATGTAAGTCTAATCCCTCTTCCACACAATAGCCCTTCAGACATTTGAAGCATGGCCTACTTTCATCTTATCTTTTCCAAGTTAAATATCCCAGACTTCTTCAAGAAGACTTCATTGGACACAGACTCAAAACTCTTCACCATCCTGGTTGCCTCCATTCTGGACAAGCTCATCCATGTCTTTCCTAAACTGTGACATCCAGAAATGAACACAATATTCCAGATGTGGTCTGATGAGGACAAAGGACAGTAGAAATGTTGCCTCTCTGTTGCTGGACGCCAGACTTCTCTTAATATATCCCAAGATTCCAATAGCTTTTTTTGGCTACCACCCCACCCTGCCATCCCATATTGAGCTTGTAATCTGCTTAAAAAAAAAAAGAAAGAAAGAAAGAAAGAAAAGAAAGAAACAAACCCAGATCTTTTCTCAGAAAACTTCATGACTCTTCCATTTCGAAGTTGTGATGATGATTTGAATCCAAATGTAAGATAGGGATATTACACATATTACACATATCCCTATTGAACTTCATCTTCTTAAACTAAACAGAACAAATCCCCTTAATAAAAGGATGTGGCCTCAAGGCCACAGGTTTCCCACCCCTGCCCTACTCTAGACCCTTTTATTAAGGGTCTGCACTTGAGGACCTAGAGGGCCACATGCGTTCTCAAGTCCACAGGTTCCCCACCCCTGCTCTAGGTTATCAAGACCTTTAGATATCCTTACTGACATCCGGGATGTTCTTGGCTCCTCCCAGGTTTGGGTTAATCATCTAAAACTTTGCTAAGCATTCTTATCTATGCCTTTGTTCAAGTTGATGAAGAGATCTTTTATCAAATGGACATGATACTAATTAACCAATACATGATAACTAATTAACTAATCATCATACTTGGACCTTCAACCAGATCTGCATCCAATTAATTGTTCTTATGTTGTCACCAGGTCCACATTATGCAATCTCTTCTACAAGAATAGTATAGGATACTTTATCTAATGCATTGCTAATGTCTAAATAAACGATGTCCACAGTATACCTCTGATCTATTCCTTTAGTAATCCTGGTACAAAGAGAAATAGAGATTAGTCTAACATACCTTGTTCTTAATGAAGCCAAAGTGGCTCATTCTTAATCCCTACTTCCTTTTCTAGATGTTCACTAAACATCTACTTAATACTCTGTTCTAAAGTTTTCCCAGGAATTTAAATCGAGCTCACTAGCCTATAATTTGCAGACTATTCTCTTCCTTTTTTTTTTCTTGAAAACTGGGACAACATCTGCCCTTTTCTAGTCCTGTTGTACCTCTCCCATTCTCCAAAACCTTTCAAATATCACCGACAACAGTTCAGGAATCAATCGATCAACATTGATTTAGTATCTACTATGTGCCAGACACTCTGGGGGCTAAACAAAGAAGCAAAAGACAGTCCCTGCCCTCAAGGGGTTTACAATCTAATGGGGGAGATGATATATAAACAAATATACACAAATCAAGCAATATACAGGATAAATAGGAAGTATTAGAGGCCTGTTTGAATTGAATTGAATTGAACTGAATTGAAGGGTATACATGGGGGAGTAAGGTGTAAGAATACTGGAAAGTGATGGGGAGAGGGGGAGGACCTAAGTGCTAGGTCACCTCCATTGGTTGTTTCAGAAAGGAGGATGTAGTTCAGCTGGGCCTGATGACTTGAATTCACCAAGGTCACTAGGTAGTTGTTTTCTTACAATCTCCTTATTTAAATTGGATATAAAGTCCCCAGTAGCCTTTCTTTCTTGTTATTTACAATGCAAAGGTCATTCTCCTTGGCGGAGAAAACAGAAGCAAAATCACAATGTCTAGCATTTCCTTACTGCTTCTTACTTACTTACTGTTTTACATATGACATCACATCGGATCCTCACGACAACCCTATGAGAGAGACGTTGTTATTATCCCCATCCCACAGATAATGAAAATTGAAGCTAAGAGTGGTTAAGTGAATTGTCCTGGGTCACACAGCTAATAAGGATCTGAGCTAGGATTCAAATTCAGGTCTTCCTGACTCCAAAGTCCAAAGTTCTACAAACTCAGGGTCTGCCTTCAATTAGTTATCATAATTCCATCCACCTCAAGCAAAGATCCTTTCCTTTCTTTGATCTTCCTCTTTTCATCAATTTAATGTAAAAAAAAAAAGCAACTAGGCACTTTTCATTGTCTTTAGCTTAGCTCAATCTGAGTTTTGCCTCTCATAAGACTGTGCTGTGCTCTTATGGTCAAGCTCTGGTCTTGTGGTCATCTTTTGTATGTATCTTTTAAAAAGTCTAAATTGGTTGGTTGGTTCCATCCCCATACCAATGGGGATTGTTTCTTATTGTCTCAATTGTCTCTTAAGACAATTCCATTTCTTCTCTCCTTTGGAATTGTTTCTCCTTGTATATTCAGAATTTCATTTCTGAGAATTTCCAATCCTCACTCAACTGACTTTCTCTAGAGAACTATTGTCTATGAATCTCTTCGTCTGAAACCTTTGAAATTTGTTCTTTCCAAACCTTGGGGATGGGTCAGACTGATTTTTCTGGTCTTTACCATCACCAACTCTAGGGGGAAATCATCACTTCCTCTAAGGTCTCCCAGCAATCATTTCTTCTTGCAGATCCAGTAGCAGGTCCAGAATTAAATTTCCCTTGTTGGTTTCTTGATCTTTTGAAGAACTGAATTATCATTAAGACAAATCTAGAAGTTTATTAGATACTCTGCTTTTAGTAGAGAAAGTTTCAGAAAATTTCCATATGATTGAACGTTATTACTATAAAATCTCTCTGTGCTAGGCTTGTGTTCTATTTCCTAAACTCCTCATCCGGTTCCTCTTTCTGTCCAAGTGGTCTGTAGCACACCACAATGACAAAATCACTTTTGTTTCTTTTCTCATTGATCTCCGCAATGCTTCCCCCTCCTAGTTCCTAAACTTTGCATGAGAATGTCTTTTTTAATATATAATGCTATTCCGCTACTATGATGCCTTTTACCCATCCCATTTCTTTTCAATTAGGCCCATAAACAGCCATATTCTAGTCATAGGTTTCATCTCACCAAATGTTAATGATACATTTTTTGACCTGATGGCAGTATGGAGTCAGATCATCTGACTCACGGTGTAGAAGAAAGAGATCTGAATTTGCAGTCTGAAGAAATGGGTTCAAATCCCAGCCCTGCTACTCGCATTTATGATGTTGGGTAAGTCATTAATTCTTTGGGCCTTTATTTTTATAAAATGAAGCAATTCAACTAAATGATTTCTAAGATCTTTTCCAGATACAATATGCTATTATTCATATTTCAATCCTAGAATCATTTTGTTCTGACTCTAAGCTCACCAAACCACCTCCTAATAGTGGACTGGTTCCTCAGTGCAAAAAGAATGTGCTCTGGAGAATAGGGACTGGATCTCTCATTTTCATTGACACAAGGAATTCCTAGATGAAGAAAATTCCTCTGCCAGTAAAGGCAGGCAACTTCTTTGAAACTTAAAGATTTAGAGAGTTGCCAACAGTCACTAAGAGGTTAAATGACTTTCCCTGGATCACACTAGGAAAGTCATATAGTATATTTCAGAGGTTATACTATGCAACGTTGCCTCTGTCTCTCCATAGTATGAATATTCTATCTGCTTAGCACTTATACTGCTCAATATAAATAAATACATTGTCATGCCATGTTTGGCAGTAAATCTCATGCGGACATCATGAATCCATCCCCGTAGTTCACATAAAACACATCTAGTGGAATGATAAAATCAAGCTTCTGAACCTACAAAGCTGGTGACTAAAGCCAGCATTCTAATGATATGGCCTTTTAATAGCACTTTACAGTTTGCAAAGCACAATTTTAATAATAATAACAGTAATGATAATAATAACTAACATTTTTATAGCACTTACTATGTGCCAGGCACTGTGCTAAGCATTTTACAATTATTATCTCATTTTGTCCTTACAACAATCCTGGAAGGTAGGTGTTATTATCCCCATTTTATAGATAAGAAAACTGAGGCAGAGAGCAAGGGTCACAGGGTCACAGCTAGTAGGTATTTGAGGTCAGATTGGAGCTCTGGCCTTCATCTCTTCAAATCCAATGCACTATTCATTGTACCACCCGGCTTCCCCATGTAGCCCAGGCTGGGTGGCTGCTCGCCCCAATACAGAGGAAGAATGAGAAAGTGAGACAAAGTGTGGGAAATAGAGAGTCACTGAAGGTCTCAGCCAAACTGGGGTCAGTGAGCCAGCCTTCCTGTTACAATGCTTCCCTTTCTCATCTCTGCTTCCTAGCTTTCCCAGATAAAATCCCACCTTCTACAGGAAGCTCTTCATCCTAGGCCCTTCCTTCCGGTGATTATTTCCAATTTGTCCCTTATATGGCTTATTTGTACATAATTATTTGCATGTTGTCTCCCTCTTTAGGCTGCAAACCCTGGAAAACAGACTGTCTTTTCCTTTCTTCGCGCCGGCACTTAGCAGAGTTCCAGTGCATAACACTTTGCATGTTTATTGACTGACTGACAGCTTGGATAGAGGAAGACATAGGCTAGAAAGGAGATAACAGCAAAGGAAGTGATGTGGCACAATGGAAAAAGAGAGAAGAGGCAGAGAGGGAAAGATAAAGACAAAAAGGCCAAGAGAGATAGAGTCATCGAGAATGATGATGAGAGACAGAAAGTGAGCCAGACTAAGTGATGAGTGAAACACCCAGGGAGTATCTAAGTAAGGACATAATGGTATCACATGATTGCAACTTTCTTAGAGACTGATCTGCCCCTCCTTCCCTTCCTTGCTTCCTTCCTCTCTTCCGGTGACTTGTCACTCAAATATCAATGGCATGCTGCTGGCACTCAGCTTGGCAATTAGTCTTGGCAGCCTCTCCCTCCAGCATCCTCTGGAGCTGTATAGTCCTTCCAGTTCCTCTTTGCCACACACCCCTACCCTACCCTGCCCTGCATCTCTTAAGAGGGTAACAGAGACATCTGAGCAGTGCCATGGAGTTTATGGCTCCTCTAAACCAAGACTCTCCCCACCCAGAGTGTGGCATCTCTTACCTTTTTATCTAATGATCTCTAAGCACCTTTGTGAGCGTCATTGAAACTGAGGCTGAGGGAGAGGCATCCACACCCCTCCCCTGATCTAACTTCTCTCCTCAAGTCCAAATCAAGAGGGCCATGTACAGGGAGGATCCATCAGAGAGTAGTTTAGGAGGTGATGGAGAATAAAGCAGCCACCAAAACTTTTGAGGGAGGTTGTGAGGAAGTAGTGAATTTGGAGGAATCGCAACCCCCTTCTTCCTTCCCCACCCCCCACTTCTAGCTACACACACAATGAACAAAAAAACAAACAAACCCATAAGTAAAACCCAACATATACAGTCCAGCAATACAAAGTCTCATATTTTAAGTTCATCACCTCTCTGGCAGGAAGTGAGTCCTCCCTAAGGAAGTAGTTTGTCTTCAGTATTCTGGAGTCATGGTTTAATTACTGCATTAATCGGTCACAAGGGCTTTCAAAACCAAATTAGATTTTTAAAAGAAGTGTACAGAAGCAAGGGCAAGTAACAGGATTAATGTAAGAGTATGGCACAGTTTATAAAAATAGTGTCAGGATAGGCACACTAATACACTGTTGGTGGAGCTGGGAAATGGTCCAACCATTCTGGAAAGTAATTTGGAAGTCTGCTCAGAAAGTGACTTTGCTCAGTGGAGGAAAAGGCAGGATACAAAGTGGTGGCCGGTATTGAAGAAGGACTCGGAAGAAGGCAGAGACTTGCACCAAATTTGTGAAGAAGAGTAGTAAGGTGATAGCAGAATTACCAAATCATAAAGCTATAATGGACCTTTAGAGATCACCTAGTTCGACTCATCATTTTACAGATGAAGAAATCAAGGCAAAGATTATAAATGCATATAAAAATGAATCTTTTAAAGTAAAATCTTAATTGGTTAGAGAGTTTTCTGTGTATCCACATTGGTCTCTTCAGACAAATTCCATTTTTTTTCTCCTCAACGTGCTTGCTTCCTTTTGTGCCTTCAGAATTTCATTCTTGAAATTTTCCTATCACTCCTTAACTGACTTCTCCTATAGAATTTTAGTTCATTACATCCTATCCATCCTTTCTCTGAACTCTTTGAAATCTGTTCTACTCAAATCTGGGTACGTGTCAGAGTATGCTAATTTTCCCTTCTCTATTACAAATTCTAGGAAGGAAGGTCACTACCCTCCCAAGTTCCCATCATTTCCATCCCCAATAACCAGATTTTCCCCTCGTTGGTACCTCTACTTTTTGAAGGATGAAATTTTCATGAGGCAATTTAAGAGGTTAATAGCTACTCTGCTTCTGGCTTTTAATAAATTGTAGGAGTTTTCAAGGAGCTAAAAAGCCACAAAGAAACTGGAAACCAAGGACAGATTTTTAAGAGAGTCCAATGGAACTGGGAACAGAGTGAAAGCATGTTGAATGGAGACAATAATGTCTTTAGAAAGCAAGGGGATTAGAATTAAATAGCGGGGAGGAGAATAATGAAGTAGGGGTGAAGGAAGCACAGGGAGAGGGAGACGAATAATTTTAAATTTCTTTTTTTCATTTTTTGGAGAGGGGAAGGCAGGGCAGTTGGGGTTACGTGATTTGCCCAAGGTCACACAGCTAGTAAGTATGTCAAGTGCCTGAGGCTAGATTTGAACTCGGGTCCTCCTGACTCCAGGGCTGGTGCTCTATTCACTGCACCACCTAGCTGCCCCAACAAATAATTTTAAAGAAAAATTGAATGATGAAAAGAGTAAGCAGAGACAGCTCCACCCCTCTGGAAAACATGCCAGTTAAGACACCTTAAGTCTCCGAACATCCTGTTGACATTCTGAAATGAGTCACTGAATCCCAGAAACCGGAGGCAAAAGTGATGTCACAGCCTGGAGTGGTAGGCACCCCAGGACAATGAGGACCTTGGGGTTCAGGGAGCCCAACCTGTCTGGCCCCACTCATCCCAAGAGCAGAGCCCTATTTAATATCCCAAAACAAGTAAAAATTGGAACATAATAGGTGTCCTCCAGGGTACAAAGGGGCATAGAGAGGAGTCACTGTTGAAACAGCAGTAAGAGATGGAGAAGACAAACATAAATACAGTCCACAAGGAAAACAAACTCCTAAATTTCTCCCCCAAGGGACTCTGAGCTATATTAGGAGATTGAAGCTGAGGAAAAATTATAACCTGAGCTCAGCCCTAAGGGTAAATCTTGGCCCTTCCAGCAGCCCCAGCACAATCTCAGCAATGTAGACGAATCTCCGGGATCCTAGGGACCCAGCAGTCGGAGGAGCTGAACCAAGTAGAATTCAGGATTCAGCAAACATTATTAAGGGCCTACTATGTGCAAGGCACTGTACTAGTTTCTGGGGAGGAGACAATGATGAAAATTAAATTCTTCCCGCCCTGAAGGAGCTTACAATGTAATACGGGAATATGAATACATGGCATGTATACAACTAAATAGAATACAAGGTGCAGTGTGGTATGATTACAAAAGAGGGGCGGGTGAGAGACAGGGAAAATGGGATCATTTGAGGAAGAAAAGAGGTTTAGGAGGCAGGGTAGAGGATAGTGACCTGCCACCTGCCTTCCAGCCTTTGATATTACTAGCCGTGTGACCCTAGACAAACTGTTTACTTAGCCTCTCTGTGTCTCTGCAAAGTGAGGGTTAACACTGCTTTACAGACTTACTCACAGGGGCATTGTGGGGAATGTACTTAGTAAACATTAATGTGCTATCTAGATAGGAGCTAGTTCTATTGTCTTCCTTTTATAATCATTCAACCTGGGGGTATTTAGTTGTCAAGGAAATCCTGGAGCATGGGTTTCCATATTTGGGACTGACTTGGAGGAGGAGGGCACAGAGGTGTATCGAAATCTTCGATGCATTTCATGTAAGGCCAAAACCAGAGGATGGGGTACCAAAGAAGCTCTTGGATCAGAACTTTTGAAATGGGGAGAGTTCTGCCCCACCCTTGCATTTCAGGGTGGAGAGTGGGAATGAAATGGAGGTGTGTACTGGAGTGTTCACTGAGTGTACTGAAACCCCCTTGAAAAAGATCACTCTTATTTTACCGTTTTAGAGAACCCAGAAATTCTATCAGTTCTCCCAGTGCCTCAACCTCCAATTCTTCTTGAAGGCTGCCTCTCTTCTCTTGATAATCTGCACTTCCAACTCTCCCCTCCATCCTAGGGACTCGTTTCCTCTTTCTCTGACAATTCCATCCTCTGTCTTCAACCCCTCTCTGTGCACTTCCTCTCTCCCCCTTTAGTTCCCTTCTTTGTCTCTTCCTTCTAATCCTTCTTTGCCATTGCTTCTCCCTTATCTTCCTTTTTTTTTTTTGAAAGGGTAAGGAGAGGATTAGAGGAGGAAGCTGAAGAATAACTATATTGTTTGTTTTAAAAAAAACACACTAGGAATAAAGAGACTTGCAAGTCTATCCTTGGCTATGGCACGGGCTAGCTGTGTGACTTTGGACAAGTCATTTGCCCACTCTTTGGGTTTTGGTTTACTCTCTTGCAAAATGAAGAGGCTGAATCAGAAAATTTCCAAAAATCCCTTTTAGCTCTATCAATATATGGTTCTATGGATATTGGGAATTATTATTGAGTTTGCAATGGGAAGGAAGGAGAGAATAGGAACATCCTGCCCATTCTAACCCTCTCGATTGCTGGAAAGCCTAACAATCGTAGTTTAAGCTTTGTTGTACAGTTCAGCCCTTTGCGGGGAAAGGAGTGAGGAATAATTGGAAGATTTAAAGAACTAGAAGAGACCTTACAAATCATCTAATTCAACCCCTTCATTTAAGTCAACAAGCATTTATTAAGTGCCTACTATGTGCCAGGCACTATGCTAAGTAGGGGGGAGGGGATACATGGAAAAGCAAAGAACAGTCCATGCTCTGAAGGAGCTCAGAGTCTGTGGGAAAAGCAACAAGCAAGTACATTCCATCTAATTGGAAGTAGTCTTGGAGGGGAGGCAGTAGAGGATTAGGAAAGACTTCCTGCAGAACTTGGTACTTTAGTTGAGACTCAAGGAAGCCAGGAGACAAGGATGAGAAGGGATAGTGTCCATAGAGGTCAGCTAATGAAAATACCCTGAATTTGGTGTATAATATTAAAACACTGGGAGAGTAAGATGGAGTCAAAAGGCTTTAAAATCCAAACAAAAGACTTCATATTTCATCCTAGATGTAATAGGGAATCACGGGACTTGAATGAATAAGGGGCGATGCGGTCAGACTTGTGCTTTAGGGAAGATCTGTTTCATAGCTGAATGGAGAATGAACTAGAGAAGAGAAAGACTTGAGGTAGGGAAACCAACCAGCAAGCCATTACCATAGTTTGGGCATGAGAAAATGAGGGTCTGCACCAAAGTCGCAGCAGCATCAGAGACCTGAAAGAGGTGTGTGTGAGAGTTTGTTGGGAAAGTAGAAACATCAGGATCTGAGTGGCTGGAAGGATGGTAGAACCCTCTACAGCGATAAGGGAAGTTAGGAAGAGGGTTTGAGGACAAAGATAATGAGTTCAGTTAACAGAATGCCCAAGGCCTCATAGCCAGTGTTTCAGAGGCAGAACTTGAACCCAGATTTTCCTAACTCAAGAGGCTTTCTATCCAAATACCTCTAATAGAGGACTTAGTTGTGAGGTGTTTTTGTTTGTTTGGTTGGTTTTGTTTTCCCCCCCTTCTTTGTGGATAAGCCTGGGGAAAGAGATGGAGGTTCAAAATGGAACACGCAAGTGAGAAGGGGATCTCAGAGATCCCAAGTCTTCTTTACCCCTTTCTGTAGCCAATCAATGAACATTTATTAAGCACCTACTATGTGCCAGGCACTGTGCTAGGCATTGGAGTTGATGAGCTTATATCTGTTCAGCCTGAAACCTTATGTAAGTTGGCGTCAAACTGTCAACCGGAGGAACTGGAAGGGGGAGCTGGGCCAGGGTGTGACTCTTGACTCCTGGAATCTCTGCTCTGGGGCGTTGGCACATTCCTGCCTTTCAACACCTCAGCCCTCTGCTGGTCCTGCCCTTCCATGGGAGTGACACGTGCTGGGCTGCCCATGAGTTGGCCTCTGAACTTCACCTTTTATCTGAAAATCTCTGAACACTAACGAGCTGCTGTAAAAACTTTTGGAGCTTCCTCTCTATCCCCTTCACACACTTCAGCCAGACTCACACATTTGCCTCAGGGCAGTGAGTAAAACATTAAGAAGCCCAAAATCGTTTTGCAAATCAGGCATATGTTCCTTGGGCCTACCTCCTCTGTAATCATCTTCTCCATCCCCTCACCTCCATGTCCTCATCCGTTCTTTCGTCCCTGCGTTCTTCCTCTCACCCATCCTTCCTCCAAGACCCTGCCCTAAATCCTCATGATTATGGGGGGAAATAAGGGCAGTCCTTCTTAGGTTCTGACTTTGATCCATCGTGCTCAATCACAAAACAAGACAGATTTTGAGGGTGATGTGGAAGGGGACACCTTTCTGGGGCTTAGGATGAACTTGGTTCTTGAGTTGTAGGACCCAGAAAAGGGGAATTCCAGCTCCGTTTCCTGTGTGATTTTGGGCAAGTTACTAAACCTCTCTGATTCTCAGTTTCCTTAAATGTAAAATAAAGGAGTGGGACTAGGTGATTTTCGAGATTACTTCTGGCTTCAAAACTATGATCCCAGAGCCCAGCGTGTTTGTTGTACACAGTAGGCTCATTACTAGCCAATTAACCGAATTGGCATAGCATGCCAATGCAGGACTCAGTCATGATTTAAAAGAACCATAAGAGGGCACTAGAGAATAAGAAATAGGGGAAACTGAGCAACCTGTGCACCTGTAGCCCCAAAAAAGAGCAAGGTAATCTAGCCAGAGTTATAACTAGAGCAGGGAATCTGAGGGTCTTCTTAGACACTAACATCTGAGAATGGTGATGTTTCCTCCTGGCTTTAGTCTGGAGACCATATTTCTAGCAACTTGTCCCTTTCAATCTTCTGTCAACCCATCCCCGCACAGAAGTTGTGCGGGAGAGTGGTCCGGGAAGAGTCACAGAACAGTCTCTGGAAGAGGGAAGTAAGAGAGGAATTGATCCATCTCCTTATTCTGTAGCTACTGCTCCAACTCAACCCTTACGGGCAAGACGGTGGGATTGGTGAAGGAGGAGGGAGGAGAGCCTAGAACATTTCCACTTGGAGGGAACTCTGAGGAATAAGGACAGGGCTTCTTGGTGGAGGTGGAAGAACAGGTGTGGACTGACGATCCTAAGCAACCCAGGGGAAAGTGAAAGGTGCCCCTTACGTGACTGACACAAAAAGAGAGCTCTTCAGGGGCCAATGAGCCGAGAGGAAGCACTTTCAGGAAGTTTATTTCAAGGGGAGGTCCGGGGCCTTTGAGGGGACAGCGAATATCTCTACTGAAGTCCCCAGTGATGAAGGTAGGGGTTGGAATAAAGATAATGATTATAAAAATAATGATAATAACAATAATTTACCATTTATACAGCACTATTGGCCAAGTGCTTTACAATTATTGTCTCATCTGATCTAGGTATACTTGTTGCCTCCCTATCCCTAGCACCGTCTCTTCAGCCTAGCTTGTAGTATGGCTCCCACCACTATCACACTAACAAAACAACCATATCCAAGGACAATAATGATCTCTTGATTGCCAAATTAATTTTTTTCCTGATTGACATTTGTGTAGTATATCCCTGTTGATGTCTATTTCTTTCCCACATACTTTTTTCTTAACTTCAGCAACAGTGGTCTCTACTGGTTTTGTTCTTGGTCCCTGAGTCTAGACATTCCCTTAGGCAGCTAGCTTGATGTTCCCTCTTTCATTCTCATCCATGGCAATGCTTTAATGATCTCTCTCTCTCTTTTTTTTTTTTGCAAGGGGAGGGCAGGTCAATTGGGGTTAAGTGACTTGCCCGAGGTCACACAGCTAGTAAATATGTCAAGTGTCTGAGGCCAGATTTCCATTCCTCGATATCCAAGTACTAGTTTCTCTCCTGGGCCCCAATCCTACATCACTATCTGCCTATTAGAAATTTTCAATTGGATATCTTATAGGCATCCGAAATTCAAGATGTGCCTAGCACAAAGAAGGCACTTAATAAATGTTTATTGACTGACTTAGCTGATTGTAATTTCTGTCCTCCTTCCTCTCTCTCTCTCTATTCAAAATGGGAATTAGAAGGCTAGATTCTCATTTGCCCACTCCAAAACCCAAACTATATGTGTCATTCACATGTCACTCATATGTTGTTTGCATGTCACTCGTATGTCACTCACGTGGCACTATTATTAGGTTTGCATGTCATTCACCTGCCACTCATATGTCATTTATGTGTCATTTTGCATGGTATTTCCCATGTCACTCATGTGTAGCTCGCATGCCGTTCATATGTTGCTCATGTGCAGTTCGTGTGTCGTTCACCTATCACTCATGTCATTCACATGTCTTTTACTGTGTCATTCTTATGTAGTTCACATGTCTTTTCCACATGTCACTCACCTCATATATCCAATCTAGTGCTAAATATTGTCATTTCTACATCCACAATATTTTTTAATATGCCCCATTTTCTCCACCATGTTATACAGCCATCACTGTAGCTAAGCCCCTCATTGTCTCTCCATTGGACTACTGCAATAATCTTTTCTAATTAGTCTCCCTGCCTCATCTCTCCCCACTTGAATTTATCCTACACAGAAGTTCCAAAATGAATTTCCTAAAAGGTTGACCATATCACCTCCCTCACACTCACTCAATAAATTCCAGTAACTCCCCATTACCTCTAATATAAAATATAAAGGCCATTGGTACTTAAAGCTCATCACAGCCTGGCTTCTTCCTTTGTTTCCAGGCTTCTTAAAAAAAATCGAACTGAACTTAACAATAAAAAGTATATTTACATACACATAACAGAATATGAAAGCAGGATTCTATATGAAATCATGAGTTTCTATTTCATATTGCTTACCTTAAAAAAAAAAACAGCACGGAGTAAATTCTAACCTTCAAAACTGTCCTGCTTCTATCTAAATTTCCTTCTGCTCTCTTCTGCACAATTTTTAAAATGTTAAAATAGCCCTCATCTTTTTAATTCATTATTGCTAATTCTTCTCCATACTTCCGTTCTCTTGGCTAAGGAGGACAATGAGACCAAGTGTAATAACCCCTCTACATTGAAATACTTGAAGATCGCAACCAATATTTTTCCAACCTCTTACTCTCCCTTCCCCTCTCCCAGGTTAACCAGCTTTAGATCATTCAACAGATCCTCTAAAGGCAGGGTTTTCAAGCCCCTGTCCCCTCACTATACTAGTGATCATCTTCCAAATATGTTCCAGTTTGGTCATGTCGCTTGCGTATTTTGATAACCAGAAGTGGTTTTCCAAACAATATTCTAGATGTGACCAGGATGAGGACAGTGAGACAGTCAATCAACAAACATTAATTAGGCACCTACTACGTGCCAGGAATTGTGGTAAACACTGTGAATCCAAAGAAAGGCAAAAGATAATCCAGGCCCTAAGGGAGCTCACAGTCTAATAGGGGAGACAACACGCAAACAATTATGTTCGAACAAGCTATTTTCAGGATACTAATCAACAGAGAGTAGGCAGATCAGGAAAAAGAGACCAAGAATAGCTTCCTTTAGGAGGTGGGATTTTATACGGTACTTAAAAGAAGCCAGGAGGCAGAGAGGGAGAGGAAGCGGTGTCAGTGCTTGGGGGACAGCCAATGAAAATGTCCAGAGTGAGATAATGGAATGTCTCCCTTGAGGAACAACAAAGAGGCCAGTGTCACCAGATCACAGAATATGTGGTAGGAGTATGAGATATAAGAAGACTGGAAAGGTGGGTTAGGGGAGAACCAGGTTGTGGAGGCCTTTGAATTCCAAACAGGAGATTTTATATTTAATCCTGGAGGTGAGAGGGAGCCACAGGAGTTGACTGAGTAGGGGGGAGGTGATATGGGCAGACCTACACTCTAGGAAGATCACTTTAACAGCTAAGTGGAGGATACACTGGAACAGGGAGAGACTTGAGGCAGAGAAATCCACCAGCAGCCCATTACGATATTCTAAACACGAGGTGATGAAGGCCTGCACGGAGTTGGTGATAGTGTCAGAGGAGAAAAGGGGACATATGTAAGAGATGTTACAAAGGCAAAATTCACGGACCTAGGCAACAGATTGGATGGGGGCGGGGGGCGGTGAGAGTAAGAGTCAAGGATGTCACCTAGGTTGTGATCTTGGAGTAGGGGTTAAAAGGATAGTGGTACCCCTGACACTGAGAATCATCAGCATTCTTGGGAGGTGATGAAATCACCAAATGAAATCACATAGACAGAGAAGAGAAGAGAGACACCTACAGTTAGCAGACATGGTTTAGAATTCAGAGGTTCCCAAATTTATTTGGCCTACCATCCCCTTTTTTAAAAATTACCTGGCACCCTCTGGAAATCTATTTTCTTTAACCTTTTAGTGATTGTTTTTTTAAAAAAAAATTTGTGTCATTTAAAAAAATATAAGATTTTTTTTGGAAAAATGACACATCTTAAATTTAATAGTTTATTGTAAATTTGTGGGTTTTTTCCTGCATTGAAATTTTGATAGCACAAAATTACATCATGTAACCATGTAGTATTATACTGTAAACAAGTTATTACACACACATATTCCTGCTGATGCATGCTGCACTTCTCAACAATGCAGGACATGTTGGCCTGCCAACACTGTTGGCGGACTTGACCACTGATTGGTTATAACTTGCATTTTGTGTGTTTATTTGGAAAATAATGTAATTACTCCGACTTTATCTCTCTTATAGAACAGATGAAACATGTACAAAACGTGCGAAACAAAATTTTCTTATCCTCTCTTCTTTCCTTATGCTTCTACTGCTCCCTTATTTTTATTCAATGCCCCCCAATTGCATCCGAGGCTACTACCACCCATCTGGATTGTTCCAGCACCCCCAGGGGGTGATATCACCCACTTTGGGAACATATGGAAGATGCAGCAAAGGAGACTGAAAAGGAATAGTCAATTAGGTAGTAGGAGAACCAGGAGACAGGAGTGTCAGGAAAACCTAAAGAGAAGTGTCAAACAGAAAAAAGTAAAGAACACTGTCACAGGTGGCGGAGAGGTCAAAAAGAAAAAGATTCGAAAAGGCCGCTAGATTTGGCAACTAAGAGATCATTAGTAAGGTTTCAGCCAGATGACCAGGTCCAAAGCGGGTCGTAGAAAGATAAGGGAGGGAGAGAAAAGAAAGTAGAGGTGTCTGTTGTAGATGTCCTTCTCAAGGAGTTTAGGCAGAAAAGGCAAAAGAGATCTGAGATGATAGAGGGGATGGGTGGAACACATAGGGATTTTTTTAAGGATGGGTGAGATAGAGGCATTTTGTAGGCAATAGGGAAGTAGCCAGCAGAAAGAGACTGAAAATAAATGAGGGGGTGGGGCAGAGTCAAGATGGCAGATTAGACACATCAACTCCACTGAATTCTCTTAACATTCCTCACCAAACAATTTAAAATAACACCTCGAATCAAATTTTGGAGCGGCAGAACCAACAAAAGGTCAGGGACACATTTTTCCAGCCTAAGTAAATTGAGGAAGTCAGCAGGAGACATCTTTGCATGGAGATAGAGGCCCATCCAGTGAGCAGAGGAAAGGCGAGGAGCAGCAGCAGCTTCCAGTGCTTTTAGACCAGAGACAATAAGGGGGTCAGACAAACGGTCAGAAAGAGATTACAGAAGACCCTTTGCTGACACTGGGTACAGCTGGCACTAATTGGCAACTCTATTGCACATACACAGCTCTGGGTCACAGTTCCAAAACGGAAAGGAGTACTGGTGTTTGATCAAAAGGAAGCAGAGTCCCTGGTCTCAGTTCCAAGGCAAAGAGGAGCTCTGGCACTTGCAGTTTCAGGAGACCAGGATAAAGACCAGAGAGCAGACCAGGGGAGCAGTGCTCATACCTCTCCTGGGATAACACCACCTTGAAAGCACCAAAAACTTGCAGACCCCCCAAAGCTACCTCTGAAAACAGCAGCATGAAAAAGCCTGAACCTTGGGACATTGCCTCCCTACCTTCAGATGAGCAGAGCCCAACTTTAACATAAAATTCAAAGAAAGAGCAACTAAACCTTACACACCCTTTGATCCAGCAATACCACTACTAGATCTGTATCCCAAAGAGATCATAAAAAAGGGGAAAAGACCCACACGTACAAAAATATTTATAGCAGCTCTTTTTGTGGTAGCAAAAAATTGGAAATTGAGAGGATGTCCATCAGTTGGGGAATGGCTGAGCAAGTTGTGGTATATAAATGTAATAGAATTCTACTGTGCTATAAGAAATGATGAGCAGGCGGACTTCAGAAAAACCTAGAAAAACTTACATGAACTGATGCAAAGTGAAATGAGCAGAACCAGGAAAATACTGCAAGCAGTATTGGCAACATCATTAGGTGATCCATCATGAATGACTCAGCTCTTCGCAGCAACACAATGATCCAAGACAAGTACAAAGTTACTTACAAAAGAAAATGCCGCTCATACCCAGAAAATGAACTGATGGTCTCAGAATGCAGATTGAAGCGTTTTTTTCTCTTCCTTTATTCTTTCTCATGGTTTTATTTCCTTTTCATCTGTTTCTTCTTCCACAACTGCGATGAATATGGAAATATGTTTTACATTATAGCATATGTATAAACTATATCAAACTGCCTGCCATTTTCAGAAGAGGGGAGGGATAGAGGGAGAAACATCTTGTAAAAATGAATACTAAAAATTTTTCTTGATATGTAATTAGGGAAAAATCAAATACCATTTAAATTTTTAAAAAGAAAAAAAAAGAAATGATGAGCAGGCAGATTTCAGAAAAACCTGGAAAGACTCGTATGAGCTGAGGCAAAATGAAATGAGCAGAACCAGGAAAACATTGTACACAGTATCAGTAACATTGTATGATGATCAGCTATGAATGACACGCTCTTCTCAGCAACATAACGATCCAAGACAAGTACAAAGGACTCCTGATGGAAAATGCCATCCGTATCTAAATAAAGAACTGATGGACTCAAGGCAGATCAAAGCATCCTTTTTCATGTACTTTATCTTTTTCTTTTGATCTGTTTCTTCTCCAACAATTGTGACTAACATGGAAATATCTTTTACATAATTGCACCTATATATCAAGTTGCCTACCATTTTAGGAAGAGAGGAGGGGAGGGAGAAAATCTGGAACTCAAAATCTTATAAAAATGAATGCTAAAAATTTTCTTGACATACAATTCAGAAAAAATAAGTGCTATCCACCTCCAGAGAGAGAACTGATAAACTCAGTGAAAATTGAAGTATAATTTTCTCACTTTCTTTAATATTCATCTCTTTTATTGATGATTAGATTCAGGTTTGCAGAGTCAGTCACTTTGGATTATATCTTGAACACCTTTGCTTTTCAGAATGCATTATTCTGTTGCCTCTTTTGGTTTCTGGTGGGTGAAGAATAGTCTTGTTCTATCAGAATTTCCTTTCCTTTATATTTGAAGATCCTTCCCCTGGTTACTTCCAAAATTTGTTGTTAAATTTAACTACCGTGTCTCTTGGAGTTTGCAGCAGAGGGTGTTTTTTTTTAAGTGATTTGTAGATTCTTTCCCATTCTGTTCTCTGATACCTTAAGAGGTCAGGAGATGTCTCTTTTTTTTTCCATTGGCTCAAGTTCCCACCTGTTTTTGAGGAGTCCAGTGACTAGCACCCTACTTCCATTCAGTCACTTAACATTGAATTATATTTTTACAAAGGGATATTTACCTCAATGATACAGCAACAACGAACACATATAACATTTCCCCAGTATCCTGGGGAATAATTTCCCCTTATACTTCTTTAATCTCTGTGAGGGTAAAGGAGGAATGAGGGAGTTAGGCTCACAGTTTAGCTCAGTTCCTACATATCATTAGTTCTAGCATGTTCAAATCCAAAGCTGCCGATGCAGGTTTCTGCTAGCCGGGCTGTTTTTAGATTACTCCTCAAGGCATTTTTGCTGGGTTGACCCGGATTCCAGGACTCTACGTTTCCCATGGCTCACCCTTCTGGACTGTATTCCTTGACCCCTAGACCAGAAAAGACCAAAGATCTAAGTCCTGTTCTCATACTCATATAAGGGGGAGGGAGCAAGAGGGGAAGACAGGGAACGAAGGAAGCCCGCCCCTTACTACATGCCGTGGGTGAAGGAGCTGTCTTTATCCTCAAATGCGAATGCCACCAAAGTCATGGCTATTTCTGAGTCCAGTCATTTTAAAGATACCTACAGTTCCAGCCATGCAGCCAATGGCTGCTCCCAACCATACGGTAGGCCAACGCAGAATTCCACACAAGCTTCACCTTTCCATTCTCCTGAATCTAATTCCTAGTTTTTCCTACATAAGTGACACCATCTTAGGTGGTCTAGGGATGTGTCAAATTCTCATTACATACAGATAAGGATACTGAGGCCCAGAAAGGGAAAGCAATTTACCCAAGGTTACACAAGTAGAAAGAGCTGAGAACAGGGCAGCTAGGTGGTGAAGCGAGCAGAGCGCGGGGAGGAGGGGGGGTGAGGGGGCGAGCGGTGGGGAAAGGGGGGGGCCCGTAGTCAGGAGGACCTGAATTCAAAACCGGCCTCAAGCACTTGACCTTGGGCAAGTCACTTAACCCCAATTGCCTTGACTCCCTCAAAAAGATTGATAAATCGTGAACTCATTAAAAAACAAAAGAAAGAGCTGAGATCTTAACCAGCATCTTTGATTCCAAATTCAGTGCTTTTTTCACTACACCTGAGAACGGACTGATTCTGTTTGCTTCTGTCATTCTATTATTCTCTCCGAAGATTCTATCCTACCTGGCAGCTGAGAGGAGGGGCCCTAGCACTTTCTCTTCTCAAAAACAAACACTGCCACATCCCTCACCAGCCAAAGTCCGCTTGTCCTTGCCCTTAAGGAAAAAAAACAATGATAACAGGCCTCTTGGGGAGTTTTACTTTCTTGTTGACTCAAAGCTTCCCCAAAAGGGTAGACCTCATCTCTGATTTATGACGTTCCCTTCCTTCTTGTTCCACAGGCTTCTGAGCCTCTCTTTCAAGAGTCACCCTTTGAAGAGAACTTGTCACCCAGGCACCGACTTCCTGAGACTTGGAGCAAAAGAAAATCACCTGAATTGGTAGCAGGAGACTTCAAGGTAGGATAATAATTGGTACTTCTAGAAGAGAAAAAGCTGGGTGATATTACAATAAATGAATGAGCGAGGCTGGGAAATTTCAAAGTCGGGGAAGGAATCTCCTTCTTTATCAAATGAAATAATGTTTAGCACAGTACTTGGCACATAGTAGGCTCTTAACAAATGATTATTCCATTGTTCTCTTCCCCCATCTCTCATTAGTCCTGTGTAATCCAGGAATTGCCCAAGTTGACTCTGCCAGAGTGATTCTCTGGCCGAGGAGTTAGTTGTCTCTTGCTTTCTCTGCTTTGGGCTCTGTATCTTTTCCTCTTTCACAAAACGTGCTAAGTAGTTTATCAGCAAGATAGCTTCTTTCTTCTCCTTCCTTTTAACTCCGGAAATCTGAAATAGAGAGAAAGGCTACAAGGAAGTAAAGTCATGTGAGACAGCAGTCAATTCTCACCCCACCTTCTAATGGCAGAGACCCACAGCTTTGGTTATCTCCAAATAGTTGGTAATCCCAAGCCACAGAGAATCTAAACCAAGAGATAATAAAACCATTTCTAATTGACTTTAAAATTCAGTCTCAAATTATTATTTGAGGTTGCATCTTAAATGGCTGAAAAAGTGCTTACTATGTGCCAAACAATATGGTAAGTGCTAGAAATAAAACACAAAAAAAACCAAGATCAGTCCTTGCTCTCAAGGAACTCACATTCTAAGAGGAGTGGGGATGTGGGTGGGGTCAGGAAGAGATGTAGGGGAATGAACACATAACTAGAAAGTTCAGCTGCAGGGCAGATGACAAGTTCCAGAAATCCAAAGGGTGTAGCCGTGGCAAAGTCCAGGTACCTGGCGTTGCATCAGAAGGTCATATTACAGCGCCAGGGTTATTTGGTTTTGGCTAATGGTTATAAGAAGTATATATATTATATCTACATACACACACACACATATATGTATACACATTAAATATATTTTTATATAGGATATCTATATTTTACATATGCTCACAGACACACATATATACACACATAGGTATATACATGTGTGTATGTATGTATATATATGTATGTATGTGTGTATAATCCACTCCCCCTCAAAGTGACTGCAATGGTACCCTCCTCAATAGTAGGGAAGTTCAAAAGAGGGGTGAGTTTAGGGGCAAGGGGAAGATAATTTTTTCTATTTTGGACATGTTGGTTGCAGGACATCCTGTTTAAAGTGTGTGGGGACAAAAATCACCCCAAATGACTGAAAGAGAAACTGAGGCAGAGCTCTAAGCCAAAATACTTTACTAAAGGCACTTAGCCCCCTCCAATGACATGTTCCTCAGAACTTCCTCACAATCTGAGATGCCACCTCTTTCCAGGGCCCTATTTTTACAGGGTTTGATACCTAGACATTCTAAAATGCTCATACAAAAAAAAAAACAGAATAATTCCACTGGTTGGCATCTGACTCATAAGCTAAAATTGAAAAAAATGGTATGTCATCAGAGTTACCACTTGAGTGAAGCAAGAAATATTGGCCCTGACTAGGTGGTCACAAGATGGATGGGCTCCTCCTTAGGTTAGGCAAGAGGAGACAGCACAAGCTATACACAGCTCCAAGAACATATTGGAGGGGACTTTCCATACCATGCCACTCACTACCCATGCTTGGTTTGGACATGGAATTTGGGTAAAGCAGGTTGCTTTAAGTAAGTTCCATAGCTGGTAAACATTATGTTAGAGTTTGAGGCCTATTATAGGGCCCTCCTATTAGAATCTATATTCCTATGTAACTTATACAAAATATGGGATTAATACACTGCTTATTCTTATACCTTGTATTAGATGATTAACTAAATATGTATTACTGGATGAATATATTAAAATAATTACTAACAATCATTACCCCTTATAGAATTATAATGGATTAATACTGACTAGAGTTTGAATAGAAATCCTCAATGAATCAACTTTCTCATCCTGGTCTTTCTGCGGATTGTTACAGTCTAAACGCATGGAATGCAGTCCTCCACAGATGACGCAATACCAGTAGGGGGCAGTCCCCTTGACGAGGTGCAGTTGACATTAGTAAAGAGGGAAATGGGCACAACTTAACATACTAATTACGTTCCATTTGATTAGACACTAAATCATAATATACTAAATGTAATAACAAATGTCTGAGGTGATTCTTTCACTATCCAGGAATCATGAGGGACAGGTACATCTTAGTAACATGACCCACAAGATACGTGAATCAGGGAGCCATAGCACATTTGTTCAAGGGAAGCCCAGCAAGCATTGTTCTTCCTACACACAGGTTCTGCAAATCTCTTGATTTTGTGAAAATCATTCACACAATTTTGACAAACAGTTGCTCCACTATGGCAATAAGAGGCAACCTTCCTTCAGACAATACAAACAGTCTTAGGTGGCTATAACATAGAGAACAGAGGTAAATGACGAATAGGTTAAGGTCCATAAACAAAAGGAAGTATCAGTCACTGCTGTGGGTGGTGGAGCAAAAGCCACTGTAAAGGAGGATTCAAAGTTCCACCCACTGCAAGTTCAGGAACAAGTGGATTAGAAATCATTTGTGGAGAGGATGATGATGATGAAAATGACACTTATTGGAACAGATGGCAGAGTATGAGAGGGTGTGGATGGTAGAAATTAGAGTCAAACACATGTTTGTACCAGGTTTTGTTTTTCTTACTTTCTCATTTTCGGGGCGGAGTGGGGGGAAGAGAAGAAAGAGGTGAAAAAGAAAGAACTTAGACCTAAAACTAAAATAAAAGTGAATTTAGAAAAAGAAAATTAGAGTCAATACCTCTCATGAAGATTTCATGACACTTTGTAGAAGACCCAACCTTAAGGACTCCAAGGCACATGCCTTCGAGGTGGCACTTTTTTAGGCAACGTGTGCACAATGAAGCTAGTTAGCAAACGTCATTGAACGATTATTGTTAAAGCAGCATATGAGGCTATGTGGCTTCCTGGAAGCAGTCTTTAAAAAGCTCCTGCCAATTCTGCCCCATAGCAGCAGCCAACAGCAAACCCACCGCAAATTGCACAAAGAAAAAGCAATCTGTTGTGGAACCACTCGCTTCATCCCAGATGCAGATAACAGAGGCAATAATGAAAAATGAACATGAGATGAGTCAGGCAGAACAGTGGGCAAAACAAAAGCAGTAGGATCTTCTTTCATAGTGGAGGAGGACAGCGGCAAGAGTCAGAAGCTTCAGCCATGATCTTACAGAGACGAGGCAAAGGATAAAATCTGGTCCTATCTAGTTTGGCCACATCCAAGGCCGCAACTTCATACCCAGACATTTTTGCAGTCGCCCCCAGAACAACATCCTCTGGTTTAGGGAGTAATGGGACAATTGGATTTCTCTTTACATGTGAAAAGGTGGCACACGGCCCACAAATAAGGATTCCATAATTATGCCAAGAGAGGAAACACTCCCACACACCAGATAAACACTTTTGTAAGAAACAATATAGTATTCATCAACACTTTTGAAAGAAGTATATAAGTTCTGTGCCATATCAGAGAATGAAAAGAGAGGGCTGGATGATCTGGTGGGAACAACAAGGGGTTTTTGATTATGATTTGAGCCCTCTGTTGAATAGCAGAGGGGAATCAATTCCTCATTGAGGTCTTGGATCTGCTCATCTCCTGACATGACAACATAAGCAGCGGAGAACCCCTTCTCAGCAAGGAAGTCATACTGGATAAGTAATCAATCAATCAAAAGTTTGCGGCAGCCTAGAGTTACAAAAAAAAAAGGGGGGGGACTTAAGAGTCAGTAAAAAGTGAAACATCAGGTTGTCTCTTCAGGCTAAAATTTGACCAATTTCTACTATAAGGGTTGTGGCCTGCTGAGATAAAGTATCTAGCTGGTCCTTAAAAGAAGTATTACATTTTTCAATAATCCCTGACAACCTGTCAATTTGGAGTGATAATTCACCAGCTGCTTTAGATAAATCAGAAACATTAGGTCCCTGTGATTTCTTTGAGCTTTGAAAAAGTTGAGATGATAATGAAGGACTAAGGACATTCCTATCTGGAAGCATTTTTTTAGATAGCAGACTGGATGTTTTCATATATAAGACAGAGGACAATTATTGTCATTAAAAAAAAAGCATTTGAAAACAATGTCTGCTTTCTGTGGTCTGCAAAAGAATGTCTTGCAGCTTTCACAAGCACAGACCCCATAACGGAAGCCATAAGCTAGACCCCAACAAACATCGCAAGTAACTTTCATAGTATCAGGAGGAGTTGAAATACAGTTTAGTCTTTCAGGAAGCATGGGTGAAACACCACCTTCTAGCTTGTGTAGAGGGATAACTGAGGAAGAATCCATTAATGTCTTTGGAGATAAGAGAAGAGAAAGGAAAACCATCAATACAAACTTTGGGTGCACATCTGGTAGTTAACTTGAAGGTACATGTTGTACAATTAATGCGTGCTCAGAAAAGAGTAATAGTACATGAAATAGCTAAGGCCCCTTTAACAATCAATGCAACAATTCCGTCACCCTGAAAGAGAGAGGCAACCCAAGACCCCCAGGATGAAGGGCCCACTACTCTGCACCACTGCAGGCACATGAGTCTGCTGTGCTGTTTACTGAGTGTCATTCAGAATCCTCTAAAGTTCACATATGTAAGCAATGACATCGCCTGAATGGTTTACACCAGAACAGTAACAGCACGTCCCCGAGCAGCAGTCAGGACATTTAAAGCCGTTGGGTTCTCCGTTGCCGTATGAGCCACGGAGTCAATTTCTGCCTGCAAACCAGAAACAGCAGCAGTGGAATAGTGAACGACAGCGAAGTCGTCTTGGGCAAGACTCTCCAGGGTAACAGACGGCTTCCCAGCAAAGTCTACCACTGTGGTCATAGCTAGCCTGGGAACGGGGGCCCACAAAAAGCAATAACCAGCCCCTTACTTGGCCACGGGATTGCCATCTCCCCAAAGATTACTTCGCTTCCAGTGATACCAGCATACTCCCGTGTTCCTGGCTCTTCTTACTCCTGCCAACCCTACAGAGCGATTAGTTACAGTCACGGGTGGGATCAAATAAGGTAACCCCAAGAGTCCCATACCATCCTTGTAAGAGGGAAGAAAAGGCAACACCAGCGTAGATAAAAAAAAAAAATTGTCCAGGGAGTTAACCAAACTCCATGGAGGTTCAGGGATTTTAACAGTTCCATTAGTAAGACGGCATCCATTATAGGCGACAGTTGTAAAAGAAAAATTACGGTTGTCATACAAATTTTTAGAAATGTCTTTTCCCAATTTCCCAAGAAGGCAGTCTAAAGAGAAAGGATTCGGAGCAAGATCATTTGTCAAATTAGCAAGATTGTGATAGAAGAATGAGTTTTCCTAAGAAAGCTCATTAAGAGTCAGGTCATACAAAGCAAGTGCCTCAGACAAATTTCTAGTCATTGTGGATTCAGTGACAGTTATGGGAAAATTTTTGCCAGTATTATCATTGAAGGTTGTATTATAACCAAGGGGCTGCTTAGGCATGCTCTCTAATGAGGCAATGCAAATATCTCTAGCACGGATGTAATGAGCCCATCTGTAGGTAGCTGTTTGGAGGAAAAAGAAAACAGTGCCTGTCATGTAGAAACGACCTCCTCCTTGAAAAATCTGCGTCTCCATGGATACGTTACAGTAATACTAATAACCATGGTTTCCTTGTTGGAGGAGGGGGACGTTCTAGGGTAGCAAAACAGAGATCCGTCAATTTGCATCCAGCATTTTACGTTAGAATCATAACTAAGACTTCATCCTTTTCAGCCTCGCAGTTAGTGGGGTAGATACCTGCACAAAGCAGAGGCATTAAGGCCACCATTAGCATTGGAATGTATGTCAAGGGAGGCCTGTGTCTCTGAGTATCTTTTCTCTATCCCCATTTCGTGGTGAAAAACAGTAAGTGTTTGGGTTACTAAATAGCAGGCAGTCTCTATCCATTGGGAAGGAAATAAGGAAGCTGCCTTTGCTTTCCCTGTATCAGGACAGATGTAATTTAAAGGGAAGATATCTCCATGACAAGCATCGGGTAAACAGCATTAAAAATACAACTATAGTATGTAAGGCTCTTAATCCATCTAATGCCATTGTGAAATACAAAAGCACAAAGCTAGTAAATGCTAAAATAATGAAAATCATCCATACTCTCTTGGGCAAAGGCGATTCTTTTACATCTAAAAGAGTCTTATTAAGAAAGCCCTGAGAAGAATCCCCTAAGAACATTGATCAGAAAACGGCACAGGTTTTATGTATAAACAATGGATCCATGAGTTCTCCTCTCCTATCTTTATGGTTGTTGGAGTCATGAGCAGGACTTGAAATGGTCCCTTCCAAGAAGATTCGATTCCACTGGTCCAATGAAAATTCTTAATATAGACATAATCACTATATAGAAAGTCGTGGAGGAAGAAGTCCAGTGGCCTAGTCTGTACCACAGCTCCCATTTACTAAAGTTCTTTCATTCTATGATGTAACTCCCAAATGGAGGAGGCAACAGAAGTATCCCCTTCAAGCAATGAGGTGTACACTAAAGAAAAATGTTTTGATTTTATTGGAGGGAGTCCAAAAAGCATTTCATAAGGGTAGCTATGACATTCCTCCCTTGGTCTGCTTCTGAGATGGGACAGAGCCAAAGGCCATTTCATGTGAATTTCAGAACACAGTTTTCCAACAAGGGATTTCAATTCCTTATTCATACACTCAATCTGACCAGAACTCTGGGGATGATAAAGAGTGTAGAATTTGGAAGAAATTCCAAGATTAGAATACATTTGGGAGAGGACAGAGTCAGTATCAGAGGGAATGCTGGCAGGTGGATCATATCTGGTCACAATTTCTTTAAGCAACATTTTAGTAACAAAAACAGCAGTGGTTTTTGAAGTAGGGAGAGCTTCAAGCAAGCAAGTTAATTGACCAGCTATAAGCAAACGGTGTTTTAGATGTCCTGCCTTGGGCATGTTTATAAAGTCTATAAAGTAAATGCTCAAAAGGAGTATAAGCAAGGGGATGGCCACCAAAAGCTGTAGTCTTTAAGGCATGTTGATTACAGGCCAGACAGGTGGGACAACGTTAAGTTATACAGGCAGCAACTGGGGTGATGCCAGAAACAACCCACTCATGCTTAATTAAATCAACTATTCCCTGTGTGCCATTAGTGACAACTAGAATGAACTGAAAGACATTCCTGATGACAAAACTCCAGAGGACGAGTAGTTTACCTTCAGGAGGGACCTGGACTCCAGAGCCCCGTTCTGCATTGTGCTACTGCTTCCATTTCTCCCCTTCAGCCTCATTGTAGGGAAAAGGATGCTATTGAGTAGCATCGATGTTGTTTGCAGGCTTCTCTGAAGATGACGAAGAATCTCAAAGAGGGAGAACAAGAGCAGGTCCTTCCATAGCCGCAGATATGGCGGCTGCATCTACTTGGGCATTTCCAAGGGAAACAGGACCAGTTCCGTTAGTATGAGTGGCATTGCACAACAGCAACTGCTCTGGGTGATTTTGTGGCAGAAAGATCTCTAAGTCAGAATTGCCAATAACTGTAGCAGAGGAAGTCAAAAATCCTCATTGTAACCACAACATCTGTAATGTCAATGGGGGGGCGGTCATTAATAGACCTCACGTGGAGCCGATTAAGGGAAGCTTGCTTATAGGAAGGCTTGCACACCTTTTGTTCATAAGCTAATTAGGCAATGAGTTGGGTTGTGATGTCTTTTGGCTCTGAGCCTATTAGCTGAAAGAGTATATATTGTGAGAGGTGAGCTTTTGCTTTGGGGGTTTGCTTATGAGAAATCTGTTGTGATTCCCTGGTTGAGACTCTGAGTGACCACACGTTCAGAGCGCCCAGCTGCTCAGAGGCAAAGGCTCTCTCGATTCAAGCGGTGGATGTGGAGCTTTGATTCAGGCAGTGGAGCCCTGTCTGTTGTGATTCCCTGGTTGAAACTCTGAGTGACCACACGTTCAGAGCGCCCAGCTGCTCAGAGGCAAAGGCTCTCTCGATTCAGCGGTGGATGTGGAGCTTTCATTCAGGCGGTGGAGCCCTGTCTGTTGGTCTTTATTTCTCTTTGTATTTTTTCCATGTAATTAAAGAAGATCATTGAACCCTTTAAAGTTGCTTTCCTTAGTAAAGCAGACAAAAGAACCTGCACCGGCAGCCGTCCTGAGTATGCCGGTGTTGTTGCCATTACAATATCCCAATTGCATGCCATATTCCAAAAGCATAACAAGAGTCTGCATTTGGTGACATCTATGTCAGCAGCAAGATGGCAGGCCTGGGTGAAAGCAATCAGTTCAGCGGCCCGAGCGCTGGAATGGGGAGAGAGTGGGGCTGCACATCCTGCCCTACGATCAAAGACAACTGTGGCTCTTGTAAAACATTCTCCATCCTTCATAAAGGAGGAGCCATCGATATAGATGATCAAATCCAGATTATGCAGAGGGACATCAACAAGGTCACTGTGTAAGTCTACAACGGAGGCACAGCCATATAAAGGCTCACCTGAGGTAGGAAGGTCAGGGAGCAGCATTGCAGGGTTAAGGACAAAGCACCTCTTCATTGTAATGTTTTCCCTTCCAAGCAAAGTCACTTCATATCTGGCAAAGCTTTAATAGGAAAAGGTTTGGGTTCAGTGACAGAGCAGCAAAGCCTTGACCTTGTGAGGGTGCTGAATAGTTAGAGGATTTCTCAGGATCAGGTCAGAAACCTTCTCCACTAAAAGAGTAGTGGCTGAAACAGCCTCCAAGGCAGGGTGATGCACCAGCAGCTACGCCACCCAATTGTGTAACAGGGCGCATTCCCACGATTGTATGAGGACACCTGAAGCCACCCCACTTTGTTCATGCACAAATAGAGTGAAGGGCTGGGAGTCCTGGAGCTGGAGCAGACATCAATGCCTTTTTAAGTTCTGTGAGAGCAGTGAGATGCTCAGGATCGAGTTGCAGAGGTTCTGGAATCTGTTCTTTAATCAAAGCAACAAGAGGTTTAGTCATTTCACCAGATGTTGGAATCCACTGTTGGCAGCATCACAGCTTCACGTCTTGGACTGACAGGCGTTGGATTGGCTGTATGCATTTCTGGAAAACAGAAGGCATGCCAGCAGATAGAACAAACCTCGACCTGAGATTTATACCACCCTACCTTTGACCTGAAGACTTTGTGTCCAAGATGGTAGAGCTGGAGGAGAAGATAGTGACTATCCCTCTGGCAGAAATCAGCAGTAAGTGAGGCTAGTAGAAGGTCATCAATATACTGGACTAAAACTGAGTCTGTGAAGACAATAGAATTTGCTGTAGAATTTGAGAGAACAGAGTAGGGAACTCAACATAACCTTGAGACAAATGAGTCCATGTCCATTGCTGAGTATGCCAAGTAAATGCAAACAGGTATCTGGATTCTGGACCTATAGGAATTCTAAAAATGTATATATATATACTCAGTTAATTGCTATGATATGGATGAAAGTCCAGCAAGGGAGACTGAGGAGTAGTCGAATAGGTAGAAGAACCAAAAGAGGACTGAGTCATGAAAAACTAAAGAGGAGAGTGCATTTGAGAAGAAAAAGTAACCAATGGTATTAAATGTTTGAGAGATATCAAGGAAGATCAGAGTCGAAAAAAGGCCAGTAGATTTAGAAATTAGGAGATCTTAATACACTTAAAAGTGTATTTTCAAGTCAAGGTTTCAGGAAAACTTTCAAGAAAATGAAAGGAGAAGTAGAAGTATTGAGGATAGATGGCTTTTTCAAGGAATTTAGCGAGAAAGGGAAGGAAAGATATAAGATGATAGCTAGCAGGGATGGAAAGATAAAGTTAGGATGGGGGGGACTGAGGATGGAGAAGACATGGCTATTTTATTTTTTCAGGCAATAGGAAAAAAGCCAGTAGGCAGGGAGAAATTGAGAGAGTGAGCATGATAGTGGTAGCAATTTGCTAGAGAAGACAGGAGGGGATAGGAATGAAAGTATATGTAGAAAGACTGACCTCATCAAAGAGGAAGCCCACTTCTTCATCAGAGAATGGAGTAAAGGAGGAGACGGAGGGAGCTGATGTCAGAGGAATGTGAAATGAGGAGAGAAGAGAGAGCTCTTGGTGAATGGCCCCACATTTTTCAGTAAAACATATATGATGTGAAGTCCTTACCTGGGAAGACGACAGAGTACCAAGGGAGACTGGAAAAGAGAAAAAAAGAGTTGGAATAGCGCTTAGCACAGTGTCTGGAACACAGTAGGTACTTCATGCAAATGCTGTTGTTGTTCGGTGGTTTCAGTCATGTCCAACTTTGTGACCCCGTTTGGGGTTTTCTTGGTAAAGACACTGGAGTGGTTTGCCATTTCCTTCTCCAGCTCATTTTGCAGACAAAGAAGTAGAGGCAAACAGGATTAAGTGACTTGCTCAGGGTCACATGGCTAGAAAGTGTCTGAAGCTGGATTTTAATTCACAGTCTTCCTCACTCTAGGCCTGACACTCTATCCACTCCACCACCTAGCTACCCCTCATATAATGCTTGTTGACTGAATAACCACTGTGGTGAGAGGAATAGAGAATCTATTAGGGAGAAGTAGCAACAATAAAAGAAGTATTGCCTCAAAGCAGTGAGAAAACAGGTGAAATTACACAAGAAATTTGTAGAGGAGCCAATCAGCATTTTTTTTCATTATTCCCTCCAGCTCTGTTTAGTGGCACATGAACAGAAGCGAAGGAAGCAGATGGCAAGGCTAATTCAGGGTTGGGATTTGGTAAGGCATGATCATCAAAAGGACAAGGGGGAAAAGGATTTAAGAAAAGGAGATACTGACAAGTTGAATTGGTTCACCAAAGATTCAAGACCAGGAAGGGAAGAGAGGGGTGGCATCATGGGGTACAGGCCTCCAAGCTTTGTGGCAGCCATAAGCCGGCCTCTCCCCTCCCCACCTTCAATAGTAGCAAACCCGACACCAATTGGAAGATAAAGGAACCCCCATCCCCATCAAAGGATGAATTCCAAAGCCAAACAAATGTTTTAAAAATTATCTACTAGAGGGGAGGAGCCAAGATGGTACGTGAAAGCAGCACCTTTCTGGAGCTCTCTCACAAGTTCTGTCAGATTCCTTTGAAAAAGTGAATCTGAGCAGATTCAAGAGAGAAACCATGAACAGTCTGAGTAAGGCAAATTTCCAAGCCAGGAGAGTCCGAAAGGCCAAAGGGACGAATCTGTAGACTGGGAGAGAGCTCAGCGTGCGGAGCCGCTCCAGACAGCACCAAAGCAGAGCGGAAACCAATGTGCGAGACAGGCTGGGAGAAAGCTGGGCGCCCTAAACCAGCTGAGATCCCCAGGCCTCCCAACACAGGATGGCATTCTGTGGAAGCTATGAGAGGCAGCAGCACAACACCACTGGCCCTGAGACATCAACTCCTGAGGCTTGCAGCCCAAAG